>JARFJB010002087.1:9880000-10262500 GCA_036346205.1 Vesta saturnalis | reverse complement strand
TAAAACCAAATTTGGTATACGTTGTGGGTGTACCAAGAGTATTAATCGGTAGTAAGTAGAGATCAATTGTAGCATTTGAAAGGGTTGATTAGGTTGATGCTCCCTAAAATTTAACAGACCGTTTTAACCCGTTGGCGGATTTAATACATTATTACTTCATTTTAAAGTAATTCAATTCTAAAACTTTTTACTCTTGTTATTTTTTAAAAACTTTGTCGTTTTCACACAAAAGCGAATAACTAAAGACATGTTGTACTTTATTAATTTTACTCAAAAATTCAGTAGTTGGTAATGAAATGGAGTTAAAACTTGACAATCAGATGTCAAGTTATTTAATTTTAGTAATAGCTTACAGGTTCATTTGAAAATGACTGGAAAGTTTTCATGTTGTTAGTGCTAGGTCTCTGTGAAGGAAACTGCAGAAGGAGTGTTGAAGAATATCGGAGAAGATATCCTAATCCTGTGATCCCCCACAGAGAAACATTTTCCAATGTTGAAAGACGGGCACGAGTAACAGGCAGGTTTACCAGTTGCACTCGAGAGCGTGCTATTGCAATTAGGGTACAAGCCGAAGAACTTATTTTGAATACAGTTGAAGATGAACCAGGTATTAGTACAAGTAATGTATCTCGACAAACTGGAATATCGCAAACTTCTGTACACCGAATTCTCAGATGTAATCTACTACACTTATATCATGTTCAGAAAGTACAAGAATTGTTTCCGGATGATTTGATTAAGCGAGTGACTTTCTGTCAGAGATTGGTTTTCAAAAAAAAATTCTCTTTACTGATGAGGCTTGTTTCACTCGCAGAGCCATTACAAACCAGCATAATTATCATGAGTATTCCGACGTAAACCCCCATTCAGTAATTTCTCGACATTTCCAACGCGAGTTTAAAATAAATGTTTGGGTCGGCATTATTCACCGGTATCTATTTGGTCCGGTTATTTTACCACATACACTAAATGGCGAAAATTATTTGGAATTTCCCCAAAATACTCTTCTGGATTTGCTTGACGAGGTACCACTGCAACTGAGACTAGAACACTGGTTTATGCATGATGGAGCACCGCCTCATTTTATTAATTTGGTTAGAGACTTTTTAAATCACCAGTATCCAAACAGATGGATAGGACGTGGAAATAATTGCCCACAAGTTTGGCCCCCACGGTCACCAGACCTAAACAAATGTGACTACTTTCTTTGGGGAATGATAAAACAACTTGTGTATTCTTCTCCAATTGCGTCCCGGGAAGAATTGTGGAATCGTATTACGAACAAATGTAACATAATAAAAAATAATCATGAGTTATTAGAAAAAGTAGACTTCAATTTTCGACGAAGAATAAATTTATGCCTGAGAGAAAACGGTGGCCATTTTCAACAATTTTTATAAATTATCATTATCAAATCTGTTTTCTATTGTTTATTTGTTTTTCTATTTAATTATTTCTTCTTGAATTACTTATAAAATGAAGTAATAATGTATTAAATCCGCCAACGGGTTAAAACGGTCTGTTAAATTTTAGGGGAGCATCAACCCTAATCAACCCTTTCAAATGCTACAATTGATCTCTACTTACTACCGATTAATACTCTTGGTACACCCACAACGTATACCAAATTTGGTTTTTATAACTTAATGTATTACTGAGATATTGAGTTTTTTAGAAATTTAAGATCCAACTTTGAACGCTTATAACTTCTCAGGGGTACAACTTGTTATATAGATAAGTTGCGTTAAATCATCATATTTTAGGCTCCTCTACATGCTCCTGCTCTGTGTCGGTTCTTATGCGAAACACCCTTTATATATATATATATATATATATATATATATATATATACATATATATATATACATATATATACTTTTCGTGGTTGTGCAGTAGTATATGTAGACAGGCTTGTTTGCATGATTGGAATCCATATGGGTTTCATTTCCAGCCAAGCTAGTGTGGAATTGAAACCCATATGGATTCCAGTAATGCGTAAAGAGCTTAAGCGCAATACACTTGTAACTAAAAGGTATAAAGTTCGAATCTGAGAGTAGTCAAGTGCTTGGGAAAAAACATATGAATTCGACGAAAGCGAAAAGTGCGAAAACAGTTCTTCTCAGGACTAAGCCTGATGATAGAAGCAGAGTCCGCTTCCGAAATGACGCACTCAAAAAGGAAAAACTGTGGAAATAGACCGATCAACTAATGTAAAATACTAGTTATAACTCAAAATCAAACAGGAAACATCATCATTAATTAAGTTACTTAGCTTTTAGGGAATGAACTTGTATACTTTTTATTAATCGTGTTAACAAATTCAGACGTTTCGATAACAATTACAATTATCTGCTTCAGTAAATGATAATAGTTTTTTTAAAATCTGAAAACATAAACGTAAGCCTGCTACAATAGTTGGGAAACTACGGAATAAAATTTTATATTAGTAAAGATTAGCTATATCTTTAATAGATTAAATACTGTTAAACTGGCTTGAAAATGATAATTCAGAGCAAACGGACGAAGGCTAACAATGAAAAATGTCACAAACAAAAAATAAATTTAATCAAATTATGTTTTTCCTATATCTCGAATTAAATGCTTCATGAATTAAGTGTGTTAAGTTATCACAGCCTTGCATTAATTTAATATATATAGTTAAAATTAAGTTAATATTAAAGGTACACATATTATGCTTTCATTGTATAATAGCGATTACCGTCCTTAACGGAACATTATTTCTTTGCTGGATTTGTAATTTAACTAGATATTTAGTAGGTATGTTAAGTTTTTAGTTGTGAACACTTTTACCACTTTAAAGTTTTTCACAACTTTGGACTTGTGATTTGTCACTGTCAAAGCGGTTTAATAATAGTAATTGTATTAAAACTCTATCTAATCTTTACTAAAATAAAATTATATTCCGTAGTTGGCTTTTTGACATACTTTAACAATTGTAGCAGGCTTACATTTATGTTATTAGATTTCATATATTTATTTGTCATCTTCAATAATTTTCAACAATTATTATATTATATTATATAAGTTTGTAAAAAATTAATAAAAAATACATGTTTTCATACATAAATCTCTTAATTATGAGTGATAATTGATAAAGTTTGCATTTTGTTAAAATAAATGTTTGAATTTAATGCCTAATTTATAAACTACAATTAATACGTAGTTATACAAAATCCGTTAATAAGCAACATAAATATTATAAACCACAGCGCCTTCTGTAAGAAGATGAATTTATTTTTGTGTGTGTAGACGGGCTGCAATCGTGAAAGTCATGATACAAAGAAAGGAAGGTATGACGTGTATAAAGGTGAAAAGTAATGACGGCACTCGGAGAGTAAACATATAACCTTGTATTTGTCCACTTATTGTTGGAAGTAATTAGATTTCGGTTTTCCAAAATAAAGTCTTTGTGTTTTATTAATGGGATACCACATTCGCGTCGGTTGATTATCGGAAAACGCAAGAAGGTAGAAAGACATTTTTTACAGGGATATGTAGGGTGTTAATGTGCATAATGTAAAATTATTTTGAAAAATTTTCAATTTACAATCAAGTGGCGCGAATGTGGTGCCCCACCATGTATAAAACTATATTAAAATACTGTGTACAGTTTATGGATGCAATATAAATAATCAAAGCAAATATCTCTATAAAACGGTATGGTTTTTTACTGTCCGTAAAAAAAATTGTAAACAAACAGTGACGACCGATTTTCTACTGACTCTTGTAAAATATGTTCCCGACACTTTAAAAAGCAATATTACGAACGTAATAGAATAGGGGTATGAACACTTCGTCCAATGCCCACAACGCAGACAAGATATTAGATGGTGCACATCTCCGACTATGGACCTACGCTGACAGCGCCCATATCACCGAAAACCTTACAAATATTGGGTAGACACGCCGAATATTTGGCAAAGAACAGAACGCCGACTACGTCCACACCGTCAACGGACACTACGCCGAATATGGATCTAACGCCGACTATTTCGCAAAGGACAGATCGTCGACCATCCCCACATTACCAACGGGCATAACGTTGACTGTGTCCACAACGCCGAATATTTCACAAATGACGGACACATCGCCAACGGATGTTACGCCCACTCTGGACCCGACTATTTCGCAAAGGAGAGATCGCCGATCATGCCTACATCAACAATGGTCATTACGTCGACTGTGTCCACTACGACGAAGATTTCACAAAGAACAGAAAGTCGATAATGCCCACGTCTCCGACCGTCACTACGTTGACTGAACACAACACCGACAAAATGAATCTTATAATGAGTGATGCAGACTGTCTTAAATAGAGTATTGACTATAAATTTTAGTAAATCCAAGAGCGGTAATTTAGATATTTTTATTCTGCTGGATTTTACGTCGGTAATGTATTTCTTACACAGAAATTATAAAATAAATACCTACATAACTCAAAAAATTTCATCTACGTTTGTTTCTTTTGATAAGTTTAAGCACGTATAAAACTCTATCAATAATGATTCAACTCTATCAATAATGATTCATTAAAATGTCAACTCCCTACCTGAGCGAAAATATCCCTTGCCATGATGCGAAAGGGAACTGATTGCAAATGAAAGAAGGAAAATGTGTGTAAAGCACTATGAATTGGTAGCTTGCATTATAATGAAATGGAGAGAACGACTAAGAATATGGCAATTTCGGGAATGATGTGGAGAACGTATTGAATGTATGCAATTCAAGTGGAAGAGAGATTTGAAAGGATAGGTGGGTGTACATTCTAAGAAAGTTTGGAGATTCAAAGTGTAAATGAGAATGGTGAATATTTATGTAGAACGAAATCTCTACCTAATACATGGTTTAAGCATTAGAGTGATCACATGTAAAATGCTTGAAAGGTACTGTTGTCTACAGTGCTGCACAGATATGTGGAAGAGCGACTGTGGGTAAGTAGAAAAAGAGCACTTAGTGGAAAGAAATTAAAGAGAAATTGAGGATGGGTGAGAAAAAGCAGAATAATGTTGAAGAAATAACTTGTATGCAAGTGGGTAAGAAAAGCAAAATGTGATGCAACGCAGGTCACAATAGGCGCGTTGAATAGTATGAAGGAGAAAGTACGTGATAAGTACGGAGAATATTTGGAAAAGTTGCATGGAAGTGAGAAAAAACTGTTGAAGAGTGAAATAAGGAGAATGTAGAGGAGATACGGAATAAACCTGGAGACGACATTGGCTTGAATTGCATATGGTATGATGGAGGTGAAATTTAGCGGCGTGTCAATGAAGGAAGGAAAGTAATTGGCAATATATGGACCATAATAAAAAATAAGCATATGGGCATAGGTAGGAAACGAGCAATGTACAATAGCTTGTTTGTCCCGCCAGTACTGTATGGATGTAATAAGTTAGAAAGAACACGAAAATATAACAAACGCTGTAGGAATGTGGTGTGGAATGGCAACGGTCGATCTGTATGTAAGAAGTAGGCTTCGCTAGTTTGGTCACATTAAAAGAATGAACTAGGAACGATTGATGAGGCAGATATTTGTAGATAACGCGAGGGAATAGCGTGATCGGTATGTTGTGTTTAGAATTTCTATCATTGGTCCCATTTTTTGGTACAAAAGTTCACATTTAAATTTACGTTGATAGTATTAAGTTTTAAATCGGTCGAAATTGAAATCTTATTGAATAAATCAGTTTGATTACACAATATTACTAGTTTTTATGGCGAAAGAAAGAAAAATTCGCTTATCTGGACCTTGGTTTTTCTAGGACTTATTTTAAATACTATGAATGTGAATGTGAAAGGCGTCATGTTTTTATCACAAACTTCATTTTGTTTTTAGTCATATACACACCTCAGTGGCAATCGTGTAGGAAAAAATTCAAAAGTGGTTTTAATTCATTTATCCGATACGCTCATTTCATTGGTTTTAATTCATTTATCCGATACGCTCATTTCATTACATAATCCCACATTCAATGCGACGCCTTGAAATCACCTGATTTAGTAGCTTACGGTTGTTGTAGATTTTTTTGCAAAAATGATTATTAAAAAATGTGTCATGATTAGAATTCATACTCTATTTTAACGAGAGATTAATAATATACACGTGCTACTCATGTTACGTTACAGTATAGTGATTATATTGTGGCACAATGATAATCAAAACGTTCCTGTGCTATATGTAGACAGTGCGATCATTTTATACATAAATAGAACTATGATAAGGACCTGAACCAAAGTGGTTAAAAGTAATATTAATATTAATGAGGAACGAATAGAACATGAATTTCGTATGAATTTAAATATAAGAAAACAAAAAAAAACCAGTCGGTTTGAAAGAGACCACTTTAGAGGTAGTTTGGAGTACTTCCAAAATTGGTTGGATATTTATTGTCCCTCAATACCAATCCTCACTAAATTTGTACTTGATTGGTCTAATTGTACGGAAGTAGATAAAATAAAATCCAAATGTGAGATTCAGGGCTGTAAGGAAAGGAAGAAGCACCTCCAAAATACAGATGGGAGGTTTCGCGAAAAATGTTGGCCCGAAGAAACCTCGAGCCGGGCCCTGACCGTTTTACACACTTTCCGAGTCGGGCTTGGTCTTCAGGCCTTTCCTGGCCGTCATACTATGAACGGCTACTTTAAATTTTTTTGTTTCATAAATGAGAGAAAACAGAGTTTAGAAGAATGAGGATGTCGCCCCTTGGGTGCGACAAGTATAATCCTAAGCCTAATCGCTCTTCTTTGAACGCGATGGAGAGCGTATTGGTGAGCACCGACCCAAAGATGGAAATTATATTCTAGATGTCGAATCTGGGCCTTATATAGGAGAAAGAGTTGTCGGGAGGTAAAGTACTGCTTAGATCTGAAAAAAGCCCAATTCACGAGCAACTGCTTTAGTAGTAGCTGAAAATACAGTCATTCTCAACATAGTAATAGAGTCTGAAAACTTAAGATCTGGGCCATTCAACAGGATAAATCGATTCGAATCAATTTTTTTGGCGGACACAACAGGATGAATGATCGATTTTTTTGGCGGCCACAAGACAACACTGAGTTTTGTTAGAATTAAATTTAACTAGATTATCACTTCCCTATTTAAGGATACGCTGAATGCGATTGTTGATTGAAATGGCCATTTCAGCTTTAATGTGTTAATTCAAACAATAATGTTTTAACTAATAAACGAAAGAGGTTACCGGCCCGCTTCATGACCTTGACTATCCAACGTTTAAAGATCGTGAAATTTGTTGATACCAGATACCAAGCTTCTGGGACATATCGTATCAGAACTGGATAGAACCAATTGCACAATGAATCTCCTTTTGTAGCAAACGTGTCCCAAGGTAACGGACTAACTGGTTCTGGCCGAGCTCATCAGATATGTAGTCAGGCCGGAGTGGCTTCTGGTCGGAAACCATAGTCTCGGGCCATTACGGGCTGTCCTTAACACAAAATCGTTCTCTACTTCAAAGCTAGTAAAAACATTTTTTATTCGCACACATTAATCCTGGTCAAATTTCAACTTAAATGGTCCATTTGTTTGCAAATATACGAAAAAAATCAAAAAGTTAAAGCTGGTCTAATTGCGACCAATCTTCCAACTTGAAAAGATAGAATGCAGTTGTTTACTTATTAGCTGTATGATTGCTCAAAAAATAAGGTATAATTACATAACGAATATCAAATAATGAAAACCAAGATGCTGTAATTAGAATGAACTATTAGTGTTTATTCTAAATGCATCATTGCATCATCCCATAATGTGTGATATTATTATTAAGGAAAGGGAGATGTTATCGTATACCTTTGTAACATGGTGAATGCATGAGTGCGCGTGTGTATGCGTGCGTTTGTGTTTGTGAGTCTGTGTGTCTGCGAGTCTGCGTGCCTGCGTGTGTGCGTGGTGTGTGTGTGTGTGTGTGTGTGTGTGTGTGTGTGTGTGTGTGTGTGTGTGTGTGTGTGTGTGTGTGTGTGTGTGTGTGTGTGTGTGCGTGTGTGCGTTAGTGCGTGCGGGTGGTGTGGCGTAAGTGTGCGAGTATGCACACGTGAGAGCATTTGCATGCTATGTATATATACATACAGGGTGACAGTTGAAGTTTTTTCTTTTATAAATGTAAAAGGCTTTTATTATATATTAAATTAAACATTAAAAAAAACTCTACAGAAAGTCTTCAAATTGGTGATCTTCTTCTTCAATGCTCAATTCCAATCTTCGTGTTAATGACTGACGGCATCATTGAAATGTTTGGATTATCACGAAATCTATCAGCAGACTTCACAATTCTGTTCCATAATTGCTCTTCACTATTTATTTTTCATAAACCCCAAAATGAAAAATCGAGGGGGATCAAAGTCGAGACTACGAGTTGGCGGCCATGGTATAGCGCTTTCACCACCAATCCACCTATTTCCAAATCTTTTTTGCAAAAATTCCCTTATCCCTTGAGAACAGTGAGCTGCCACGCAGTCATGCATATAGTATATTCTTGTAATAATATCTAATTGGACATAAAGTGTACAGTTGATTTTCCAAAAAATTTCGATAGAGTTCGTCTGTCAATCGATTGGGCAATCGAAATGAACTAATTAGACAATTGTCAATTATATCTGCCCACACATTAATAGAAACCCCATACTGGTGATTCCGTATTACGGTATGATGAGGGTTTTCATCGCTCCAATAATGCATATTATGTATGTTCAAAACACCATCGCGACTAAATCCAGCTTCCTCAGTAAACTAAATTAATGACAGAAAGGTTTGCTCTTGAATTTGCAGCCACTCGCGATAAAAAATCCTGTTCCAATAGTGGATGAATTTTTGAAAATGAAATTGGTGAAGAAGTTGTTCTTTGAGGATTTGCCTAACTGACTCACGGTAGTAGAAGGGAGGCAGCAATTGAGCCGGGAATTCGAGTAGAGTCCGCGCAGGGCAAAATCCACCGCGCATGTGCCTTGTGTAGTTGTTAATTCCATCCCCTGAAGGTTAGTCAACCGCAGACATGTTTAATGTGTCTTAATTACCGGCTTCTTTTCAGGTACCATTTTCAACCAGTTGACGTATTTATGATTCTAGCACCGTAATTAGGGCCCTCTGACAATATTAAGCGATTCTCTTTTTGGTAGTTCCACCCTTGGAGGAGTATCTGATAGACCGTGCGAACAGATTTTTAATTACAACTCAATTTTAAGTCCTAAAGTAATACAGAAATAAATTCAAGGTAAAGTATTTAACGTGGTTTCCCCAATAATTAATATAAAGCAATTATTTTCTGGATTTCCCAAGTGACGTAACTGCAATAACATCCTTTCGTTATTCAAATCCCTCTGACATGCTTGGAAAAAAACCGTAATTAGCTAATTACATGAATGGCAAACGGACCTTGATAACACGATTAGAATGTTCACGTTCTTTTGTGAGTGCGGCGTGGGGATTTCCCAGTTATGTAACCAACAATAACATCCTTTCACTATTCAAATACCTCCAACGTGTTTGGTAATTGCATAAAAGACAAACGAGTCGATTTTCATTTCCAATGTGGATAAATTGCTTCTGCCCACCTTATCCGATTTAACACAAAAAACAATAACAATGTGCAAGTCTAGCATGTTGATTTGATAACATCTTCTGCCAACCTTATTCAATTTAACACAAAAACAATGTGCAAGTCTAGGACGTTGATTTGAAAATATCTTCTACCAACCTTATTCGATTTAATACAAAAACAAAAACAAGATGTAAGTCTCGGATGTTGATTTGAAATCAGCTTTTGCCAACCTTATGTTTGTGTTTGTGGTTGTGTTTGTGTTTTGTAAAACCAACTTTCATAGGAGCCAATTTAGAATGCCTGAATCGCGTTACAGTGTTGCCAACTTTGGCTAATTGTAAAATTTTGTTATTGAAATACAACATCCTGTATATTATGCGTTATTCAAGTAGAAAATTAAGAAACAGATTCAGCTATACATGACAATAAGGTTAGCAGAAACTGATTTCAAATTTGCATCTTGTTTTTGTTTTTGTACTAATTCGAATAAGGTTGGCCGAAGCTGATTTCAACATTCTAGACTTGCATTTGGTTTTTGTTTTTGCTTTAAATCGAATAAGGTTGGTAGAAGATGATTTCAAACCAACGTCCTACACTTGCATTTTGTTTTTGTGTTAAATTGAATAAGGTTGGCAGAAGCTGATTTCAAATCAACTGGTTTTTGTATTAAATCGAATAAGGTTGGCAGAAGCTCACAGCTGATTTCAAATCAACATCCTACACTTGCATATTGTTTTGTTTTCGTATTTAATCGAATAAGAATGGCAGAAACTAATTTCAAATCAACATTCTAGACTTGCACATTGTTTGTGTATTAAATCTAATAAGATTGGCAGAAACTGTTTTCAAATCAACATACTAGATTTGCACATTGTTTTTGTATTTTGTGTTAAACCGCTAAGGTGGGCAGAAGCAATTATCAAAATTGGAAATGAAAGTCGACTTGTCTATCTTTTATGTAATTACTAGTAGGACGATAATGTTAGTAGAGAATGCTACGTCATGCATAGTACAATTTGGTTGGTATCCGCTCTGTTCTCTAAATATTCTAAGGAAACTGCCTTGGACCCCTTTAGCTATGGTTAAAACAAAATGTCCCATTGTCGACGACCACATGAAGATGCAATGAATGAAAGAAAGCTTAATATTTTGTGTATATCAGACACAAAGTGCAAAGGAAAGGATGTCGTGGAGATAAAGATGATGGTAGTGTGTCGCTATGATCAGCGGTTGAAACGGAAATACATTGTTCAAATGTTCAATGTGGATAAAGGTGCAAATGAAATTTCGAAACGTAACTTTTATGTTACGCATCGGTAAACTGAGAAAACGAGTAAAAAGTAATGCGTGGATCGGATTAGGGAATAGAACACTTGTTGGTTGCATCTAGAGTGCACTTAGAACAAGTGCGAGTATGGAGAAAGAAGTTGAACGTAATTCAAACGTCCGGAATTAAAAGTAGAAAAACTAGTAGCTGATGATGTGTAAATAAAGTATGAAGAAGCTTCGAGCAAATCTTATAATGTAATGATATAGAACGGGCAAATGCAGTAACATTGAAAATGCGTGAATGTGCTGCACCGATATGTGGAAGAGCGACTATGGCTAATTAGAAAAAGAACGTTTGGTGAAGTCAATATGTAAAAAAAGCAGTACGCAAGAAAGAAACGTACATAGCAACGAGTGCTGCAAAAAATGAGAACGAAAAAAGCTGTTATATGAAGTGCACGGACTGAAAAAGAAAGAAACGAAAACACTCTTCTGGAAGTGGATAAAAAATGCAAAACGTGTCAAAGCAGGGCGCAATAGAAGTATTAAACAGTAAGAACGATATAGTATGGGATGAGCGGAAGACCTACTGTGGGTAAGCAGAAAAAGAGCGATTGGTGGAGAGAAACTGTAAAAAAGCAGTATGTAAAGAAAAAAGCGTTTCAATAGCTAAGCTATCATCATCAGCGGTCGACTGGTATGTAAGTAATGTAAATCAAATCTACATTTTAAAATGTATTTTTTATCAAATTTGAAAAGATGAGGTTAAGATAAGTTAATGTTATTGTTACTTTACCTATCTTTCAGAGTTCTCTGAATATTTTCAGATTGTGAAATTGCAAGGCTAAATTAAATAATAAAGAAACTTTTAGAAACGGATTTTCGGTAATGAATCGAGTTTGTGTGTGGGTTCTGGGTTAATTTGGACAAGATGAAAAATAAATGTAAAACAACATTTTATTTAAAAGAAAATAATAAATTTTGTACAAATTTACGTTATACAAATGTAGGTTCAAACTGTAACAATAGGTATAAAAAATTCTTGAAATTTGTAGGCAATAGATACAATATTTTTCTAATTTTTTTATTGTTAAATTACGCTGGCGATCGTCTAAAATATGTGTATAAATTGAAAATGTACATTCAACTTCACAAGAAGTGATTGGATACATTAAAACGCCGCTGTCAACATAGCTGGTTTATGAAATTCCCATGGTTACACTACGTTCCGGAAAAAGACAACGTACTTTGCTTTCCTTGCATCGACACGTGTCGGCCAGGAAAATATGGTAGTTCAAGAGGCAATGAGGATGCTTTTATTAACACTGGATTTTCAAATTGGAAAAAGACTGTAGATAAACTTACAATCCATCAAGTTCACTACCTATCATAAGGAGTAAATTAGTCTTTTAGTTAATATACGGAAAGGAACTTCTGTTGCAACTCTTTAGGATAGATTTCTTGCTGATTGGCAAAAGTCAGCACCTATTGCTCTTAAATTAATAATTAGTTCGATTCGTTACCTTGCTCGGTCAGGCCAATAATTTCGCGGCCGGGACAATGATACTGGTAATCTCACACAGTTACTGAAAGAACGGGCATTAGAGTCACCGGACTTAACTAACTGGTTAAAGCGGAGGGATAAATGGATGAGCAGCGAAGTGCAAAATGAAATCATTGAAATGTTGGCTCACATTGTACAGCGAATACTTGTGAAAGAAATTGCACACAGTCCTTTTTTTTTCAATTATGGGCGATGGCACCACTGATGCCAGTGGAGAGGACCAATTTTAAACATGTATTCGTACTGGTGATGTGGTATCATTTGAGGTTAAAGAAATATTTGATGGTTTATATTGCCCCTAATAACACAGTAATTCGGTACAGATAACCTCAGGGGAAATTGTTTTGATAGTGCTCGTGTTGTTGCCGGCAATTTAAACGGGGTTCAAAAACGCCTTAACGATCAACAACCTAAACCCTTATTTGAGCACTGCTCAAATCACCTCGTCCTCCAAGAAATTGTAAAGCAGTGTGAGATTATTGCTGACACGCTTTCAATGGTTAAAGACGTTTCCAACGCAATTCTTGATTTTTCAAAAAGGAAAAAAGTGTATGAAGACATGGTTTTACCGCCTAGTGCAAAAGAATCCGACTTTCTGCCACGCTTACTTGCATTGTGCCCTACGTGATGGTGTGTACGAGTAAAATTTCTGTGAAGGTTTCATGACAACTATATGCGTGTTATGGAGACGTTGACTGCAATCCTAAATGATAGTAGTAATAAACTGACCGACGACATAAAATCCTCACTGAGAGAATACCTAACAAAAATGGGACAATTTGAATCTTCATTTACATTAAGACTATCTATCGTTCTAAAATACTTATCTTTTTTGGGTTTATTAATGGTGTATTTTTATATTATACAAAATTGTTTCAACATCTTTAACAAGATATTACTAATGACGAAGACAACTGTAAGTGTTATCGAAACGTTTAGATTGTATAATAAAAAAATACATCATTAATAAACCCAAGCTAAGGCTTCACAGTGAGAAAATTTACGGCGACAGGTGCTAAGCAAGCTGCTGAGGCGCTTTGGAGAACCTATAATGCAATAAGCGAGTAGATCTTCACCCGAGGCAATATGAACGCCCAACGATTATGTGGATGAGGTGGTAGAACCCCATATTCTTCCATTTCTTCAGCACTTGGAAGGCCCACTTTTGCAGGAGGATAATCCCCATCCCCATATTGCAAGACGTTCTTTGGACCGATTTGCAAACAGGATAATGTTAATCTCTTGCCCCCCCCCCCCCCTAAACCTTCAGACTTCCGTCCATCGAGCATGTTTGAGACTTTATGGGGAGAAGACTGACAATCTTGCAGCATCCTCCGCAGACGTCGCAAGCTCTATAGCACAAATTACATGTTACTTAGGACACAATACCTCAAGAGGACATTGACCATCTGCTAGCTAATCGGTGGTACGACGAGTGGTGGAGTGTGTAACCAACAGGGGGGACCAACCCATTATTAATCAAAATTATGTTTATATTTTGTTCATTTTCTTTGAAACTTTAACCAATTAGTAGTTAACCGTTTCTGCCAAGTTTGGTCAAAAAATTCCTACCCCTTCTTGTTATTGTAATTTCCATGTCACTGAGTATAAATAAGAACGAAATTTTTGTTACTTCTATGTTCTTCATTATTTTTTTAAATACATATCAATGATCTATGGTTTTCTCAATCACGTCAGGCATGTCCGAGTTGAATAGCACCAGACATCATCCGATACTTTTTAAATTTTTTTCCTAACTTTACTTTGAAAAATACATTATTTGGTTGATTAAATAAATAGGTACTAAATTTATCATCAAAAGACCCTTTAAAAATGCACTATTTTGCATAACTTTGTAACAAAAGTTTCGGGACCTCCAGACAACACCCGGTCCCCCATCCAATTGTCCACTTCCCACGTCGTTGGGTATTTTTGGATATTACTCCGCAAATGTTAATTAGAGTTTGTTCTGACAATGATTGTTATTACACGGTTTATAATCAAATATGAAATAAATCTTCCGTTACTGGAAAAAAAAAACGGTCGAGTAGTATACTTCATTCTATCAATTACCGGAAATAACTACAACTGTTAAGAATTATCTACAAATTTTAATTGCGTGTTAATCGTGTGAGAAGAAGCTAATTGTAAAACGTGTTAATCTTGTATAACAACAATTTTAACCGAATTTCAGAGATTAAAAGATTAGTTTCAAATTTAGGTGATAGAATGTATAAAAAATGAAATTAGTTTTGGCCAAATAATTTTGAAAGGTAAATATCTAGAATAAATTAGCATCTCGTTGAGACATTCTAAAGTATAATTCAGCATCCTGCAAGTATAATAAGCAATGAAGCAGGAAATTATTTAAATAATCATAACGTTTCTTCAGAATGCAATAATTTTCTATTGAACGGTTAATGTACTTATCTCAAATGATCATTATTGTTACCTGCAAAAGTGACACACAGGTTCATGGGCACAATTCTCGGTCAGGGCCAGTAGAAGTTCATTGTCTCTATGAGCGATCGATTTACATCGTTCTATTGGATATTTTCTTCTGTTCTTCAATCCTTTGTCGATATTAAATAAATCGTTATTTGTATATCCGTTTCGATTTTGAACGGTTCGATCTCTTTCCTCATTAGTATTCTTCTTTTCATTGACGTTAACAGTAGTGGTGGACTCGGACAAGTTAATGCCGGTTTTTATGACTTGCCTTCTTGCATCGTCGTCGTCTTCCTCGTCAATGAAAGTACAGTTAATAAAATGTAACCAAAATATATAAGACCTGCTTTCTAAAGAATTAAACCATTTAGACAAAAAATCTGACGAATTACTTGAAAGATTATCATAATTTGAATTTAGGTCACTTTTAGATAAATTCTTCATTAATAGTGTTTCAGTTGCCATCGTATTTAAACATTAGTCATATAATTTATATCATCGACATTTCCTGTATCTTCTTACACATAGATGCATCAATAAAAGTTCCGTTCAATATCAGTTTTTAACATACAACTAATTAAATCCGGAATCTTAACAGCATCAACGGAGGTACGTACATAAATTAACATAACACCTGCTTGAATTGAGGGCCATCAGCCATAGGTAACCCACTGACCGAACCGTCTATACATTTAAACAAAACTACATCTTCCACAATATTATTTGCGATTTGCAACACATCTATTTCAACCAACAATAAATAAACAATATACACGAGTACGTTTAATTTAGCTTTCTCTACTACAGGTCGTGAGAAATTATAATTTGCAATTCCACTAGATCCTATTTTCTGGTTGTGAACTAAATAATAGTCATGTATTTATTTAAATATACACGCAGCATAGATCAGACACATTTACAATTACGTTCGCTTCTAATCAAATATCATTAATTATAAACGACGACCACATATGGATAATTATTACACTTACTAAGTTACAACTGATGAATAGCAGGTGTATATAATTAGATTCTAAGTGTTAATTTATTCAAGATGCGTAACGCGGAGAAATGTGATTCGTGGGAGTTAACTCATAAGTTTACTGTAGCGTTTTACTAACAATGGGCAGTAAAAGCTTAAAATGTTAAAAATGTTTTATTATACAGATTTAGTGGAAATAAAATATGTTACAAGTGGAGAAGTCACTATACATAGAATAAAGCATTTAAAAATACATTGGAATATTTAAGTATATAATTTCCAATATTTACTACCATCTGTTAGATAACGGATAAAGCATAAACTAAACAAAATAAGGAAGTAGAAAATCTTACTCCATGTCACAAGCGTCACGCATTAATTATTCTAAAATCTAAAGTATTGCATCAGATTTTAAATGTCTCGTAATTTCAATTATTTTAGAAAAATTATTTATATGCTTAAAAAATCGGTGACATTTCGGTTTTGCGAAGTTTGGTAATTGAGCACAACCATTGCAGCAAAATGTTTTACATTTTTTTCATACAATAATTTGGTGTTAATTTATTACCAAAAAATTGAGGGCTGCACGACCAAGATATAGGTAAGTATTTATAAAAGCCAGCCGCCTTTACACAATATTTTGAATTAATTATTTGCTAATTATCCTGTTTAATTAAACTTTACTGAAAGTTTTGTTACGTCAGAGTCCCCGCCAGTCTATCCGCCAATCAGGGCATTAGAAGCCCGACCAGAAGCCGTCTCCGCCCTTCGCGGATTCTAAATAAAACCGCGAGACGCGCTACGGACATGTGTACCAGGAAAACCCCCTGAGGTTCTTTCAGGGGTTTTCCTCATACACATGTAGCGGCATGGTCACTGCGCATATGCACACATTGTGCGGCTACTTGGGCGAATGTTGGGGTAGTATTTTCCCCCTCAGAACCCTAAATCCGTTCCTTCCGATTCTATCCTGACCACCATGCATATACAGGGTGTATTTTTTAGCATAGGGCAACGGAAAAGGTGACAGAACTCGCGAAAATAAATATTTTTTACTCTTTGTAAATTTTCGATTTTGCGAGTAATTTTCGAGATATAGCGGATTTAAAGATTTTTCTTGAATTTACGATATCTCATAATTTTTGCTACCTAGAGTTGTTGGCAAAAGTAGAAACATCTTTGGAAACTACCTAAGAAGGACTACAAATTATATTTGAAAATAGTTTTTATCTGACGTTTCAATACAAAATGGTGGCCAATTTTGTGTTTTCAATTTTTTCTAAAAAAAACGGCTCCACGGATTTTCTTCAAAATGTAACAGTCAATAGTGCACAGTAAGCCTTACTTTTTGTATCCGAAACAATTTTTCGTAACTCTTCAAACTAAGGACTTACCTACCTAGGAAGTTTAAAACCGGTACTGGTATCTAAATTATTTTTAATAAAGGAGGGGGCACGTTTTAAATGTAAAATACCTTTCGGCCAGAATTTAACCAAATTTTGATATGTTCTAGAACTTGACCAATTGATCAAATGTCTTCATTGCCCGAAAGCTCAAAGCTCAACAGTTTTTGATATACAGGGTCTGCAATATCACTATTTGATACTTTCAATATATCATAAAATGAACATTTTTGCGAATATTAACGCAAAACTTAGTGGAATGTTATTTTTTTGTACTACTGGTTACAACCTTTTCTTTACTTTCAGTATTTTTGTACATACACCTGATATACAGGATGAGACCAAATATATGTATCTGAAAAGAATTATACGGTGGTATTGTTTTGATATTTTGGAGAATGGAAGTTAACACATATATATGTCCATTTAAATTATTATTGCAAGTTAAGTCCCCTAGACGTCCGTTGTACAGAGTGTTTCATTTCTTTAATAGATTTAATTGAGTATTATTATACTTCCTAGTTCATTTTCTGATAACTTAATTGAAATGTCCATATTAAAATAAACTATTTGCTAACTGTATATACCTACATAATAGTCACGATGTGTTTATACTGATACTGGGTGTCCAAGTACAAAGGACCAAAGCGATATCTTAAACTTCATATGGGTACGGAAAAAACCGTTAACATAAAAAATCCCTTGCAATTAGATGTTGCGAAATACAAAGCTTTTGGAGATTGACAGATAGAAAGGTTAGATGTGCTTCATTTATTAAGCTCACTATTTTCTAATAAAGTTTTCAGTAGATTCTTTTGATAAAGAAGGCGCTTGTCGAAGTTCATCTTTATTTTGCAAAACTAAGAAAAGAAAATTCTTTAAGATACTAGTGTCTTCACTGTTCACACCATCGACAGACCGGTTTCGCAGGTCTACCTCCACCATCACTACCGCTTTGTATAGTCATTGGAAATAAGATATGTTTATGTAGAAATGTTAATGAACGTATTTTAATATACTAAAAATATCTAAGCTTAATAAGATATCAGTTAACTGAACTGATGAGGCAGAAAACAGTAAATAATTTTAGGTCTTGATATAACCATTGCCATAGAAATCAAAAAGTTGCATAATCAAATGTTAAATGTCTATCACCTCCAGATTATTTGCATTTAGTATATGATTTAAAACATTTGTAGAAGGATATTTGATTAGCTCTTGATACCTAGCGTATCCTAAAAACCATAGTACAGCTGCCACATGAGAACAAGTACCTAAAGTTCTGGCACCAGTCTTGCAGGTGCAGTAAGTACCTAATATTGGGTCAGGTTCTTCTTCCTCATTATTCGGCACAAATGCAATCCACAACTGGTAACGAGTAGCATTCCTGAGGCGAGAATATATCCTTACCCGTATAAAACCGGGTTCGTAATTTTCATCAAATTGATATTGAACCTGGCGGTCCTCTATTTCATTGTCCTGTATATAAGGAGCAAGCTTTAATTGAAAAATACCTACAGTTAACTCTTTAAGATAGTAATGTGACAAACGTGGGAATGAGGGAACGATAATTTCATTTAAATCAACCCATCTGCCCCTTCTAGCGCGTAAGTTTTCCTGCTCAACCCTGGCTTGAACAACATTCGGCTCTTGAACTTTTTGAAGAATATTTTCAGCTAGCTCAATAGTAGCATCTTGCATTAAAATGGGTGGAAAATATTTATTTATCATTAGCCTCTTCTGTGGATAACTGTCGCTGACCTCTGGGCAAAAAGGCTGGCATTTTAAAATTAATACCTAATCTATTTAAAGCTGGAATAGCATCCAAGTACCCGCGGTCGAGAATGAAAATATCTCCTTCATTAAACCATTCACGCATTCCACTCACATCTCTATTAAATTCACTTATAAGTATGTTAGCATCGTTGTTTTCAGAATTTGAGAAATATGGCCCTTGAATGTCTAGGTTAAATCCGCTCGGGGCAACAAGCAGAGATGGCTTGATAAGATGTTTACCCTTATAAGTACACTAGGACTGTCGCAACACTTTAAAACAAGAACTTTTCTCTATGTCTAGATAAGTACAGTCATTATACACTATAACTTGAGGCCGATCCTGGTTTTGATTATATAGACGATTTGCAAAAGGAGTTACATGATTTTCGATGTAGCTGTCTCTTGTTGTAGCAGTAAATCCAATATTTTGTGGTACAAATCTTGCAGAAAGAGATTGTCTAACTATAGATATAGCTAAACTGGCTTGTTGTCTTGTGGAATAATTAAAAATAACCGCTACAAAACTATCACTAAGACCTTGTCGTAACTTGCACAGGAATGCTAAGAGATCTTTTTTACTTACATATCTCAAAGAATTTCCTATTCTAACGGGGTCACAAAAGTTGAAAAGGTTATTAAATTGATCTTTGGTTATAGGAGAAACTGCTTTAAATTGAGAATCTGTGAAGTTATTTTCGTCTTCGTAAGCCGTGTGGTAGCTTTTTTTCTTAATTTCCTTGCGTAATGCTTGTAAAAAAATATAAATCTCATTACCTGCTAATAATGGCCGATTTACATATCGTAACCCAGGGAGCAGAAACTCAAACAGATTACCATTCTCATCCAAATGAATATTACAGCAGTACGTATTTTCTGGCACGTATATCTCTCTCAACAAAAATATTAATTCTACCTTTCATGGATATTTTATGTATATCATTCCCATCGTTACAAATGCAGCATAAGTGAGTTGACCTTTGTAGCACATTTAATCGCAAACAATTTGGATTATTGTCTATTGCTAGAATTTCCCTTACAATAGAAATATTGCAGACATTGCAGATTCGAGTTTCTTCTATTATGACCCGCTCTGGTAGATTTGCTTCGCATCTCCAAAAGCTTTGTATTTCGCAACGACATCCAATTGCAGGGAATTTTTATGTTAACGGTTCTTTCCGTACCTACATGAAGTTTAAGATATCGCTTTGGTCCTTTATACTTGGACACCCAGTATCAGTATAAACACATCGTGACTATTATATATAGGTATATACAGTTAGCAAATAGTTTATTTTAATATAGACATTTCAATTAAGTTATCAGAAAATTAACTAGGAAGTATAATAATATTCAATTAAATCTATTAAAGAAATGAAACACTCTGTATAACGGACGTCTAGGGGACTTAACTTGCAACAATAATTTAAATGGACATATATATGTGTTAACTTCCATTCAACAAAATATCAAAACAATACCACCGTATAATTCTTTTCATACATATATTTGGTCTCACCCTGAATATTAGGTGTATGTACAAAAATAATGAAAGTAAAGACAAGGTTGTAACCAGTAGCACAGAAAAATAACACTTCACTAAGTTTTGCGTTAATATTGGCAAAAATGTCCATTTTATGATATATTGAAAGTATCAAATAGTGATATTGCAGACCCTGTATATCAAAAACTGTTGAGCTTTGAGCTTTCGGGCAATGAAGACATTTGATCAATTGGTCAAGTTGTAGAACATATCAAAATTTGGTTAAATTCTGACCGAAAGGTATTTTACATTTAAAACGTGCCCCCTCCTTTAATATTTAATCAATAGAAATAGAATTTAGTTTTATTTAATTGGTTTTATTTAATAATTAAAGTCTACTTTTATGATTTATCCACAATATTGCTCAAAATGCCAACCGTTTTGTTGTACAAAAGCTTAAGAATTTCTGCACTAGTGACCTGTTTTAAGGTTTCAGGGTTATCTTTAATTTCTCCAGCAGCTGCCATAATTCTCGCAATCAGTTCCATCTCGTTTTGAATTTCTGTCTCATAGACCATATTCTTCATCCTACCCCAAACATAGAAATCCAATTGATTTAAATCAGGAGACCGAGAAGGCCAAGCAACAGGTCCTCCTCGGCCAATCCATTTATTTGGGAACATCCTATCCAAAATGTTTCGAACCAATCTACACGAATGAGCAGATGCACCGTCCTGTTGAAACCACATGTTTGGTCTCAAAAGAATGGGCACATCTTCAAGAAGATCTGGTAATATTTCTTCTATGAAATCTGAGTACACTCTGGCTGTTTATTGGGTAACAAGTACAGACCGATTAAATGACCTTTTATTATTCCAACTCACACGTTCACAGTAAAACGTTCTTGATGACCCCCGATGAACGTGCCATTAGGATTTATCCACGTCCCATAGATGACTATTCAAATAAAACGCGATGTAGAAAGTTTCTCCTAAGATTTATTTGATCAATCATCCATCTGCAAAATTCAATTCTCGACTGAAAATCTTCTGGTTTTAGGTGTTGTACTTTCTGAAGATGGTAAGGGTACAAATTTTCATTTTCCAAAACTTTCCAAACAGTTGAATGGGATACTCCAACTGCTCTAGCTACTTTCCGCGTGCTGGTACTGGGATCTGCAGCAACCATAGCCAAAATATTCTCTTCGACATCGGGATTTCTTTCTCGATTCGTCCTTCTCTTACTATTGAAAGAACCAGTTTCGATTAGACTTCGACAAATTCTTTCAAAAATCTTGCGATCAGGGGTTGTATGATTAGGAAATCGTTCTCTATAAATGCGTACAGCTAGTCTTGCATTTCTACGAGATTCACCAAATATTAACATCATGTCCACTTTTTCTAAATTGGAATAATTTGCCATCATTTCACAGCAGAGCAGAAACAAATACACTAAGTCAATAATTAGATAGACAATTGACATTTCGATAAAAACATTTTAAGGATATACCTGTATTAGTAATTTTATTTTAACAGTCGGAGTACGCGATACTAAATATCTCACAAACCAATAGAATCTACAATGAGGAAGTTGCATATAATATTTTTTTTTATGAAACACGAATTTAAAATACAGCGAAACTCTCTAAAAGTATATTTGTATAATGTAAAACCCCTTTAAAGTGAACCGTTAATTAGTAATTGATTATTGAAATATGGAATATAATGCAACAATACAAGGTTGGCGAAAACGCTCTCTGATTGGTCAAACATTTGTGACGTCAAGATTCTGTAAACAAATAGACCACCTATGTAACACGTGAGCAGATAAGAAGTAATAACTGTTCATTTCGCAAACATATGTCTGTTATTTATCAAATTTAAAATGTTGTTAATAGGTATAATACATTTGTATTGGATTTTCTTTATTTATTCATTAAGAAACCTAATACTATTAAAATTGATGAAATATTATAATAATCAACCATATCCAAATATTTCATACAGATTTTAAATAAGTTAAATTAAAATAAAAACAAATTATTGGGTTATGGGGTTAAAAATAAAATATTTTAATTCTTTCTTAGATACCTTATTTATGTAGAAAAGTAACATCTAATTTTAATTTCTACGTTTAAAAATGCAAGTATGGATACACAAATCCAAAGACGTGTCACAAAACAAATAATGCATTCATGCATCCAATTTTCGAAGTGGAAACAATGATTCTGATAAATAACATTAACATGCCACCGCTTATACTAGCATAACATCTACCATAAAATATCATAAGATATCAAATACTTATTCGGTAATACGGTTGCGTTTTAGCGCAAAGAGAATTAATTTGAATTCCTATATTTTTTTTACAGTACAAATTCGTTCAAAATTTAAAATTTATATGGCAATTGACTTTTTACAACATGAGGAATTTCATAAGAGAACAATAAAAAAATGTACAACTTCCTCATTAAATAAAAGCTTAAATCAATTAAATAAAATTATCGATTATATCTTAAAATTAGTAAAAATAATTTATATACCAGTACGAATTTTAAACTTCCCAGGTAGGTAAATCCTAAGTGAAGAGTTACGAAAAATTGTTTCAGACACAAAAAGTAAGTCTTACTGTGAACTATTGACTATTACATTTTAAAAAAACCCGTGGAGCCGTTTTTTAGAACAAATCGAAAACGCAAAATTGGCCGCCATTTTGTATTGAAACGTCAGATAAAAACTATGTTCAGATTAAATTTGTAGTCCTTTTTAAGTAGTTTCCAAAGATGTTTCTACTTTTACCAAAAACTCTACGTGTCAAAAATTATGAGATATCGTAAATTCAAGAATAATATTTAAATCCGCTATATCTTGAAAATTGCTCGCCAAATGAAAAATTTACAAAGAGTAAAAAATGTTTATTTTCGCGAGTTCTATCACAACCTTTCCGTTGGTCCATGCTAAAAAATACACCCTGTATACGTAATGTATGTATGTAAGCTGGGAATCCATGATTGTGGCTGAAGGAGCTTGGAAAGCTCGAGCAGCCCGCCCTCCCCCTTGGGGAGGGAGTGAAATACGTTGCCTTTTCCCTTTTTTTTCCTACAGACGCTCTCATTCCGTTGGGTCAACTCGACTCATTCCCCTGGGTCTCTTTGGTGACTCAGGCCTGTTCATATTTACTCTCATTCCGTTGAGTCTCTTTCAAGAGCCCAGACCGACCTGCTCTTACCTTATACGCCAGGGTTACTACTGCCTCAACCTGTGGTCACCTGAATGTAAGTTAAACATACAAATAGTGATGTGCACAATCGTATGATTTCATTTCGAAAAATGACGTGCCAATCTCTAGTTTCTCAGGAGATCACGAGTTCTCAAGTCTCGCACTGTCAAGTCGACTCGGTTAAATCGGCAATCGCCACAGACTTATTATCTGGAATAATCTAATCGCTTACCCAGCTGCACGTGTGGTTGCAATTTTTTTTTCTCCCTTACCTTCCCCATTTCATTTGCGTAAAGTTTCAGTTTAAGTTTAGTTTCACTGAATTCAAATCAATCTTGCAACAAGTCGACTTCGAAAATTAAATTAATTAATTAAAAAATCTATAGTTAGGGAATTTTTTTTATAAAATCAACGGATCAGTCCAGTGTGGAATGTAAGCAGCGAAAGAAACGTTTTCTTTTCATTTTGTACATAACATTTTTGTTTAGTCATACATACTGAACCTAACATCTAATTTAAGAATTTGTTGTATTTAGAATTGTGCTAGGTATCCTTTTAAACATTAAAACGTAAATAAGAATTATTTTTAATGTTGATGTCGAATGATTGAATAAAATTTAAATAAATCGAAATGCGCACTTTGATATTTCCAAACTAAACACGGTTTGAAATTTCAGGCTACAAAATGTGCGATAGGTTTGTAAGTAACCCAAATATGGCGTTCCCGACTCCGTCCGAAGCGGCAGTGTAAGCGAAAGGAAAGAGAAACGAATGAATGCGATGATGAGCGACGCGACGGAGTGAGTGCTGATTTCAATCGACAAACCATTCGAATGATTTTCGCATGACCACTCGAAATATCTCGAGATATACGTACAATCGAATGATCCATTATTTTTCATTCAAGAAGTCCCATCACTACATACAACACCAGACTTACACCAGTAAACGACTTCACGTCGGGCAACACACCCGATGTAGTCTTTTACTTAGTCCATTGGATAGAAAGGTTCTCGCCTAAATTTTGCCAATCTCCGGGGTATCAACTAAACAGTTTCGTAAATTACAGTACATAACAGTGGGTATTACCTTTCAATATCGCTAAACGTAATAAACCGCTTTCCTACCCGCTCACTTATCGTGAGATATCCAGAAGATAGCAACATCCTGATTTAACATAGTTGTTAAATCCCGCCAGCCTGTTTATTTAACAGGGCTGAATACCGAAAGGTCCCGAAGATTTAAAGGTCTTACGCCGTTCCCAAGCTAAGAGCAAACTTTACTTCTGAACAGTCCTGAACCTGTATCCGATCCTGATCGCTTATCGCGATAACCAGGACTTGAAGGAGGAATCCTTCTGCAAGTCCACCATACCTGTAAAACGTTTAGTTTATCCTGTACCTGAAAATCTTTAAACTAAATCGTTTCGGAAGCTTTAAATACCTTATCATTATTATTATTAAAACCGACCCCGAGTTAGAGCCACCCCAGGTAGCTACTATTCACGCTGTTGAAACCAGGAGCGCAAGGAGCTGCTAATAGACGGAGAGCCAGAGCCAAAAAAAGTCTCTGACTCACTAAGCCTAGTTTTTTTAAAGTTTATTACAGTGGTTGTGTAGACAAACATACTGCGGCCAGTCAAGCGAAACTGAGAACAGGTGTCTCAGTTACGCTATCGAAGCTGTAGTACCTGCCGAGGTAATAGTAGGCTGAAAATTTTTATACAAATTGTATAATGAATATAAATAAAAGTGTTGATAGTTAGTCAGCTGAATATGGGGACGGAGCTGGTCAGTCGGCCGCAATGTATGTACAAAAAATTTTGTGCAATTCGTTGAATACACTTCAAAATTTTTGTTGTATCAAACGTAAACAAAATGGCCAGTCAGTGATTTTGTGAGACAACGCCCGTCAGCAAAAATAGAAATAAAAATTTCGCGCGCGCACTCGGCGTCGCAGGTGGCGGCTTGCTCTTTTAATTATTTAAGGAATTAGATTGAATTGGCCATTTATTAATTATAATTTAATACTATTGAAAATTTATTATATATGTACAGAATATACTTACAAATAATATTTAGCAAAGAAGCCGTTATATTTCGGAGTAGAGATTATTCGGTGTATCGAGTAACTCTCTCTATAAGTGCAATAACCCTGAGCTATTGTGTACATAAATTCGGTCTCTTATTACCTACGAGTATACCTGTGCTTTTCCCTATACTCTGATTTCAAATCGCCTACAACGCAGAGTGCGCGCGCGCGAAATTTGTATATCTATTTTTACTGACTGACGGGCGTTGTCTCACAAAATCGATGACTGACCATTTTGTTTAGGTTTGATATAATATTTAATACCCTCACAAAAGTTTTGAAGTGTATTAAACGAATTGGATTGAATTTTTTTTGTACATACATTGCGGCCGATTGACCAACTTCGCCCCCATCTTCAGCTCACTGACTAACATAAGTTTTATTTATGTTCAATACAATTTGTATAACAATTTCAGCCTTATTAAATTCATTTTATTACCTCGTCAGGTACGACAGCTTGGATATCGTACCTGAGACACCTGTTCTCAGTTTCGCTTGACTGACCGCAGTATGTTTGTCTACACAACCACTGTAATAAACTATAAAAAAACTAGGCTTAGTAAATTCAGAGACTTTTTTTGGCTCTGGCTCTTGGACTGGAAGCAGCCACAGCCGTAAGCGTGCCCGCACACAGAATACAATACGAAAGTATTCATTTTCAATACCAAAGAGTTTAATAACTCGTAAACACTACCAATTCTGTTTTATTAAAACTCCCGTTAATTACTAAGAGTAATTAAAAATATATTATTCCACAGTAAATAATAACCTACTGTAAATAGATAGTAAATAAAAACCCTGTAAATATTATTTAGTTTCTATAAAATTCAATTTCATAAAAGTTAAGAGGTATAAAAGTTTCATTTTATAAAGGCAATATAAAAGCGTATTCTGTATAAAAGAATCCCTAAACATTGATTTTTCTAGTTGACCTCCAAGCAGGTATAAAGAGCGATGCCCTTGTTATCATATCGACGAACACATGCCATCACAGCTATAACTGTAAATAATTTTGCCACCGATAGCTACCCGACAGGTCCGACTTTTAAAACATTTATTTTAACTAAAATGTAACAATATAATTAACGATTAGTTCATTGAATGTATAAACAACTAGCTAGTATTTCCACAGAAAACCTAAAGAGCAAAGCTGCCTGAGAAACACCATCGACCCATTCCGAAACAACGCGCCCATCCGAAGTCGTTTATTTTAAAACACCTTTCCGTTCTTTTGTTTCTATTTCAGTGGTACGTTAGTTTTAAGTGTAAATATTGAGAATTATAAACAATAGGCATAATACACGTCTAAAACCCTTACAAGTATATTGCTAAGTGTAAACGAACCTGATAATAGTGACGACGACAACTCCCCTTTTTATACAATTAAAAACTGGTTGAGCTAAACCGAGGCAAATTAAAGTAAGCGAAAGCAGCTTACTTACTTAGCCAACAAACGTTACGGAATCATTTATGTGTCATAATTTGACGCTAATTTGGTGCCATTTTGTTACACTAAAATGAAATTTGTTGCTAGGATTTTTTATAATATTGGGAAATTGGGCTTAACAATTATGGAAGTTTTGAAAACCTTATAACCGAATGTGGTATCAGAATGATAGATTGATCTACTATAATTTGGTGTTAATTGCCAGCTCTAATTTGTTGCTCGCATTTTTGTCACGTGTGGTTAAAATCTACCGTAATTCTTTTTTTTCGAACCTTAGGATATTTGAAATGTTACATATACAGGAATTGCAGAAGGAAACTGTGCTTTGTCGTTTCAGGTTATTGAAAATTTGGATATATTCAAGTATAAATTTTGAAAGCACTAATTTAGTTACAAATGTTTACTTTGTTTGACGATGTCTGGATTTATCTGTGAACGGAGTATAGATTTTTCGGTTTGTTTGTTAATAGATTGAAGTTTCTAAATTACGATTAGGTTCCACGCGTTGACAATTGTATATTAGTAAAAGGAATTTTATACAGAAGTTTAATATTTTCTAGCGAATAATAGATAAGCCTATTTTTAAGTATCGTTAATTATAGTTTAATTGAGTTAAAATTACGTCATTGAAAATTGTTACTTTGTAATTAGAATTACTTCAGGAAACGTAGCTTGCAAATTGAAAGCATTGGCGACCGTACGTCGGAAGTCGTGCTGACAAAGAATGTGGTTTTTTTAATACGTGGGTTTAGAGACAATTTTCCAAAGTTTTTAGGGGATGAAAATAAATCATATTACATGATATTTTTTCTCGAGCTAGATTGATGCTAATGGCACAATATTTTCGGTTCCCGAAATTCATCTCGTTTTTACCACGTTTACGATTTGAGGAAATCGGTTTTTATGATTGGTTATTTGACGTGAGATGCATGATGGTGGAAACTGTTAGATTGGTAAAGAAGTCTCACTCTAGCTGTTAAAGGAAGATGTTGAACGAGTGATGTGAGTTTGGACGTACTGAATTTGCTTACCATCTACCGGGGTTATTTTAATTTACTGTGGAGAATCTTTTCCCGTTCATCCTTTGTGAAGAATATTCAGTCACCCGTGTGATATTATAGTGTTATGTATCGATAGTCAGTAGTGACATTTACACGGATCCATCGAAAATGAGGAGTGCTGTTCCTCATTTTTGGATGATAATCCCATTTTTGCGGATTCTTGGATTACAATTTCAGTTTAATAAGTGTTTTTCACGAATTCTATCCGCATTCACAGCTATTAATACAGAGAGAAAAATTGCTATAAATATAAATTTTCGCATTAATAAAATTTGTGTATATAAAGGATAAATAACGTTTGTAAATAAATTAATGTGGAGATATATTAAACCAGGTGATACAGTTATTTAATCATCTGGTTTGGCTTAAATATTTTCGCCACTAAATTTGAGTTTATGTACTTCAACAATAAACGCCGATTTGGAAAATTTTTGAAAACCGCAAAATTTTCAATTAGAGCGCTCATGCGTTATTGCTTACCGTTTAAAAATAAAGGTTGTGGGTCTTATTGAATTTAAGACTATCGATCGATTTTATCGTGTTAGTGTAGTGACAATTTGATACTTTAGTATTTGTAACAGACTTTTATTTTTTCACGACCGTAGTGAAATCAAAATTAGTGCGCAATATTTCCTTATAATGATAAATTTTCAATTATTCAAATAGTTCACATCTTTATAATAACTTTAAACCTTACTTTACATCATTTTATTGATGGCGCAATTTGTTTTAAAATTAAATACAGTCCGCGCAGCCAAAGAATGCCTCGTGTCGCGCATGGATGTTCGTGTATTCGGCCGCACTCGTTAACGCAATAGCGACTGAAAGCATTACCAGTGGCGTCGGTGTCGCGTTTTCAATTATTCGTCACCAAATCACAAGAAATTTTAAAATATTTTATTTATTTGAATTACATATGAACAGTAATAGTTTAAACATTTATAAAATAAAAAAATAACCATGTTGACAAGTAATAAATTTTATATTTGAATTACAAATGAACACAACAGTTTAATCGTTTATGAAAATCAAAAAAGTATAAGTTCGATTTTTAATTATAGAAACAGAATAGGCTGCATTTTAAGAGTATTATTCAGGATTTAAAAAAATTATGATATTTCTTAGGTAATCAATTTTTATATTTCCATATACTTTGGGGAAAAGTTACTCAAACGGTGATAATTACCTACTATAATAATATTAAATACTACTAACACGTTCATCACTAGACCAGCCATTTTCAGTTTCTGAATCGTCCTCCAAATTTATCACCAGTTTTTCGACTTGTACGTCAATCAGTATTTCGTTCTCTAAATATTTTTTTCCTGGTCGATTATCTTCTTACAGCACTTTTGCCAGTTTTCTTGAGTAACAGCCGCTAATTCTTCGTCCAAAAATCTTCTAACGTGGTTGAAGTTTTGAATATTTGCTAGTCTGTTGTTAATGATACTAAGGAATGTCAACTATTAGGATTTCTTTAATGAGAATTTAAGCAAATGCCATCAGCATTACATGCGCCGCAAAACTACTTATTTATTTTACTATGTATTGTGAAAGTATTTGTTGTTTATACATATTTGTCTAATAAATTTGAGTATTATGAGCTTTAAAATTCACATAGGACACAAAATGGTTCACTGTCGTTTTGTTGCAATAATTGTAATAAAGTTAAATTAACAAGTACGTATGTAAATTAATAACAGAAATAAATAATTAATTAGTGTAATACATGATAATAAACGGAACGCACTTTTGGTGGCGACGCCACTGACATGCCGCGCTTAAGAGACTTGAAGTTGGACGAATGCGCATCCAACATTCAGGCATTCTTTGGCCGCGCGGACTGTAGTAAATGTTCAACAATCATTCTATAGGTTAATGCTTGTTTGATAAAACATAGGAACGACAAGAATTCTTATTTTGACCTCCTACTTCGAGGCTAGCAGGTGTAACGCAACTGCCTTTACACCACCCGTTATGTTGGCTGAAAACCCTAAAAAAATAGTTTAGTGCTGTGAAAATAGACTTATCTTGGTAATATGTTTGATCTAGTAAAAACAAACGCTATACAACAAAACATTAATAATTTTGTCTCATATTAAAAAAAAACTTATTATTCGTCTCGCTATAAAACATTTATTAAATATAGTTTAAAATATTTTTTTTCCAAATATACAATCGATTATACATTATTCGGGTTTTTCACAACTACTTTATATATAATACCAAAACATCGGAGACTATTGTAGGTACCATTCGTTTTAAAATACGTTAATCGTTTAAAAATCTATAGTCTATAATAGCTGTTAATACGTTAGGTGTCGGTCGATAAAGGCAGTGACGTTAAGAAAATATGTTTTAATTTTTAAAATATTTTAGATGTATTATTTGTCATTTTACATACTTTAAACACGAGTTGGCTGTTTTATGCGTATTCCGACTGTATAATACAGACGTTGTTTTCCTTTTTTTGTAACACATTGAAAACATGTCCAAGATGTAACAAAGTTTGAAATTTTTCATACAAAATACGTGTGCACTCGGATTCTACAAGAAAGAGCAGTAATGTAAAATAATTCAATTTTTGTATCTCTTAGAGAACATCATCAAATTGGTCGTAAACGTATCAACGTTTCTACATAAAGCTTATGGTGTATGAATACTTAAAACAAATGCGAAAACCATAGACAAAACAATAAGCAAACACGAGATTCGTTATCGTTATGCTTTTTTTCAGATGTTGTACTTGAACATTAAAGTAACCACCCTATGTTGTGAAACATATGGTGTAAGCATACTGAAATCTAATGTGAAAACCATTGACAGAACCAAAAACACGAGATTCGTTATCGTTATGCTTGTTGCTAGTATTTAATCGTGAGAGTTTCGTTCTAGTTTTTAATTAATTATAAGCAACTAAATTAAGAAAGGCGAATGAAAATGTCCCAATCTTATTTTAATAATGAATATGTTATGGAGAACCCAGGCATTAAAAAAAAATGTTACACTGAAAACGTTATTAACCGACTAAAATCTAACTATTGCAATTTTAAATGGTTTTCTTCCAAAAAAAAAAGAAATAAATAATAAAAAATAGAAATGTTATCTTAATTTGCAAATTTGTGCTATAACTATAAATATTTTCATTTAGTACAGAATGCTACTAAAGAGTCCTCTTATAGAATTTTAAAAATACAAAAAAACCATGAAAATTGATGCAGTTTTACCTCACCCGAAATAATTAATTTGAAACGAACACTGTAACTTCCGTTTGTTTTTCTGATAATTTGTATAATGTAGCTGGGCTCAGTGGAGAGAGATCATTTCGCAATTCTCACACCTGTAAGTTAGGATAAGACAAGGTCCTCACATTTACAGGTTTGTATGTAATAATAAAGGATAGGTCAGTTTTATGTAGACGCTTAACACGTTTTAACGGATAACTGTACTTTAAGCCCAGAATTAGCCGAGTTGCCGTGTAACACCCTACCGCCATAATGTTATAATTAAAGTGATTTTTGAACAACTAGAATTTATCGTACGCGGAAAGAAAAGGAATAGTTGTCTAAACTTAAATTTAATGAAACCTTATAACAGTAGAAAGTCTTTCAAGTGACTCTTTCATATCGGTTTTATAATTAAAGTATCAAATACCCTCAGTTCAAGAATATCAAGGATGATACAAATAAGTACAAGGTTTGAAGAAATTCAATGTAATAAATAATAAATTAAGTAGTACCTTTGAAGTATGATTGGTTAGTCTATTCGACTTATTTTGCATTTCAATCTCTGTTAAAAATGAGTGGCGCCCTAAGATTTTAGAATTTAACAATTATCTGAAAGAAACTATATATAAACTTAAAAAAACTATTACAATTAATTTTATAATTATCAAGAAAAAATCAATAATGAAATTTTTGTTTGCGAATATTAATGAATGTTTGTGGTATTAGTGATAACATCTCGTATATGGAAATCTGTGATGTTAACAGACATCATTTACTGTCCGGTAGCATCGTATAAAACTAATCATTCGCTGTTACAACATAATAAATATTTTGAAAAAAAAAATACTGGATGAAAAGTGAAATGTGGACTACACACAAATGTTCGTGATATTGGTATATTTAATATGGGTTGTTTACGCAAATTTAAACCTTTCGATCACAATTACAGTTATTTCCCTCACAACAATGATAACAGTTTTAAAAAAGTAATTAAGATGTCAAATAAACAGATGAAATCTGAAAATGCAAATATGAGTCTGCCATAATAGTTAACGTATATGAAAAAGCCAACTACGAAATCTAATTTTATTTCAGTAAAGATTAGCTAGATCTTTAATGGCTAAATGTTATTCAACCGCCTTGGAAATGGCACCCTCTAACGGACAACCGCTAAGACAATGAAAAATGTTATAATCAAAACAAAGAACAAAGAAATAATTTTCCATTATTATTTAATAGCTGTATGTAATCGTTATTATACATTGAAAACTGAATATGTATGTTTAATCTTACATTCGTTTTAATTGTATATATTAAATTATTACAGTGCTGTGATATCTTACCATACTTAATTGGTACGGAATTTACTTCGAAATCTAGGAATAAACAACACAGCAAAAAATCTAGACCTACCAAAAGTTAAAATTAAAAATAAGACACACCATTTTGTCTTTTTTTAATTACTTAATTAATCTTCGACTTTCTTCTTGCCTGTTTAAGTTGTTTGGATATTTATATATTTCAATAGGTTCCGTTTTCAATATATAATAACGATTACAGTCTTGGTAATTTTTTTAAACGATCATCATTTACTAAGGACGTGCAAATATATTCAATAAAAACAAAAAAAAAAACTAATTTCATATTCCGTAATAATAACAGATGCTTTAACAGATGAATGAGTTACAGTAACAAATTAAAAAAAAATCAATAAAATAATTAATTTTTCAATTTTTATTACTATTGCAGTAGAATTATTATGAGACTTAATGTTATAAAACGGTGTACATCAGATTATAATCTGAATTATAATAATAAAGTAATTCTGCAACTGCTTATTAAAGTATTATAGACTTTCAAAACTTATTAAGTACATATAGTACCATTTTGTATAATTAAAACACTATAATTAAAAGTCATATTTTTACAATCATTTTATACATGGTGATTGATTTAAATGGCTAGGTAAAACTTCTGCGTCATTAAATTTTTATGAAAATATTTTGAAAATTTTTGCACGTTAAGTCTGAAGTCGTATTTTAAATGCAATGGTGTATATTTGGATTATCGGGTTTAATTTAGGGGAACTTTCGACGTAATAAAATTTTGACAAGTATAATTTCCCTGAGATATGCCCGCACAATTTCCAAACCTATTTTCAATTGTTATTTTCTAAATAAAGCAAACAATGTTTAATGGCCAGAACGATATAGGATCCTATATCGCAATGGCCAGCTATGCTACGTACTTCAATTAGTAATGGTTGTTAGCATTGTTTCGTTCTTTCTCTAGAATACAACAAACGAAAGATAAAATGTACTATAACTCCACAGAAATAAACTTTAAGAATACCTGACGTCCATGCGTCTTAGTTATTTACAATAATGAACTGCATTTTATTATGAAAATGTAAACTTTCACCATTATTACACATAATAAAATACTGATCTTTTTTGGATTTTTTTAATGGTGTATTTTTATATTATACAATCCAAACGTTTCGTCAGTAGCAATATCTATTAAAACTATTAACGATGTTGAAACAATTTTATGAAAGTTGAAAAATTAAAACATAAACATCAGCCTGCTATTAATTTTATTAACGAGGTAGATCAGTCCTAACACACCCTGCGTAGCATTTGGAAGGTAATGGGTTCGAATTCCATTGCGCCTGGTCTGTGTGAGAGTACCTAGTTTTACTCATACACACACAGTGACATAATCACTTCGTATACACATACTATGTGCTTTTATAAGTACTGTATCAAGCAGCAGACATGGCACAATAACGACTAAATCCAAATCGCAAGAAATTCAATACACCACTAAAAAAATTGGATCGAGTTAGATGCACCAAATGAACATGACCAAACTCTTATAATCTTACTTCTAAAAGTGTAATATTTCCCGGGACAAGTAACTGTTTTTCACAAGTTCTTGCGTTCAGATTATACGAATATCATTAGTAGGCAACATATTTTTTATGGACCAATACGATAAATAAGAATTGATCCTTTACAGAAAGACTATGGTCTAGTTAAGCACATCTTTCGCTTTCGTTATAAAAACAATGATTTTTTCAACAAAATTAATTTATTAACGAAGGTCTTAATGCATTAATTTAATAGAGAATGTAACACTGAAATAATTTTCAAAATATAAGTTCCGTTTTGGATTGCAAATAAAATAAAACTCATACTGTGGACAAAAAATAATGTCAAACATTAAATCGGAATGAATTATGAACAAACATTGTTAATATGGTCGATTCAAAATGGCATCCTATAAAATAAAATAATATTTCTTTGCCCCATTATAACAATCTCCATATATCTGTGCATTTTTTTTTGTTTTTCCAACTAAATTGGTCCATAAAAAGTGTTCCAATGACGGATACAAAATAATGTCCAATAACATAAGATTACAAAATTTATTCTTTGCACATCATAACAATATAGTTATTTTTCTCTGAATGAAATCTGACCATAAATAAATATTATCAATATGGCGGTTTCAAAATTTGTTTTTTAAAATAAACGGCATTGGAGTAGTTTAATAAAAACATCACTGGTTCAAATTTTAACTGTGTGAATTGTTCTTAATAAGTGCACTAACTGTGTCCCAACGTACTCAAACCTCACACCTTTAGGTTTAAAACCACGACAAGGAACACAAATGAAAATGAAATTATTAGTAGTAAATATGTGAAATTATTGTATTTACAATGGTACTATAGATCGCGCAAACCTCCAAATGCAGTATGGGGCTTATAGAAAAGCAGTGCATGCTTGCCAAACCTATTGTACTGATGGATCACTGCACCGTTTTATAATACCGGACACGATAGCTTCGGTGTAAGAGATACATTTTCTAACCTAATATAAAAGAGGAATATAAACTTTAAATGAATTTATAACATAGAAAAACTCCCCTTAGAAATGAAACATTATTTAATACTTCGTTGACCAGGCGCTAGTGTTTTAATTTGTAATTTGGCGGTAAATTTCAATTCAATCTGTTCAAGTTTTGTCTATTAACTACAGCTATTTCGATGTATTGACATAATTACAATATTTGCAAACTATAAAATTGACAATTATAAAGAAATCAACTTGATAGCTTTTGAAAAGAAATAAAAACTACAACAAATGTGGTGATACAGAAGAGATATGTATTCTCAGCGGTGAAACCATATTACTTGAGGTTTACAAAGTAATTGTTTCACAAATGTCGTCATTATTTGGAAGTTACATGTTTGTAATGATTTAAAATGTATACGTAAATCACATATAATACAGTTCTCTTACCTACAGTACAATAGTAAAATAATAGATATTAATTCTATATCGCATCAGGTCGAAAGGTTGATACGATTACAAATTTAACATGAGCAATAAATATAATTAAAAATTATTATTAATTTTATTAAATACATAAATAAAAAGTTTACGTCCAGTAGGATTTGTTGTTATTTGCTGTGATTTATTGTGCTACAACACTAACGGAACTTCACTAACAATACAACTCACTAACAATACAACTAACACTAGTATAGTGTATAAAAAGACTTTTTATGACGCATAGAAATCTATGTGATGTTAAAAATTTTCGCGTGTTTTCGGGAAGATCTCGAACGGTATCGAAAACTATCGAGTCAAAAACATTAGCGCCAAGTGTCTGATCCACAAACTATTAAATAATTTTTAACCTTGAGCATACGACTTTCGTTTCTAAAGGTTTTTTTTTTCTATGACATATATAATAAATCGAGTTGTAAATATACCGAATAGAAGCTCGATTCATAAGAAGCTGGTCGCATTAGAAGCTAAATGTGGGCACCGAGATAACTGTAAAAATTACTTTATTAGTTTTCATTTTTGCAGTTAATGGATTTTATTTTAGATGCACATGCTTACATGTATTTATGTTTACAAGACGTAAAAAACAATCTTAATTACATTTAAACAATATCAGATTACACATGAACTTCTGATGAGATGTGGTCATGACGTAAGAAACTGACTTGGAAACAAAAATCACTTTATGGCCACATTCAAATTAACTATTAAAGAGTTCATAATAAAGCAACTTTGTATAACTACAACGAATACCTTAATTACGGGAATAATTTTTAGATGCAGCTTGTAAAACTGTTATAAATGTACCAAATGCTCTTATTATATATATTTTCTACCAGTATCTCCCTCGACTGGTGCAAATGCACGTATCATTTTGAGCACAGTCATTTAAGTTTAATTTAACCTTAAGATATTAATTTTTAGTTATTTTGACTTCTGCAAGTGTTCTTTTTCTGCATTTTAACAGCAATAAAGTTGTGATAATTCATCACCGCCAAATAAGTATTGGTGGATTACCTAACGAGAAATAAATTAGTACGTTAAGAACGAGACGTTTCTCCTTACGGGTGAATTATTCTCCAGTACGTCGTTTTGAAGGGCCAGCTTGAACTTCCACTTCCATATCGAAGAATCAAAGAAATTTCCACAAAATTAAGTTCGATAACAGATTTTTAGAAAATACTCATCATTACCTTGTACTAAGTTTAAGCGTTCGGAAAGGAACGATTTTTAATAAATGGAGTTGGTTTAATTTGAAAAATAACGCAGTGCAAACTATCAATAATATGAAAGTTTAAAGAGGTTATGTGTTCCTAAATGACATTTTACGTTTTACAACATTGCCATGAAAGGAAAGGATAGCGTTATTTGTAGATGACTAAAGTTAGTAAAAGAGGCATTTAGTCCATAAGAGCCCGTACTGCACTTGGAGGTTTGGAGAGACTATAGTAATAAATGTGGCACCATTTTAGTGTACCTAAAGAAAAATTAGTGAATTAGAAAAATTAGAGTGAAATTAGTTGGTGTTGACTAAAATCAGTGTACATTTTCGGGCGCGGTTTAATCGCAAATAAGGTAATTTAGACGCGTTTGGAGATATCTACTGAATATTTTTATTTGTCATGGATTTATGAAATCCCTACACAAAAAATAGGTTTTATAAGATAAAAAGTTTTAGTACCTACATATTTTCAATTTTTTCGAAATAAAATTCAAAATTACATGGATGTATTCTCGTATCCATAGTTTAGCGTGAATGGAAAATGAGTCATTTCGGCACAAATGTTGAAGATTAATGTCTTTGGTATAGAATTTCCACCGCATTAAAACGGCCTTTCAAGATAATAAAATTTTGGTACATGTTTTTATTTTTTTCAGAAAAAAATAATTAAACTTTACTGGGGTCATTTAGACATAAACGTTGAAGATTATTACTTTCAATGTGTAAAATCCCTATACTATAAAGTATACAGGATGTCTATTTGAAAACTGTCAAAAAGGGTGTATATTTTTAAATATAAAAGGTATCGTACAATGTTTAAAATCGTATCGGTAGTATAGTGAGGAAGACAAATCGACCTTAAAAATTTGGCGCTACCACCACCTCCCCCCCTTCCCAGTCGCCCACACTTCAAAATCCTAAATAACATCCCCCCCACAAGTCTTAAAATCTCTTAAAAACATATTTTCCCTGATACTGCACAATAGAAAAGGATATTTTTCAAAGTATCCGCCCTACTTTTCTAAAACGCATTTTCTGAAATGATATTTTACTTTAATTAGCGTTAATCACCATATCAATTACCAAATAAGAAAGTTTAGCGTTCCTCTATTTATTGGAAATAAAAGTGAATTTAAATCAGGCGACTAAAACAATAAACTGCACAATAATCCAAATACAAATAAATAACACTTGGCGACTGCATTACATTTTACCTTGCAGCAATAATCATTCGAAATCTGTGAAGTCAAGTGCTCACGTCGGCAGAGAGGGTTGAAATAATATCTACGGAGCTGCAAAAACTAACATTTTCTCAACGATGTGTCACATGTGGGTACTACTTAAAATTTTGAAGTGGGGGTGGCTCAAGATGTAGAGGGTTGAGGGTAGCGCGATTTTTGTAAGGTCCATTTGGTTCATCCATTATAGCGCCATCGCCCGCAGTAGCCGCGACAACCAGTAGTCTCGCCACTGACTATGAGTCCACGTCGCCTAATAAAGAGGTCCTGCAAAGCAGGAAGACACCGATAGACCACCAGACCACTCCCACACCGACCGCCGACGCTTTCGAATCTCTTTCCTGACACCGCGGACCGTCCAGAAGCCATGTAAGTCACACAGGAGGAGGATCAATCGTCAGAAGGAGAACTGGTCCACAATCTTTCTTGAACCTCACCGTACAGGAAACACCTTCACCCGTATCCAGGTAATCGCCAAGGGATACAGGGTATAGGCTTCCTGAACCAAAGAACGAGACCGGCTGTGAAGTACATGAATAAGCATGGTACTCCGTACCATACCTGTCAGGCATAAAGGTCACCGTACGTTTAAAGCGGCTCTAAGTGGAGTATTTGTATAAATCTTCGAAAAGGACATTTGCTCTGAGTTACATGAGTGCGATATAATCATATTTATTTCATTATAAAGCAGCAAAGACTTCCGATCCCGTTTCTGTTGGTCCAGTTGCGAAGCACCATCTGGCGGGTAAAGCACAACGACTTGAAGAGAAATTCGGCATTGGGTAATGCCACCGTTGCCAGGGATTGCGTCACTCACACTGTTGCTGTAGCGCGGTAGTAGGCTGTGTCAAATGCGAAGGATATGAGAAACGTCAGTGGTTGTACTAAACTCCGTGCTAACCGGATTAAGTGTGTGAACTGCGCTGGTGTTCACCCGTTCAATTTTAAGAGATGTCTCAGCCGCATGCTGGCAGCGACACTAGTTAAGGAGGAATCTGCACCTGACCTGCCGGGAATGATCGTCACGTACGGCCTGCCCTGGGTATAATGGGGATAAGATTAGAAATCTCGGATATAATAGGTATAAATATATCGATTCTCCGCCATTTTCTGCGGTAAACTTATTTCCTACTTACTCTGAATCGCCTCACGATAGAGTAATCTTATTCTACTACCGTACAATGATGTCATTGAAGAAAATTGCTAAGCAAGACGCTATATAATATTATATATTACAATACATTGTCGAATTTCTAAGATTCTAATAAATAAAGAAAAGTTTAAAAACTGTGATACTAAAATACTTAAAAAAATGATTGATTTAATTCCAAATCTATAAACCTACAAAAAACCATTTACAAGCTGAATTTTTCTAAATGTAGCCAATGACAGTATCAAATTCTAACCAATAAATAAGTTTGATATTGTTTATTTTTTCTATCCTGTATGTAACCCTTTACTTTAAAGGTCGTATTGTAGCTAGCGATAATACCACGTTCCCATAGTAACGTAGTTTTATGCGAATTCAATTTCAACCAAATATACGTAATTTTTATTTTTTTGTATTTGTCGGCTGAGATCTAAACACAAACGGAAATGTCAGACATATTTATTCGTAACATTGTATTGCCAAGAAACCTACATTTTTATTTCTTATCCAAGAAAAAGGAATGCCTCGATTTTCTTATTGTAATTTTTATTACTGTAATAAACATTTTCAAACCGTAATTGTTACCGGGATAGAAAAGATAATTAATGGGTCTAAATATCTTGGTAATAAGTCCTAATTTATTAATGTTTTCGGGATATTGTATTTTATGTAAGAAATACTTGAATGTATGTAACTAAGGGTTGAAAAGAAAAAGGAAAACATGTTGGGGTAGAAAACAGGTGCTCTGTCGAAACTGATTTTACCGAAGGCAGTGCGGCGAATCGTTGAAAATTTCTATACACACGTTTTAGGGGTAAAAACGTCGCAGTCAGTAATTAATTACATCGGAACATACTGCAAATCAAAAGACATATTTGTTTGTTAATTCGAGATCTATAAGGTTTGTTACGGACTAATGCATATTTTAAAAATTTAATATTTGTTTTGGTAATAAATATGAAAAGTGTTCCACGTAATAATTCTTGTTTTTTTATAACTTTTAAAAACAGGGGTGGATTTGGGAGTAAACACAACCAGTTGCAGTAGAGTTTCGATTCAGGTCGGATCGATCTAATTGTTTAATTACAAACCCTCACTATAAACTGTCTATAAATATTTTATCGTGTACATTTTAGTAAAACTAAAACCGCGAATTTGTTTTTTAATGTAAATTTTTCACAAAATTAAAGTGGTCGTGCAAATAAACGTATCGCTAAATGTTCGGGTTTTAATAAGCGGTGTATATATATTATATATATATATATATATATATATATATATATATATATATATATATATATATATATATCGTTATCGTCGTCTTGGGTTTAAAATCTTAACCCGTTATGTATTGGTGGATAAAGGACTAATTAAAGGATTATATTCAAACGTAAGTAGGTATTTCAATGTAAATTAAGCTCGCAGTAAACAATTCAGCAAGCCTATGTAACCTATTAAAAATCAAATCATCGCCTTGCAAGAAGTATCTATTTAATTACGCATGCAGGCTCATTAAGTTGAAAACTGTTAAAATAAAAGGACTCCCCTTTAGGCAGTACCGTGACCCTCTTCATTGCTAGTATAACTTAGCATTGTTGACTGTTTATTAACATTTGTGTAGAGGAAATAATGCGTGGACAAAACGTGGCACGATAGGCCTCCGTTAATTCGTTATGATCGCATTAAAAACTCCTTGAATTCCATATTTACTGTTAAACGAACCCGTTCTTATTGTTTTGTATAGATGAATGTGTAATCTGAGAAGGGATGTATTTTCTAACGCAGTCACTCAAACTTGCGGATAGGTTACCGATCACTTTGTTATGATTTATTTGCACATTACCCTTGCAAGGCTTTGTTTTAATGAGTTTTTTGTATCTTTGGTTCAGTCGGCTTATTTGGAATTATTTGTCTACGAACTAATTTCTCTTTAGATATATTATAATTGGGTGTTTGAAAAAAAAAATTTTTTTTTTGATAAATAGAAAGATCATATATACATTTTATAACAAAACGATATTTAGTTTTTTTTTGGCCCTAATTAAAAAGTTATATTAAATTAAAAATACATTTTTGAACCCAGTACCGAAAACACGCCGACAGTTCCCAAACAAACAAGAGCGCGTGTGACGTCATAATGTTTATTTTTACTCATCATAGCATACAGCTGATACAGTGTTTTGACTTTTAATCGATTAAATCTTGTTATTATCGTCAATGTATTGATAAATATATCAAAAACGTCAAACCTTAAAAGTTATCGTGCTTCCTCCGTACCACTATGTACGAATACTACAAAAACAACTCCCCGAAAAATGTTTATAAATGTTCCACAAGATGTTAAACGTCGAAATAAATGGTTTCAAGCAGTGCGACGACCTACTCCCAAAACAATATCAAATTTTTGTTGTTGTGAAAATCATTTTGATGCAAGTATTTTATAATAATATAGTAATTAATAATTATTTATGTAAACGTATAAATTGAATAAATAGAATTCGATAATAACATTTTTTTAACTAAACTCCAGAATCATAACTTTTAAAAATCATAGCATCAATAACATTTGGGATTGTTGGAGGGTTGTATTTCTGGGAAAAGACACGGTTCTTTTAGACCCATACCAGATGTATTAAACTCGTAGATTTGTAAAGTAAACTTAAAGGGCAAATACCAATACCACCATTTTGTCTTCAACCCAAACGGGTAAACATTTTTGCAATAATAGTGAATTGTAGAGAACCGATAAGGTAACTTATTTTATCCCACGCCAGCGGGGAGTACGTAACAGTCATTAATACGTGTCTCTAATCGTAGGAAAAATAGGCCAGATGTGATTCATAAAAATGCACAGCTTTGTATTTAATGAACCCCTTCCTATAACAAACCCGGGCGTAAGCATTGCCATAGGAATAATTTTATTAGATTAAATGATAAAAGTGGGTAATTGAATCGAATCCGTAATCCAAAGTTTAAAGCAAAAGAAAATGAATGGATAAAATAAACAACTAGTTCTAATTTGTAAATCGGAATTCCAAATTAAATACTTATTCTTTTCTCAAATTTAACGTAAATACGAAGTATGATGCTTTTGAATAGATTTTGGCGGTTTGAAAATTAATAATAAACGAAAATAATAATAATCAAAACAGTACAATTTTTGTAATGTGTGAAATGGTTCCTTAAATAAATAAAAAGGGCGCGTAAATAATGTCTACGATTGCAATTTTATATTTGGTACTATATTAATTTCCAAGTTTAATTAAACATTGTATTTCATATTATATTTTTCTTTGGCAGCAAATTTGAAATGTAATCTAATTTTTACCATTGTTACTTTATTTCATTTTAACCCTAAATAAATAAAAAAGGCGCGTAAATAATATCTATGATTGATATTTTATATTTGGTACTATATTAAATTCTGGGTTTAATTAAAACATTGTACTTCATATAGTTTTATATAAAATTTTTCTTTGACAGCAAATTTGAAATGTAATCTAACTTTTACCATTGTTACTGTGTTTAATTTTAAGCGTAATTAACTGACCCTAAAAGTAGGTAATTAAAGTCGGGAGGGCTAACGTGGTCATTGTCGTTATTTACTATTGCCCTTTAGTTGGATAAAAAGGAAGTTAAAAAAAAAATAATAAAAAAGCTAAGTTTCGCGACAATAATAAACAGATTTGATTAGTTTAAAATGGCAATAATATACCAGTTGGAACCTAAATAATAAACCAAAGTAAACAACGTACTTTAATGTTAAAGCTGTCAACACACGAAACTAACCATAAGCAGATTAGGGTACCATATAACTTATGCACGATCTATTTAATTAGGTTAGGTTAATGAATATCCTGCTTTGTTTTAAGTACAATTACTTTATTCAGCAAACAACATTTTTTTCTTGTAAGATGCAATGTAAACTAATTAATGCTTCCTTTTCAGCTCTAATATTCTACAACTTCATAGGTGGAAGGCATGTATACCCCATGCCGCCCGGTGCAATACCACCACCTTTACCATGGGCTCCTTAATATTAGTGTTCCAATTTTTTGAGCTCGGTAAGGGCTGCCGGTCACTTTCTCCTTTATTCCTTATGTACTCGCCAACACGCACTTGCCAAGCGTGGCGTTTTAACGGCTAAACCCTTAAAGTGGCGAGTTCTAAAACAGATGCTATACCCCAGGTGAGTAGGGCGAGACGCCCACACTCTCACATCGATTCGTCGATCCGTCCCAAGGATTCTGGGGGGCGGGGGACAAAAATTTGTCAATGCCAAAATCAAGACGAAGAAGAATAAGATCTGCCAGGAATAAAATTCTGCCACATTCGGATGCCCGGGAGCGCAGGACAAGCGACCTCGGTCATCAAAAGTATCAACATCCGGATTCATTACTGCAACATACGTGGTATCAGGTCGAATCTTAATGCTGTTCACCAACACCTTGAACAAGAGCAACCGGACATTCTGTTTCTATCAGAAACACAAGTCTCCCCTGGAAACACTGATTCGCCTGACCTGCAATTTCCCAGATACAATCTCCACTCTAACTTTCGCCTTAAAGGCGGAGTATGTGCGTATACCAAGGACAACGTAGGTTGTAAGAGAATGTCTACTTTGGAAAACAACAACTTTGACGCGATTTGGTTCAAACATTCTGGGCGCCAATTTGTGAAATTCTACTGTTATTTGTATAGGTCTTCCAATGATAACAACTTCCAAGATCTTTTTGATTGCCTTAGTCTGAAAATAGACTACCTCTTATCACAGTTCCCATCTTGTGATATTTCAATTTTGAGAGATTTTAATGTCCACAATTCCAATTGGCTTCATTTTTCATCTACTACTAATCCCGCAGATCACAGTGCAGAAGAATTTGCTGTATCCTGTGATCTCACACAAATCATTTCTGAACCAACCAGAATCCCTGATAACCATAACTATACTCCACATCTCCTGGACCTATTCCTTACAAGTAACCCACTTGTGTATAAAACAAGAGCCCTTTCCCCACTTGGTCAATCAGACCACTGCCTAATCGAAATAACTTTATCTGCATCCAATCCCTGTTACGAGAAAAAAAGATGGAACCATGTGGTGTTTTAAATCAGCTAGCTGGATTTTTTACAACCTTCCCCTGGCGTGAGTATTGCTTTAAATGGTCTTTTCTTCAAAAATTGCTCTTTCCATAACTGAAGTTATCCTGATGGGTATGGAGTTATACATTCCCAAACAACATAATCGTGTAGGTCATGCCCGTTCCCAACCCTGGTTTAATAGGGCTTGCACTGATGCATTATCGCAAAAGCATAAACTCTATATATCAAATGGAAATCAAATAAATCTACCCAAAATCACGCCAACTATATTGCCGCAAGGAATAGTTGCAAAAGTATCATCACCAAGGCCAAAAAGATGTTTGAAGAACGTAAATGCAAAGAATTAGTCTCATGTCCTTTGGGTGGTCGTAAATGTTGGTCATTAGCTAACGCCATGAGTAAAAACTTTGGTACATCATCCTTTCCTCCCATGACGTCTCGCGACGGAGCTGTACTAGCTTATCCTGCTGAAAAAGCCAACCTCTTTGTCGATTACTTTGCATCAAATTCACGTCTCAATGATACTGGTAAAACTGTGCCGTCGCCCAAATTCACCCCATACGCTATTAAACCAATCCACTTTCGTTACAAGCTCCTGGAATCAATTATCAATAAACTTGACCCAAACAAGGCGACTAGCCCTGACGGTATTCCAGCTATCGTCCTTAAAAAATGCTACCCCGAGTTAGTACCTGTATTGTCCAAATTCTTTTCGATCTCCATGTCATCTGGAGAGTTTCCCTCATCGTGGAAGTCAGCAAATGTCCACCTATTCCTAAAAATGGCGACAAAACCGATCCCTCAACCTATCGACCAATAGCTATCATTTCCATTCTGTCGAAAATCATGGAGAAAGCCATCAACCACCAACTACTTTCGTTCCTCGAGTCCATCCAATAAGCTCTTAAACGACCACCAGTATGGGTTCAGACAGAATAGTTCAACGGGTGATCTTCTTTGATATGTCACCCAACTTTGGAATAACACATTGGAGAGGTCCGGTGAAACAGTAGTAGTAGCTTTAGATATTTCAAAAGCTTTTGACCAGGTTTGGCACAAGTGCCTACTTGCCAAGCTCACTTCGTTCGGCTTATCCGATTCGCTCATCAACTGGATATCCAGCTTTCTTGACAAAAGACGTATACGGGTTGTCGTCGATAGCTTATTTTTTAAAGAAACTACTATTATCGCGGGAGTGCCCCAAGGATCAGTGCTAGCTCCCACACTTCCCTGGTGAACATAAACGACCTCATTTCCTCGACAACTAACCCGATCCATTGCTTTGCGGATGACAGCACTCTACATTGTAGTTCTCAGTTTTCCCACAACAATAAGGCTAGACAGGACGTAAAGGTGAAACTGGCAGTCTCAATCAACAGTGACTTAGAACGTGTCCTGGAATGGGGAAGGAATAATCTATTCATGTTCAACGCCGACAAAACGCAGTGTTGCCTTGTGTCCGCCAGCAAAACAGCTGCCCGTAAACTGGGCTTTCAATACACATCTAAGCAATATTTCATATCGCAACATCTCCTTTTACTGTATAAGGCTCAAATTCGACCTCATCTGGAATACAATTCCCACCTCTGGGTCAGTGCTCCCTAATACGCCCTTGATATGGTAAAACGTATCCAAAAAAGAGCTACCAGGCTTATAAATGACCCGCGTCTGACTTCTGACCTACAGTCTCTTGAGCATAAGAAGAATAGTTTCGGTTCTTTCCTTGTTCTATCGCTATTACCATGGCAGTGTGCCTCCGAAATACACTCCTTAATACCTTCGCGGGCCATCTTCGTTAGGAACACTCGGTTTGCCCATTCACACCATGATTATGCACTCAAAAATTAATTTAGTATTTTATATTTTAATTGTTATAATGGCCTTTAAATAATAATTCTCATGATTTGATATTTTTTCTAGCTAAAAGCAGACATGGAGAATTATATTTACTATACTATAATGGGAAGTAGAACAAAAATTAAAGTTGATGTAGTACCGCACAAGTTTAGTAAACGGTAAACTTTATCACACGTGCCTAAACAAAAGTAGCTATTATAAATAATTTTTTTGCGCTAAATTTCAGATATTTTTAGTCAATTTATATGTAGAAGCCGTTGACACTGTACTATTGAGAATTAATTTAACATTATGGCGTCACAAACATGGCGACCAATCGTGGCGCGTTTGTAGTCCAGTGATTCTTTTCAAAATTTTATCAATTTTAAATTGTTTATACGTCAAAAAAAAATTTTTTTAAGAGCTTTTTGCATTAATATAATTTGTGGCAGTTTTAAAATTCATAAAAACCAATGGATAATTTTTTTTTCAACAACCCAATTGTACCTATGCATTTTGTGATTTATTATTCACTATACAATTGTATATATGTAAATTCCTTGCCTATTTTTTTGTTCTTGTCTAAGTGTAGCTTTACCTGTTTAATTTTACTGTTTGTTATATTTTATATGTACCGTAATCTGCTTTATTATTTTCTTATTTACTTAAAGACCTGCATGATTGGTTGTACAGGGCCACATGTTTGGTATTACAATTTTTATTCTTATTTATTTATGACACAATTGTGGGTGTGATTTTTCCCGTTTATTTTTGTTTGCGTTTATGTGTAGCTAAACTGCTTTTTATTTTTTTTTGTTATTTAATTTGCTAATTTTGTACACACTTTAAGCGGTTTAATGGTATTTTGTTATATATTGAACCCTTCGATTGTTTTGTTGTTATCTGATTTACTAATGTACTTGTGCAATTACTTATTTATTAATAAAGTGGGTTTTCTTGGTGGTTCTTTCCCAACTTAGTAAATTAACGGGTTCAACCATCATTGCGCAAAGTTTGTTAATTCTAATTTGAGTAGTTTCATTGTTTACCTGTCCCAGATGATGCAACATTTAACTTCATCAAATCCTATTTCATTCACATAACATGGCGTAGCTTACCACTAGGCGGCCAATTCTTTTGATCAGATTTGAGGTTACCGAGTAAGTAAATATCAGACTTGTAAATAAATGCTAACGTTTTAATTATTGTCAGGACAGTCAATGTAAGGAAAGCAATTAATTTGAGTAATAGTAGCATTATTGTCAGTAAAGTGAAGATACATCCCTTAGCGATTGTTTTCGCATTATTGCGAATAAGTTCAAATTACACTTTTAAAGATAGGGTACCTTGGGACACTACACATGGTGTATCGTATGGTATACAATAGTCAAGATAATAAGACACTAATTTCGAAAATAAAATAGAACTTCATTTTAAACCAGTCAAAAAATTGACCGGAGACACATTTGCATTAGAAAGTATTATAAGAATGTGATTATTTCGAATTAACCCCATTCATTTTAGTATACTGCATTATAAATGGAATCTGCATAGCTGCGGTTTATTAAAAAAGTTGTAGAAATCTTGAATTAGTTAATGTAAATATTAAAATTCAGTAAAAAAATTTTATAGCGCATTTAGGAAATATTTGGGTTAAATTTTATCGGATGCACTTGAATCTTGAATAAATTATGGTCTTCTTGTAACTATTAACTTTCCCGTAAAATTAACGAAAATAAAGAATGTGAATAACATTACTGCACACTTGACTATATATGGTGTGGTATAAACATTAATCAAGTATGGTATAACCGTCAATATAGAAATTATAAACCACAAATTCTTCCGTATATATATAGGAAATCTATACATGCTATCATCAGCATTTCACTAATAATGGGTATGATTTTAGAAGAAATTGCAAAAATTTGCATAAAATATTGGTAATAAATTGTACTATATTTAAATTTGCATGGGAATATCTAAACTATTAAACAAAAGTATATATTTTCTCCTTATTTTTAGATAACTATAAAGGCATTTATGGTAAACTATGTTGTACAGAAGAATTTTTATTTCTTCATTTGCTACAAGGTGTAATAAATACAATAGTGACCCGTCAACATAAATTCCGCACATTGTACTGAAATCAATTTTAAAATCTACGAGAACGTATATAATAATGTATTATAAAAATTCTGCCGTGACTTCAATACCTCATCGGGGAAAATACGAAAAGAAAAGTAGAACATAATTATTATTTACAATGTAAAGCGATGTGTTTTAACTTTTAACGTTCAATTAATTTCTAATTTTAATTAGAAATCAAACAAAATCTTATTATTTATGAGCTTTTTATATTCTAAAAATTTGTTTATTTATTAAATTGGTTGAAATAGAAAAATTGCATGTTAAAGTAGAGTAAGTTACCATGGCGTTATCCTTTTAATCCAAGCACTTGTTATTTAGTTCACATAAGATATCAAGAACTAAATCATTAATCAAAACACCTAATCGCACAATAGGATTAGCACTACACGCAAGTTCACATACACTCAAATATCCGATGTAGATTGCAGTGTGTCCGCCAACTTGCTAAGAGTTGATGACACACATCCCACAACCCAGATTTCCACATCGCCCCTCAAAGACATAATCGATGAGGAACTACAGGTTCTGTATTCACATACCCGTTATAATACAACCTGTATTAATAACAGTTTAATGAATGAAGTAATCACGGCGCGGCGGTGGCATGGGTATATATCTAAGAATATCATGGTACATGGATATAAGAAGCAAATTAAATATGTTTATCTCGTTTTATTTATTTAAATTGGCTTTTCCCTTTCTCAATAGATTTGCATATAAATGCCATGTTAAAATATTTTTTGCATTAATTCGCATTGTATGGTTGAAATGTGAAAAGTTTTAGTAATTAATCACTCATTAATTTTATACTGTTCTATGCAAATTCTATGGGTTGATTTTTGTTAATTGTACCTGTGCTCAATAATGCTATTATACATAAATTATTCATTAAAAAACTTCAGGATAACGCTATAATAAGGAATATATTCATGTTTTCTGCTAAATTGAAGAAGAATTTGGTGGCACTTAAAGAGATGTAACCAAACACTGCCCTTCAAAGAATAATTGGGAAAATCATATTTAAAATAAATGATCTCATTGCTCTTAAGTATTCTAATTAATAATTAATTAATAATAGTGAAATTCCTCAAACAACACAATTTCCATTAAAAATAAATAAAATCTGTAATGCATAAAAGGAAACAATTAGTTATAAAAAAGTAAGATAAAATAAAACGGAATTTGCGATTTTGGTGTTAATAGCATTTCAATGCATTAGTTAAAAATTATACTACAATTACATTAATTAGATTATAAAAAGTATTAAGAGTAATAATTAACGTAGCATTAAATTTGTTAATAACTAATTAAAACAGTACTTGCATCCGTTTATTATTCCACATTTTATTTAATCAAGCGTATATTTACTACAAAACAGTTAAAGTCTATTCATAACAGCGAACTCAATTCTTGTATTTATTAATAATAATCGTTTCAAATTACATATTTAAATCTATCTGAACTTAAGGTGTAAATTAATATTGTGACGATAAAAATGAGTGAGAGGTAAAATACTATTATTATTATTATTATCAAGAAATGAATTTCTTTCAGAAATGACGTCAGTATCAATTCGTGAAAAAAATGAAGTGAGATACTGTAGGTAGCGGACCACGAAAATTTTATTATTATAATAAACGTTTGTCAAATCGCCATTGTTACCACGAGAGAAAAGATAGTGGATTTTTAATATCTTGATAATACGTCATAATTTACTAATGTTTTCAAAATATTTTATTTAGATATTTAGATATGTAAATAATGTGAGATTGTTTGTAACTGATATCTGTCAAGAGTTATAAACACATGTTGAGGGGTGAGTAGCAGGTGTACGCTTAAAAATGCTTTACTGAAGGGGCGTAACGAATCATTGGAATTTCTTATGCGCGCTCTTGATGTAAAAATGTCATTGATCTAATAATTAATTACGGCTGGACAGGCCGCGATCACAAGATATGTTGGTTACTTTTGAAAAACCGGGGTGGCTTTTCGGGAGTAGATATAGTTAGTTTTGAAATCGAAGGGGGGCAGTTACCATCAAGCCAGAATGATTTTTGGGTTAATTAAATACCTTCATTGTAAACAGTTTGTCTTTCAAATAATTTTTGCGTGTACATTTTTCTTTCGAATTCCCCAACGCTAAGTTGTCTTTTCTTTCGGGTCGTGCGAACTCATTAAGCTGATATCTGCTAAAATAAAGACAGTACAGGGCCCTCTCACTCTGGTATTTGCGCGAATTAGCATCGTTTGTTGTTGGTTATATTTATATTTGTGTTGAGGTGGCTGGTGAATAGGTATAGGATGCCGCTGGTTTATTAATTGTAAAAGGCAATTGCCAATAGGTACACACTCCCAAGCCAGACCATTAAACACCTCGAATTTGTATTTCTATTGTTTTTATTTGTTGCATAGATGGATGTGTAACCAGAGAGAGGAGCACTGTATTTTTCAAACGCACTTAAACTTATATATCGGTTACGATGTTCGTGATCTATTTATAACTTACCCTTGTAAGGCTTTGTTTTAATGAGTTTTTTGTCAGTTTGTTTAAGTAGAATTATTTGCCTGCGAGCTGATTTCTCTTTGTATCTGCTTCATTGTAATTTGATTTATGTATTCTGTGCTTTAGTGGTCACTAAACAATTGGGTACGTGCAAATTCCTTTTCTATTTTCTTTTGTCGTTGCCTTTACCTTATTATCACCTGTGAAATTATACTGTTGATATATTTTATATGTACCGTAATTTGCTTTATTGTTTTATGTGCTTATTTACTTAAAGACCGGCATGACTGGTTTTTAAAGGGCCACATGTTCAGTGTTACGATTTTTATTATAATTTTTATTTTGATTATTTATGACCCAATTGTCAGTAGCGTGTATCAGACACCTTCTACAATTGATTCGGTTGATAACTATTTTAACAATCTACCATCTATTCATTTTAGCATTGTATCTGAGGCTCAAATATTAACTGCGTTAAATAAACTCAGTAACAAAATGACCGCAGGTCCGGATCTCATCCCCAGCTTCCTGATAAGAGATTGCCGTGTGGTGCTAGCTAAACCGTTATTGTTAATTTTCAATCTTGCATTAAAAACTTTTCCAAATGTATGGAATATAGCACGAATTTGTCCAATTGTAAAATCTGGAGATCACACACTCATTACTAATTATCGACCCATCACTATTCTTTCAAATTTTGCGAAAGTATTTGAAATCACCTTGCATTTCATAATTTATCCACAAGTCCGCAACTATATTTCTTCGTGCCAACAGGTTTTATGCCAAACAGATCTACGCTCACTAATCTGATGTATTTCACTCAATATACGGCTAAAGTAATTGACAACCAAGGTCAAGTAGATACAATTTATACGGACTTCACAAAAGCGTTTAACCAAATAGACCACAGCATTATCATTTCAAAACTAAAAACGTTTAGTTTTAACGAGCTATTGTTAAAGTTTTTCACGTCATATTTGAAGTGCCGGACCCAGTATGTGTCTTTTAACAATCACCGTTCTAGTGATTTCGTTGCACCTTCTGGTGTTCCACAGGGATCTAACATGGGTCCTTTACTTTTTTTTCTATTTGTTAACGATATACCATCTAGTCTGTCCGCTGAAAAATTGTTATTTGCAGACGAACTAAAAATCTTCTGTTCAGTTAAGACTATTGACGACTGTAAACAGCTGCAATTGCAAATTGACAATGTACAAAGTTGGTGTGCTAAAAATAGTCTACATCTTAATCCTGCAAAGTGTAAGGTAGTAACATTCTCAACAAAAAATCATCCTATAAAATACCCGTATGTGTGTGAATATCGTCTTCTTACCCGCTACAATGAGGTTACTGATTTAGGTATAACGTTTGATCACAAATTTAGCTTCAGTAAACATATTCATAATATATGCAAGGCTGGTTTGAGAACGGCAGGTTTAGGAATTGCAAAGATTTTAAAAATATTTCTGCACTAAAGTCGCTATATTTTGCACTCGTGCGTTCCAAGTTAGAATACTGCGCATTAATTTGGTACCCTTATTATGATAACCATAAAACTATGTTAGAATCCGTTCAAAGAAAATTTTTGAAATTCTTGTTCTTTAAAGTCGAGGGTGCATATCCTGTAATTGGCTAAAATAATGATCTACTCTTATCTAAGTTCGACATTCAGTCTCTAGAGCTCAGAAGGATACAAATCAGTGTTATCTTTTTGTATAAGTTGTTACACAATCAAATTGACTCTCCCGTTTTATTGTCGTGCCTAGATTTTTTTGTGCCTTAGCGTTTTTGTCGTAACCCTACTACATTTTATTGTCGAACTGCCTTAACTAATGTGTTACGTAAGTCACTCATCTTTGTTATGTACATCAATTTCAACCAAATATCGTCAGAATGTGTTAATAATAGCTTTTCTATTACCTTTCTGAAAAGTACTATTCAAGTCCATGCGTAAGATGTATTATTAGTTATTGTACTTGTTCATATATATTCTATATATATATATATATATATATATATATATATATATATATATATATATATTTTATTTCTGTATAGTTAATAGTATAATTTTACCACTTGGTCATTATTAGATGTTCATTAAATAGTATTAATACTTTGTAATAATTAGTTTATGCTATGTATTGTCCAGTAAATGGAATTATTCTGTTGGGCTATAAATAAATAAATAAATTGTGTGTGTGACTACATGTGTTTTTTTTTATTGTGTTTCTGTGTAACTAAACTGCTTTTTATTCATTTTCTCTTAATGTTATAATTTTGTACGCACTTTAACCTGATTTAATGGTGTATTGTTATATATTTAACCCTTTCATTGTTTTTTTGTGTGTTATTTGATTTATTAATGTACTTGTGCAATTACTTATTATGAATAAAGTGGGTTTTATTGGTGGTTATTCCCCACAAGAGTATACTAACGGGCTGAACCACCGCTGCGCAACGCTCGTTGATTTTTAATTTGAATAGTTTCATTTTTTTACCTGCCTCTCATGATGCAACACTTACCTCATCCAGCCTATCTAATTTACACAGCATAACGTACTTACCACTAGCCGGCAACTTCGTTTGATCAGATTTGAGGTTTGCAAGTAATTAAATATCAGACTTGTAAATAAATTCTAAGGTTTTAATTATTGCCCGGAAAGACAAAGTAAGGCAGGAAATTAATTTGAGTAATAGTTAGTGACATTATTGTCAGTCAAGTTAAGATAAATCACTTAGCGATTGTTTGGTTCTTGAATTTGCATTATTGCAAATAAGTTCAAATTACGCTTTTCAAGATAGGGTACCTGGGGGACGCTACAATACCAATTTATTCCAATTAGTAAATCAGTGTTACATAATTTCATTGTTTTTAAATGATCTTGTTACTTTTGGAAACAAAAAATTATGATTATTATTATAACAATAATTTTTAAAAAATTATGAGTTTAGCAAAACGTCACACTTTATCTTGTTTTCTAACAGATGTTTTGCGTCTTGTTTGTGTTTATGATAAGTTTCACGTTTATTCTGATAAATTCAGATTATTTTGCATTTGTGTTTTCAAATTGTGTGAGAATGAGACCCGAAGATACTGAAAAAGTTTTGGCATTACATGAAGATGGTCGCAGTATACGGTATATTGCAAATCGTTTGAATATTGGCAAAAGTACATGACACTGTTACGAAGTATCGTCAGACTGGAGAATACACTAAAAGACCGGGATCAAGCAGAAGACGGTCCAGAGATCAGAGTGATGAACGTTTTTTAAGGATATCCGTACTACGGAACCGCTCTTTAACGTCAAATATTCTCACTAGTCGTTTGTTAGAAGCTCGAGGAACTCAAATCTCTGCACAAACTGTAAGAAGAGTCCTGAATTAAAGTGGTTTGCGTTCTTATATATATTATAAAATTAACCGCAGCTCATCGAGTTAATAGGATGAGATTTGCGGATGATCACAGAAACTGGACTGTTCAAGAATGGAGGTCCGTAATGTTTTCTGGCGAGTCCCGTTTTTGTCTACGATCTCCAGATGGATGCGAACGTGTATGGAGGAGACCCGGGGGAACGGTTTGCATCTTGCTGCATTTCACCCAGTTCACCGAGTTAATCTTCATCGAACATGGAACCCTAACAGCAGACAGGTACATACCACAGTGTTTAGAGGACCATGTTGTCCCCTACGCCCCTTTTGTTGGGAAAAAATTTTTTATTTATGCAGGATAATACCCGTCCACATATTGACGAATTGTCACGGATTACCTAAATATTGTCGGAATCCCTGTTTTGGAGTGGCCTGCTTGTAGTCCTGAGACGAATCCATTAGAACATGTATGGGACATTTTAGGACAAAAGATTAGAAAGAAGCAATCATTGCTAGAAACGATCCAAGAGCTGCGAATAGCGTTGAATGACGAATGGGAATAGACACCGCAAGAACAGATTCAGCACCTTATTGAAAGCATGCCTAGACGTATTGAAATCCTTCGCAGGTCTAGGGGCGGCTATACCCGATACTAACATTGGGTAGAAACTTAAAGAACAAGCAACTGTGTGTAATTAAATTTCGTTGTGTATTTGATTAATTTTTCGAAAAATGTTACTTTCTTTTCCGTTACTCCCATTACTTATTAGTTTTCCTATTGTTACATTTTTATTGTTATAAATAAATGCTTTTTATTAATGTTTAATAATGTTTACTTCCTCCCCATTTAAACCACTTAACACCTACAAAATTAAAAAGAAAAGCTAGTGTCCAGATTTTTTTGGGCAGTAGTGTATATAAATTTTGACATGAAAAAAATGTGTGCGGTTGACATTGTGTATCGTTTTGTCTATAATGGACATAAAAGCGGTTTTCGTGTGTTTCAAAATGCGTAGCCTGTGTTATATGCCACCTGATATAACGCATAGTCTGTGCGGATTATTTTTAACGAGTTCCTGGGTTAGATGATAACTTTCGCGTATACTGCCGACTTCGAACAAATAATATAAACTGCTGTAAATATAATGTTTAAGAAGTTTCGTGTCAATATGGTTTCGTTTAGTAGATGTGTACATAGCGAATAAAAGCATTTTAAAGTAGTTTTACTTCATTAAAGTCAAGTTCGATTTGCTAAAGTTTATGCAAATTTAAATTACGAATTAAAACACTGTTGGTTTTCATTAATCATATACCGAGAGGAGCGGTTGATGGGTTAACGTTGTCAGTAAGAAAAGGGAGTACCGACTGACCATTCTGTGTATGGTGCAGGTAACTATATTTTTCTGAATTTACATGTGTTGGTCATTCTAATAAGTGTTTAGTCGTACATATTTAGATGAATGAATATGCCTTATGGTTTAAGTTTAATTAAGGAATGTTTAGGTAGCCATTCTATGTACAAAGCATATTCACTCGTGAACTATTTCGGACTGTGTTCTGATTGTTTCATCCTGCTAATGTGACATAAAATTATGAACCGCCAGTTATGAAAAATTTAGGTGTTCGAAGATTTCTTTATTTTGATGTTAATTATAATTTAGGATGTACAAAATAAACTTTATACAAAATAAATTTCGGGGTTGTTGGAATCCTGCAAATTACACTACAATTTTTTTGTGTACATATTTTGTAATCCTCACCTTTACTCGCAACGCTAATATTTTTACGTTCATTCAAAATTTGGAAGTTTAGTTATTTTGGATTCAAAGATTGAAGTATTTTATGATAAATTTCGAGATAAAAAAATGTTACAGCAACATCCATTTATCATTTATTTAGTTTGTAATTACATTTTATTGAAGTTATACAAGTTTTTTTTAAGTGATCTTTTTAAGTTTCGGTAAGCTTTAACGTAATGATTAATGAGCATTTCTCGAATTGAGAGTTAGTTTTTTTTTTATTTTGGCAATAAGACACTTGAAAAGAAGTTTTAGATTATAAAGTAACGTAATTATGAAGTGAGTCGGTCGTCGACCGAATAGCTGTTTGTTTTTGTGTACGAGAGTGTTGTCAATAGTCGCCTTTTTTTTTGAAGTTATTTCTATAGGAATCAACATACAGTCCGCGCGGCAAATGCCATTAGCATTACATGCGCCGCAAAACTACTTATTTATTTTACTATGTATTGTGAAAGTATTTGTTGTTTATACATATTTGTCTAATAAATTTGAGTATTATGAGCTTTAAAATTCACATAGGACACAAAATGGTTCACTGTCGTTTTGTTGCAATAATTGTAATAAAGTTAAATTAACAAGTACGTATGTAATTAATTACAGAAATAAATAATTAATTAGTGTAATACATGATAATAAACGGAACGCGCTTTTGGTGGCGACGCCACTGACATGCCGCGCTTAAGAGACTTGAAGTTGGACGAATGCGCATCCAACGTTCAGGCATTCTTTGGCCGCGCGTACTGTACCGATTGCTGATATTTCCATAAGGTAAGCAGTTTGTTAATTGTTTGAAAATGAGCTGTATTTTCGCTAATTTAGGTATTACTATCCCGATTTTGTCGTTTGTTAAATTTTAGGATTCTTTAAATTGTGGATCATGTTTGTTTAGTTTTGTTGTGACGTATTTTTCCGTTTTAAAGTGTATAATTAATTATCGCTTTGATCTGTTATTTTTGATAATTTTTGACGTATAGTTTATCGAAATATGTAGTGAGTTTTACTGTTATTATCGCATTTTGCGGCTCTTGTATAAAACTTAAGATTTTATTGAGGTTTGAATGAACTTGGTGTAAAGATTTTTGGAATAGAATTTTTAGTGCCAGAGCGGTTTATTTTTGAGTGAACGTTTTGGTTTCCTGCCAATCTAATATCTGTTCATGACCTTTTTTCCGCTATATATGTCTTTAACAGGTGGCGCCTTTTTGACTTTTCTCCCGATTTTCACGTTTTTGGAGTTGTGACGAGTGTCCTCTTACAGCATTAAGTAAAAACCCCGCCCATACCACTGAGCTATGCCGTGCACACAAATTGCTTTTACGAACTGGATGCTCTAGTGAGTATTTAGCCTGTAACAAGGTTGTCACAAATTAAACGGTGCAAGATGTCACTGTGACAATTTGCCCCACAACATCATTTGAAATGATTTTAGACCGTATTAAAATTAAGTTAGATTGCTTAATAAAGGGCGAGTCATATATGAATTTGTACCTCTCACCATCCGTGTGATATATATTTAATATTTTTTAATGTAATAACTATTTTTATTGCATTTGATACTTTCATATGGTTACGACAAATTTTAATGACATCTGCGGATAGAGGTACACTTATTACATAAGCCATAGTTGTATCTGCAAGTGGTAATAGTTTGGCACCACTCTTCGTATTCCACCGAGTCCATTTTAAAGAACATTTTCTCGGAATGGCACCACCTGGAAGTGTTGTGGGGGTGCAAATCCCTCGGGGTGGATTAATTAGGAGCTCTTCTTAACAGTCCTAAAACATTTAGTAGCTACTGTGAAATGCACTAGAGAGAAACACGATCTATTACTGCCAGGCAATCATGATCCCACCTTTCTATAGCTGCATTGAATTACGCTAAAGAAAGTGGCGTCATAATACATTCATTTCCGCCCCACTGCAGTCACAAAATTCAACCACACGATCGTAGTGTATTTGGTCCGTTAAAAAATTTTATAAATTCTGCTTGCACAGCATGGATGAAGTCAAACTCCGGAAAAAACTATTACAATCTATGATATACCTAGTACTGTAGCAACATCTCTGCCTATGCGCTAACTCCAAGTAATATAATGTCGGTAATCAGGGTCACCTTTCACAGGGATATATTCTCAGAACAAGACTTTCTCCCTAGTTACGTTACCGATCGAGAGAACCCAAATGAAACTGAAGAGGACATACACAACAACCTAGGAGGAAACAATTAAGAACTAATAACAGGTGTAGGAAACCAACACCGTGGAGTAGATGAAGCAGAAAATCTAGAGACAAGCAGAGAGGACATTCAAAAGACATCAAATAATCAATTTTCCAACATGAAAGAAATTCATCATCCGAATGAAAACCTTGCATGTAATAATCCGTTAAGAGGTTTCTAGCCAAACCAATAATTTCCTTTTCTTAAAATATATTCCTAGCTCACCTACTCATTGTTATGAACTTGAACAAACCAAGAGTTAACACATTTCTACTTGTAGGTCCCCCAGGGTTACAAAAAATACGAGAGAAGGAAACGACACCAATAGGAGGATTTAAAGCAGCGCTGTTTCCAGAAATGGTTCGTCCTTTCCTAAAGATATCGAACAGGACCAACCGCACTCAACCTAAAAAACGAAAATCAGCAGTATTGATACTCCGGTCAAGAATGAAATTGTGCAGGAGAGAAGGTCTAACCAGAACAAGAAACAAGTAAAACCAGTCAAAAGCGTTAAAGAGAATCTGGCTTCTACCCAAAAGAAGACTAAGGCTAAGAAAAAAGAATAAATGTCATCAGACGAGAAATATCGTGTCTTGTTTACCGAGAACTCTGTAGTGCTTTAGTTGAAAGCTGGATTAATATGGACAACTTGCAAACAATGGGAACATACAAACTGTACTGATGGAAATTCGTTTCATGTATGCCACAATTGTGCCCAAGGTACTGTACAACATGTCACAAAAATCCTACTGAAGTTTAAAAAACCATACCATTTTAATGGTTGGTATCCAAAATTTCAAAAAAATATGAATGAGTATTTAGAGTAATTTTGGTTCAAAAATATTAAAAGGCGTCTGAGGTACAGATCCTGAAGCAAAAATTGTGACAACTAGCCCCGGTTTCCCCTACTTTCAAGGTAAACGACAAAAGAAGGAAAGTAATATTTTCTAGTACAATCAAATAAAAGGCTATCGCGACATAAAAAATAATACATATTTAATCTAATATTAAAATTAATTTATACTGCAAGAAAACAAAACATTAATGAAACAATGAAACAAATGATCGCTAGAGCATTAACCCGCATAGATACCCTACAAACGAATTATTAATAAAGCGCTCGTTGGAGATCAACCAAAACGTCAAACGCGGTACCTGTAACGTCATTCTGATGCAACCTTTTTGTTTAAGCTTAACGGTATAACGTCACATCTTTTTTTCAGGAAATAATAAGTTAAATAGCTTTAAAAAGCAAGGATGTATCAGAGAAATACATTAAACGGTGATAATTAAAGGAGTTGTCCGTGAGAAAAGATTCTCTAAAAAGCGTTTGTTAGTAGGGGTGAATGTTGGAATCCTTAAAGCAATATTTGTAACCGCTTAAAATTTTTACTGATATAAATTCCTATGAATTTCGGGAAATCGACGAATTATTTTACCGAATTTTAGATTTTTAAAACCGGGTTTCCGAGATGATCGAAGGATGTCATGAAGGAATTGTTGTAGAGATATGTATTATTTTCTTATTATTTGCAGGTTTGATGAAATAAATGCAGTGCTGATAAAAAGTGTTTTTGATTTAATATGCATTGAAGCATGTCACACAATTTTCTGATCGCGTTATATACGCGGTTCAAACCAGCTTTCAACGGAACGGAGCACCGACCTGTTGTGTAACTTGACAAAAATGGATCCATTCTATGGGTCGCAACACGTAGTAACATGCATTGAAGCAAGTCACACAATTTTCTGATCGCGTTATATACGCGGTTCAAATCAGCTTTCAACAGAACGGAGCACCGACCTGTTGTGTAACTTGACAAAAATGGATCCATTTTATGGGTCGCAACACGTAGTAACATTCCACATTACGTAAATATGGTTTACGGATTAAAAAATGAGAATCATGTACACAGCAAGAAAAGAATAACTCAAGAGTTACTCCAGATGTTCTTGCCAAAGTATGGGTTGAAATTTAATAACAATACAAATTGAAATAATATCACTCCAATCCATTGCGCGTAATATATGTTTAAAATCACGTTATTAAATTCTACCAAGCGTTCTAAGACACCCTGTATTGAAAAATTTGTTAATCTAAAGTAAACATTGTGTCATGTTGTAATTTTGTCCGAGTTACAATTTTCATTTAAACGCTTAAAACATCTTTTTAATACGCTATCCAACAACAAATCGGGCGCAAATTACTAACAGTTAAAGGTCAATCGCTTATTAATTTTGTAAGTACAGCTATGTGTATCAATAGGCAGGAAACGATAGTTTTATGAGTGTGAGAAAAATTGTGAGCGGCAGCGTCAGCCGAGGCCTGCAACTGCGAATACTCGCAAAACTATCGCTTATCTTGAGGTTATTAATTCCATTGAAAACATGTTTGAATAATAATCTCATCATATTTTAAGTTATGTTGGCAAACACTGGACATCAGCATGTCAAAGGGCCTTAGTATGTATGATAGTTAGCAGAAAATGTTTATGTATTAAAATGTATGTATTAAAAATCAATATTAAGTCGTTATTTGAGCATGGTTTTCGGAATATTTTATTTTTGTAAGTAATAATTGGCTAAGGGTTGAAAAATATGTGTTTGAGGTTTGACTAGCAGGTGTACGCTTAAAAGCTGCTTTATTGAAGGGGCGTAACGATTCATTGGAAATTCTTATGCGCACATTCTTGATGTAAAAATGTCACTAGTTAGTAATTAATTACGTCGGCACACACTGCAATCAAATATGTCTTTATTTAGTACGTTGAAACTTGAGATCTTGTTGAGCGCTTGTTACGGACAAATGCATATTGTTAAAATTAAGTTGTCGTTCAATACTTAATATGAAACTGTTCCAACATAATAATTTTTTGTTTTTTTATTACTTTTGAAACATGGTGGTTGATTGCGGGAGTAAATATAGTTAGTTTGAAATCGGGGGAGTTAGCTAGAAGTACAGTGTCTATGGAGCCAGATTGATAGGGTTTTGTCTTTTCTTTCGGGTGTTTGTTTTAATGTGGTTTTCAAATATTATGTATGTTAACGATCTGTGTCTGTGATCAAGTGTAAGTAGGTATTTTTATATAAATTAAGGCTGGCAGCAAATACTTCTACAAGTCTATATAACGTATTAAAAATCGAGCATTACCTTGCGAAGGTATCTCATTCGCACGCGGGCTCATTAAGCTGGAATCTGCTAAAATAAAAGACAGTACAGGGCTCCCTCACTTGCGTAGAGGTGGGCCTGGAGAACGGGTACAGGATACTGCTCGGTTATTAATTGTAATGTGTAATTGCCGAGTGTGTACATACTCCCGGGTCCAGATGACCCTTAAACACCTCGAATTTTATTTTTATTGTTGTATAGATGAATGTATAACCTGAGAATGGGGTGCTTTATTTTTCTAACGCACTCAACCTTATATATCGGTCACGATGTTATGATCTATTACTATTTACAACTTACCCTTGTGTAAGAATTTGTTTTTTTGTCAGTTTTTTAAGTAGAACTGTTTGCCTGCGAACTAATTTCTCTTTATATGTAATTTGTTGTAATTTCACGTATGTATTTTGTGCTTTAGTAGTCACTAAACAATTATGTACGTGTAAATTCCTTGTTCTATTTTCTTTTGTCCTTGCGTTTACCTTATTATCACCTGTGCAAGTTTACTATTGTTGTATTTTATATGTACCGTAATTGGCCTTATTTTTTTATGTGCTTATTTACTTAAAGGCCGGCACGATTAGTTCTAAATGACCACATGTTTGGTATTACGATTTTCATTCTGATTATTTATGACACAATTATGAGTGTGACTACAGGTTTTTTTGTGTTTATGTGCAACTAAACGGCTTTTTATTTATTTTTCTCTTAATGTTATAATTTTGCACGCACTTTACCTGATTTAATGGTGTTTTGTTATATATTTAACCCTTTCATTGTTTTTTTTGTGTTATTTGATTTATTAATGTACTTGTGCAATTATTTATTTATGAATAAAGTGGGTTTTATTGGTGGTTCTTTCCCACAATAGTACATTAACGGGCTGAACCACCATTGCGCAAAGCTCGTTAATTTTAATGTGAGTGGTTTAATTTGTTTTTACCTGCCCCACATAATGCAACACGTACCTCATCCAGCCTATCTAATTCAAATAGAACAGCGTACTTAGCACTACACGGCCAATTCTTTTGATCAGATTTGAGGTTTGCGAGTAATTAAATATCAGACTTGTAAATAAATTCTAATGTTTTAATTATTGCCAGGAAAGTCAAAGTAAGGCAATTAATGTGAGTAATAGTAACATCATTGTCAGTCAAGTCAAGATAAATTACTTAACGATTGTTTTGTTCTTGAATTTGCATTATTGCAAATCAGTTCAAATTACACTTTTCGAGATAGGATACCTGGTGGACGCTACAGTACCAAACTAAAAATGTTTACGTTCTCCCGATCTAGATCAGAAGGATGAGTTCCTGGACGGTTGTGAGGATTAGAAAATCACGGAGCAAAGCGCAAAACCAGTGTTACTGGACGAAGGCACAAAATATTTTCAAATCGTTAGAAATCCCGAGTTGGATAAGAATAGGTTACTTCAGGTTCTGTTAAATTTCCTTAAATCATTAAAATAAATCTTAAATCATGAACTAAATATTTCGTCTTAGTTAAACGCCTCTTGGCCCGGCATTATGAAAACACATTGATAAGATAAGAACAAGATGGTTAATGAACAGCATCTTTAACTTGAATATACGAATGTAAGTGGGAATGATCATTTACTTCCATAGTACGTTAGGGACCACTATTAAATTTAAATCGTCGCTCCCCATAGCATTGTTTATACAGTGTAAGTTATAAGCAGGAGCATAGTGGGTTATTTTTTGATCACAGCGTACAGATGGCGTGTGCATTTGAAGTTAAAACACCAACTTTTAAACATTCTCAATAAAGAAAATGTTTATGTTACAGAGAATGGTATGCTTTAAAATTGCACAAAACTATTCTAGAATTCACTCCAGCCATGAGTAGTGGTATAAAAGTTGGTCAATTTAAATTCGATATCACGCGCGGTTCGCGCGCGCGAGGCCGATGGTCATGTGTGCCGGCTAAGGACGGTCCTGGTTCTCTTGATTATCAATAAAAAACTTCGGGCCCTTGTACGTAAAGAAGTTTAAAAAATGCGAAAAGTTATGCAACTACGCTGTACATGTAGATAAAACTGATTAAAGCGCAATTGTAGAAATTAGACAAGCACATTAAACGTCCAATAAATAAAAATGTGTGAAGAAAAATTACTAACATTTCTTTAGCTAAATTCGATTTGGTAATAAATATAAAAAACCTATTCTATTATACAAAAATTCTGAAAAAGACTTAAATAATTTCGTCATCCAAGAATCCATAAAAATACTTCTTATTCATAAGCTTAGCTTAATTTAGTACCCATCATAACGTCTTGCTACATAATTACTAATGCGCTCTTCGGAGGATAACCGTCAAAACGCTATTCTTAAAAAATATACAACACATTTCTTCATTTAACGCATTGCTTGAGGACGCAATCAATGAAGCGGTATCGTAAAAATGCTTTATACTGTAGTAGTTAGTGACAGATATTCAGCATTTTTTTCTGAACAACTCAAGTGTTTCGATGTTGATGATTTAGTTTCACTTCGTTTCAAGAAAATGAACAAATCGGATACCAGTGAATAATGGCAACTACTATTTCAAATAAAATAAAATTTACACGTGTTTTAAAAAAAAACATTAAAATAAAATTAGCATTATGCGTGCCGTGCCTATCAAACACATCTAGTGTTATGCAATAACACTTAACTAAAAACAGAAAAATAACGTTTAAATAAAGAATAGAATAGGTAAGGTTGTAATATAAGCAACCATACAGATTATAACCGTTGTTAATGCATTTATTGTACCATTTCACAAGCAGTTTTTTTGTGATAAAGCTAATTACTTACTCAAGAATTGACAAATTTTTAAATTCTGAATACTTAGATACCCGGTTCTGTAATTATAAATTTAATAGGTACAAGATTTCATTAAAAAGCATTTGAAATTTTAATTTATCTAATTTATGCTAGAAAATTACTCAGATAATTAAAAATGAGATTAATCACATAAGATAATGGATATAATTTTTGGAGTATTACGAATGCATAATTTGTTTTACATTTTTTCATTACTTGCCACCTCTTAAACATTTCTTAATTGATAAGGTTCACTTCATTAGTTTAGACCTCAGGCGGATAAAGAGGAACCAAAGACGATTTAATCCTTATGTCTTCTATAATGATCGACAATTAATGCACACTTATCCATGAACTAATAAAATTGATCTAAATTAGTGTACTCAACTGTGTCAAGTAATACACAACTAAGAGCCGCTTTCTCCATCCAAGTTTAAACAGAGTCTAAGTAAAACAAGGATCAATTCATGGTTTAAACCAATAATCAGTTTCTTCAACTTTTAAACTTAGATTAAAACGAGTTTAACTTAAACCTTCATTTCACCTCGTTTAAACTCTAGATCAAATTTAAACTGGTTAACATAACTTAAGAACATGTATTCGATATTCACGTTCCTACACTCGTGTAGTTATTTTGTTCTTTATAATTTATAGTTTATTTTTCTATTTTTACATTTTAATTTCAATTTGAAAAATCGGTAAGGGATTTTGAAGTTATCGAATTGTGGTTATAGTTATTTATTAATTTTTTTATTGAAACTTTTTTGGTGTTTTTAATTGTGTACACTAGTTATCGTGACATTGTCTGTAAGAGAAATTGAAGCCTGAACCGCACCTAATAACCCCTTGATACGTACATCGCTAGTCTCTATGAATCATCCCGCTTGGTTCATTAAATTTTTCAGCCAGGTTTTTCCATTCTGCTTCCTTTTCTTTGGTTGTCACTGCATCAGTTTTCTTACTCTCAAATATGTCTTTTTTGTCAATTACAAGTTGCAATAATAAATCAATTTCGTTTTGTGAACATTTTTACATCTTTTAATATCCTTTTTGTCCATTTTATAGTTACGTTACAATACACTGAATTTAAAGAAAACATACAACATAACCCACTTCCTTAACCATACAAGATGTTTTTATAATGGACAACTTTTGACACAGGTGACTGAATGTAAACAAGGTTGTGTAACTTTGGGGATGTCGGATGTGAAGATAGTGTAAAGGATCGAGATTAAGGCAGAACGTTGCGGCACGCCTGCTGTAGGTGGAAAAGGTCAGAGAAGATGTTTTCTACTTTGACTCGAACTGACCGATTAGTCAAGTACGAGAGTAGGATTTTGGAGAAGGGGTCGGGTATGTTAAGGTTGCAGATCTTGTGTAGGAGACCGGCGTGCTTGCTTAATGTCCAGAAACACAGCCCGATTGCATTGCTTGTGATTGCATGCTCTGGTGGTTTCAGTAAGCAGCTTCAACAAGGAATCGTGACACGTTCAGTTGGGACGAAAACCGAATTGACTGTTGGGAAGGAGTTCGTTGAATTCAAGGTGGTCGCCTGGCTAGAATCTGCTCGAAGCATTTTCCGAGGCAACTCGGGAAGATGGTGGATCTATAGGAGAAAAATGTGGTTTGGGTATCTGACGGTGGATGCCGATATCCAGTCCATCGGGAAGTGGAATAGGGTTAAGCATTTGTTGTAAATGGCGGAGAGTAATCGGAGGGCTGGGATTTTACGATTTAGGCCATCATGAACTGGGGTTGAGAATTTCTTCCTTTATTAAACTATGCATTGACCTGGTCGGGATAATGAGAAGGAATTCTCATTATCGAGCTGGATTTCGGGAAAGTTAAGGGTACGGAATTCTTCAAGGCGACTTTCTAGTAGTGCCTTGAACTGGTTGTCGAATTGGGGATCTTATGGGAATCGAAAAATGGATTTGAGGTGGAGACCAAAGAAGTCGGGCTTTCCTTGGTCGGAAGAGATAAGGTTGCCCTGTGGGTCGGTTAGGCAAGGTTTCGGGTTTACTTTCCTTCTGGTCAGTCTATCGAACTGTTGCCAGAAGAGTTTTCCATTTCTATAATCTAACTGGGAGGTGGTTTTAGTCCAGGAGTCTCGGCGTGTTTGTTTCCTTCTCACCAGATTAAGACATTACGGTGATTGTATTCAATTTCCCTAGATCGCAAGAATTGACGAAAGATTCGTCTTTTCTCTTTGATCCAGTCCACGATGTGCCGTGGGAGCAGTTTGGGGGAAATGTCGATGTTTTTCAATGGGGCTGAGATATCGACCGCTTCCATAATTACGGAGGTTAGGTCTCTAATGGCTCTCTCGAGATTTTGCGTCGTTAGAAGATTGGGTGTTGGAAGATTGTTGAAGATGTGTTCGAAGAACACACTCCAGTCTCCTTTCGGAAAATTATTAATAACTGTATATTGAGGAGGTGCCGGGGGAGCTGGACAAAATGAAGTTTTGACCAGTAGTGGTAGATCATCTAATGTGCTATGGGTTCTGAAACAAAGAAGTAGGCTATTATTGAGATACCTAGATGTACGAAATATGTTGGCTGTGTGTTGGCGACTCGCAAAAGCGGCAACTATAACAAAGCTGATGATAGCCTGATACCGTTGTCATTACTTCTGGAGTCACCGAATTGGGAGTGGCCGGCATTGAAATCACCTAGGGTGACTGCATTAAGGAGGCTTAAATTAAAAGGTCATCGGATAGGGTGTTGTGGCCTGGCGAGTTGGAATATGAAAAGAAGACGATCGGGGTTGGAAAGTACACCGTCACAGCAACGCATTCGAGATGCAGTAGGTGCGCAGGAAGTTGAAAGGGAGTGGATGAGAAGACATTTTTAATTACGACGGCGATTCCGTGGTGGCTGTTGTTTAGGAAAGTGTGGTATGTATTAAAGTTAAGTGTGCATCTGTTTATGAGTTTCGTTTCCGTGGTGGAAAGAATATGTATGTTGTGTTCGTGTAAGAGGTTTTTAAGTAGGGAGCGTTTCCGACGAACGCCCCTGGCATTAACGGTTCCTGCTGGATATCCATTTTGAAGGAATTTAAGGGTTGGGAACTCGGATTATGGAGACCGCCGTCCTCGTGCCGGATACACATGCGCCGGTACTTCGGTGGAATTAGGATCGGTATAGCGAGCCTAGGACACGAATGACGCTATTTCGACGTTCCGGGAACATACTGAGAAGGGGGGGAAGTTTTTGATGGTGAGGGGCTCAGTGTTAGGTCTGGGTTTAAAGTGTGGGATATCTTCCGAGTCGGACTCTACGGAAACATGGTGGGTTCAAGGGTTGCCATTTTCGACAGGGAACTGAAAGGTTCCCGCCGCTTCCGGCACTAAAAGTCGTAGGAAGGGTGGGCTTCCCCGCAGTTGTTACACTTTGGGTTAGGAGAGGATTTGGTAGGAAGAGGATCTGTGAATTTCGCCACAGTTGGTGCAACGATGGAGCGGGTAGGACGTACACCCGTACGCAGAACAGTACATGGGCATTTTGGTTAACTTAAGCATAATTATTAACTTAAAACAAACTTTAAATTACTTAAAAATCGAAAACGATTAAATGAGACCACTAAATTTCATAAGCGTACATGTGTAAGACAAGCGAAGAAATACAGACAGTACCATGTGCATCTCTCTTGCACGGTGGCTTCAAAACGTCTCTCAAACAAACGTAGAGTGTGCATTCCAGTTTGTATTGAGTTCAATGTCTAAAGATTTGTCAACATCAATAACATTTTTCAATTTTTTACTGGACGAAATTAGAAATTTAGATTCAAAAATTTTGAAAGTTAAAAGAAACCTTTATTAAAACATGCGCAGTATTGTTTAAGCGAATTGGAAAATATAAAATTTGCTGAATTGTATTGCTTATCATTTTTACCTTCCACTTCACATATACATATGTAGGCATAAAGGTTATGCAATCGACTTTTTTCTCACTATGGCCAAATCGACTTATTAGCTCATTTTATAACTTTTGGCCAAGTTTCGCCAAGATCGCCCATTATGTCTGGATGTCGTGTGTGCGCGCGCACGCGCGTTTGTGTGTATGTGCACGCGTGTGTGAGCTGATTAGATTTTGGGAGAAATTCAATTCAGAGGCGGAGAGGAGGGGGGGGGGGAGTTATTAGGGACAGTTTTTTGTTTTTATCAAATATTACTAAAACAGCTGCATATTTGAAAGGTATAAAAATATCTAGATATAGACATTAAAGATATAGATTAATTATGTTCTATGCAATTTTTTGATATGACGCGTAATTTAGCGGCAAAAAAATTCCTACGTAGAATTTAAGCGTTGGTTCAATTTTCTTCATTATCTGAATAACGATTAATTTTATAAAATAGCTGACAATATGCCTCTGAAAAATAGACCAATACAAAAAAGCCCCAGACAAAACAGGCCACGTGAAACAGTCCCAAGTAAAGTAAAAAAAACTTTTGGCGCATAAAAATGAAAATTTTCTTTACCCAAAAAAAATACGCACGCGCTTGCACGAACACATATTAACGTAAAGCGCTCTCAATTCTATAGAATACATAAATATAAATGTGTTAATAAATGACGTAATCAGTGAACACCAGCCTCTAGGTACAGCGTATAACATTTACCCTAATAACACCAAGTGTTACAAACTTCGCCTTTTACTTTACAAAGTACGAGGACCTACTGTATTATTGAAATTGAAAGTTGTTAATAATATCCTTTTAGACGACAAGGATATCTCCACAGATTTTGATTGAATATTCATTGCATGCATTTTAAATAAAGAATAAATGCTCGCTTTGGCTTGAAGATACGGCAAAATCGGCCAATGTTTACAACAGTACGGTTTACCTAAAACATCAATAAATAAAGCGGTCATACCAAATACGTTGCCCTTTACAAACATATTCGAGAATTGACACCGCTTTTTGCTAAACTGCTACTAAAAATTATGTCCATTAAGGGGAGACTCTAGCTTTTCAGCTTTAATGCATTTTAAATGGGGATTCTTATAAACTTTAGGTACATATAAAATAAAAATTATTAAAGATATCAAGGTAATTTTTTATATACATACTAAACACGTCCACCACATGTTAAACCAATTTAACTTAGAATAAAAAAATATTTTGTGGATTTGTAAAAGTTTTAAAATCTATTATTTTTTTACCCAAATTTTAACCTACTCACCAAGTGACTAGGATGATGTATCCAAAGTTTCAAGTCTCTAGCTTTAACACTTTTCAACCTATGTGTACCTAAATATCAAAATTTGAATGTTTCGGAAAACGTAGTTTAAAGTCCACGACTCCTCTTCATGTATTAAACTTCCACTAAAACCCTCCTGGACAGTACTCATTGCTCTCATCATCTTCTATTTTCCTTTTGGCTAGTCTTTTCACTACTCTCTCCTTTTTATTTTCTTCTTGAGCTTCTCTGTCAGCTTTCTTCATTCTTTGAGTATCGCAGTTTGCAAGGCCTCTAAGCATATATTTCCCTGACCTAATACATAGTCGTTCTAAAACATTGGCTTTTCCAACCCTTCATTGAAGCAGATAACAACATTATTAACTCCTATTTTAAGAGTGCAACCCTTCAAAAGATCTGGTCTGGACAACGCAGAGAAGACTGATTTTATGGCTGTCATGACAGGACTGGGAAGAGAATGGTTGTGTTTGTAAGCAAGTTTTAAAGCCTTGGCTTTGTTAAATTTACACTATGATTCAGGACCAGGTGGACATAACTGGTGTTGACATCTGTTGAAAGGCGATGAAAATAAATGGCCCATATTGCTCGTCTCATATCCTCTACACTACTTACATTAACACGTATTGCCTTACCATAATAAACTCGGAGTTAGTCAATCTCTGGATCAGTTAGGCGACCCTTACCTCCCAGTCCCTTTCCATCTGACAGCTTCAGTCCTTTTATATTACGCTTCAGCCTCCTCAATCTGGTTCCAACTCTCCTTTGAACGTGCCCGACACACTGAAATTTGCCTATTGTTACATCATCACCATAAGGCTTATCCTCTAAAACTGCAGAGAAACCTTTTGAATCTCCGTCTCCCAAATAACGAGTATAGCGAAGGCCTAGCTTACTTTCCGAGCGAGCACACAAAGCTTTAGCGCCGGCCACTAGAACCGGCATAATTAGCTAAACACTTTCCAGAATTCTTATGATTTTTTATCTGTTCTTGGCATGTTTGGGTAGGTTTTTGTACACAACTTGCACAATACTTGCTGAAGCACTCACAATCCAATACTTTTCCAGTATCGAAAGAAGTTACTGTCATCACTCCGTTCAGTGAAGTAAAGCCTCGCTTCTGCCAAGTACCATCAAAGGCGGCGGTTACATTACCATTTCCTGCATTTTCTTCCTTTGCAGCTACATTCCTAAGGGAAGCCTCACATACCTCAGAAGTAGATTTAGACAGTATCTTGCTGTATCCTGATTCTACCTGATTCCAATTCCTTGCCAATAGACCTAAGTGCACACACATATCTTGTATTCACTTCATATTTATTCCTTACACAATTGGAGGTTATACAGCTTGCTTCAAATCCACATATACAGCACTTGAGTAAAATTCTGTGTGCCAAACCAGATTTAAATTCATCATCCATCTCAAATTCGAGACAATTTGTTTCACCGCACAACTTACATTTTGTGGCTCAAATTAGAAATAAGTTCCAAATTAACAATCATGTTTACATGTTTCTCACCACGTTCAAACTCTTTTGGTAACTGGGAATTAGTCAGTTTTTTAGAGCTGGGTGACAACTTAGGAGATATTTCCACTTTAGGCACAGGCCTACTTGGGGTTTCTGAAGCTAGAACTTACAGATTGGTTAGGCCTACTTGAAGATGATTTGTGGAATTGATTTCCATGAGACCGTATGGAAATATTTTTTTTATCCTGGGCATTGTTTCTAGGTAACAAACACTAAGCACAACAAAAAACGTATTTCTAACACATTTCTATAGATTGTAATCAGACTGTAAACAAAATCCACAACATAACCTTAGCAGTAAAAACATAACAATATAGAAAACAAGGATAAATACAGCTGCTGACAATAACAAACAGTGATGCCAACCCTATACTATTAAAATACTAATAAACATGAATGAGAATTTCTGCAGAGTTATCTTATTTATTTATTTTTTTTTACTATAAAGGTGATTTGTAAATACTAAGTGTTATATATTTTCTTCATCAGAAAGAAATGGAGATTATTTTGGGATAAAAAACGAAAAATGCAATTTTTCTTGCCTAAAAGGTACAGCATAATTATGTGTTAAATTATGTCTGTTAACCTAGCACCTTCCCCTTTATCACAATACATTATAGTGTATAATCAAGTGCTAATTTGGTACGAGCTAATCGATAGAATTTAAAATTAGTGAAAATTGTGGAGGCACACCAATAATATTTAGACATTGTATAATTAATAAATTTATAAACTATATTTGTGTTAAGCTTGAACACCCACCAGGAAAACCTATGTGTATTAATTAACTTGTTGCGCAATAAATTAAATAATGCAAATATTAAAAGCCATAAATGTAGAAAGTGCTTTACCATCCAAACTTTGAATTTAAAATAGCATTTACATCTATTAACAAATTATTAACATGTTTTCATGATTTGCAAAGAAATTAATTAGCAAAAAATTATAGTTTATAGCAAATTTGCATTGTATGTTTGGCGATTTAAAAAATACACAGTATGTGGTATAGTGCATCAACGTTAACCATCACTAAGATAAATAGTATAGCCACAGGCAATAAATTGAGTGGAATTGTTCGTGAAGCCAATTTTTTTGTGGTTTTGTCTGTTTAATCCATTTATATTGAATTATAATTGTGAATTATGCATATGTGCTATTTAAATTGCATACATTTTCGAAGCTACTTTTTGACCACACATGATGTGCAGAAATGCAGCGATACTGTTGCTATGAATATGAAGACTCCTGAAAACGTCTCATATAGAGCATACGATAAACCCATATTCACTCCAGAATGCCACCACAATGTTATTAAAGTTTTATATAGCACTTTTCTCTATGTCTACTACAGGACGCACTTAAGGAAGTCATTATACTTTGGTAACAAAAACTTTTTAAAATGTAATTAGAGAATGATATTCCTCAATTCCAAAATGTACTTTAGAAAATCATTAACTTTTAATGTGAATACACTAAAAGATTACATCGAGTGGGAGTTGAACCCACAACCACTACTTTGCTAGAGTAGGGCTCTACCAGCTGAGCTATCAAGGGAGCTGGTTCCACTAGATTCAATCCTAAACTGTATGTACCTTACTAGTTGGATGTTATATAATTTTTTCATTTAAGTAACCAGTCAATTTTGTGGTGGGGTATTTAAAAGCTTGAATTTTACAAGTTTTGTACAAACCTACAAGACTGGCATGTAGAAATAGTTGCTCTAGGCAATATCATAGAGCGTATTTGAACGAATCGAAATTTTTAAATTAACTTTTATTAATGTACATACAGTAAAAGAATATCTCCTTATACAATAGGGATAAAAAAAAGTTTAAATACAAAAGTTTTTCAGTAATCAAATCCACATTTAAAGAAAATATTTTGGTTTATACAAGGTGTCTCATATGAACTGGAGAGCATGCAACTTCATTTTTTTAAATAGGACACTGTATTTTATTACATTTTCTATAAATTCTGAATCTGTTTTATTAAAGTCTATTATCATCTAAAATTAATAGTTTTTGAGATATTTAACGTTTTATAAACAAATCGCGATTTTCACGTGTCGTTGACAAAGGGCACACTTTTTTATTTAATATTCTTAAAGGAAAATATATTGCAGGTTACCAGTGCATGGACACAGTTACTTTGTGTTCCTATGAAAATTTGAAAATATTATACAGGGTGTTGCCTAAACTATTCAAAATATCATAATCTTCAAAACATAAAATCTCAGTTTTTTTAAATGGAATTTTTTTTACGGAAAAATGTTGATTAAGTAATAAGATAACTTTTTTTATAAAACATGTCGGATACCTATCTTTAGTTATTGAGTTATTTTAGTTTTTAAAATCTATTTTTACTTTCTCGTATACGTAGTATTGAGAAGGTATTGTAATCGTGAAAAAAATCGACCTCGAGATTTTGATGGTTATGGGCGTTTTTTTGGAAAAATGTCTGTGTGTGCGTGCGTGCGCGCGCGCGTGTGCGAGTACGCGTGTGCTTGCGCGTGCGTGCGTGTGCGAGCGCGTCTGCACGCTTGCGCTTGTGCGTGCGCGTATAATTTCGTAAGGTAGAATTTAAGTGTATTTATTAAATACGTACATAAAGTTTGTCTCGAGTAGGATTAGGACCCATGACGTAAAATGTAAAGTTTCTTAATATAACACAAGGTAAGTCTAAAACTTAATTAAATATGAATGAAGATGGTTGAATTGTATTATTGATATCTTAACATGTACTTATGAACGTATAAAACAAAGGTTGCATAGTTATCCTAAAAAAATTATAATTAAAATTATTTCTTTTCTTTTAATTTTTTAGGCTAGCATCTAGATGTTTTCAACCTCTGTCTGACATGAAATTTTAAACGTCTGTTTGATATAGATTATTGTTTTTTTTACAATGTTGCCTGTTTTCGTAAGAAACTTATTATAAAAGAGTTTGCATAATTATCCTAAAAAAATGTTATTAAAATTATTTCATTTCTTTTAATTTCCATTTTGTAGGCAGCAAGGTCGTGTGGTATTCCACGCCAGATATTTATTTTTAACTTGATTCATTGTTTTAGTCGCCCATGTAACGAGAACTGTGGTGAAGCGCATTATTAAATACTTATAGAACATCTTTATTCTTAAAAGCTTTACAATAAATTTTATGATAATTAGGGATTTGAGAAAAAATAGTATACACAAACTCGTTAGTAAAACGTCTCATTGGAATCGGAGCCTTAAATACTCGGCATACAATATGGCTCCTCGACAATAATTCAACGTTTTCCTGAATGTTATATAAATATTTATTTTTGAAAGAGTGCATCTTTTTCTAATGGAGCAAATGTTTACAGTTTTGAAAACGTATTATAAATATGCATAAATTCGTTTCCGAATTTAAGTCACACTGCATCTATTTCACTATCACTATAATATAAATGCAAGAGTTTTACGGTTCCTACTTTAGAGAAATTAAATTTGAAGTGCAAAACGTGATGGAAATTTTAATATCAATATTTTATGCAATAAATAATGTCCTTGTTTCTTATTAATTCACTTAACCTTTAATATTGCTTAAATAGTATATTGTACGTTCAATCCACACACGCATAACAAACAAATTATTTCTAAGTTCACGGCTAAATGCATTAAATTAATATTAATACATTGCTTGAGATTCAAATCATGATAGATTAAAGCTTAATTAAATATAATTGATTTAAAAATTGCGCATTTACTAATCAAGTCTGCAAACAAATATTTAACACCTTCACATTTTATTTTTTAATTAAATTTAAACACACGTGCAGTTGGATAGAAAGCTTATAAAGAAATTGTGGTCACAGGTTTGTTTTGAAATTTAATTTTGTGTAAAAGTTAACCACTGACATGCACTAACAAGTATTCAATTCCACATTGACTCAACTATTTCCGAATCTAGTTTCTACCACAAGATTAGTTATGTCTTCGATAAGTAGCTACAATGTTGCAATAATAAATTCAGATAATTCATTTCTGGGTATATTTTGATAAAATGAATAAAACATTACCTTTTTGATTCAATATTAATATCAAATAGATAACCCATAATTATAACAAACAAAGATTAATAAGCTCACTAAACACCTTACATTTGGGCACTTGGAAAATAACTAAAGTAAATTAAGTGACTCACAACGAGTAAAAAATACACACCGTCTGTACAATTTGTGATACTATATTTTGATGCATACCTATAAATAAATTAGAGCAAGGACAAACGGCATTATAATAATACACACAAATATCAATTCTTGTGAAGTAGGTAAGAGTACAAAAATACGTTCTGTAGGCGTAATACATTACTAATTATTTTTGGCATTAATCCAAAATTGATATAATATTCAGGAAACAAGTACAACCGATAAATATCAGTATTTAACTCTAGATATTTATTATTATTCCCTACATACACTAGTTAGGAATTGTATAACATCAATTTGTATATCTTATCTTCTTAGTGAACATAGTTTGTGTATTGTTTGATTTACTTTCGCAAATGTGTTGGCCTTTATCCAACGTAGTACTGTTGAACTCTCTTTCAAATTTTGGCAAACGAAACTGTAGTAATGTATATACAATATTACTTCCTCCTAAAAGCACAAAAATAGCTTAAATTACAAAATTTCCTCTAGCGACATCTCATGCGTATCTAAACTACGCACCACAAAGTTACAAAAATTAAATTTATTAAGCTAAAAGTTATAGATAAAAATAAAATAGTAGAAACATCGGCAGTTACTTTGATATAACAAAAATAGATTTCCTTTTTTTTAACAACTGTTAAAAATTATGAACATTGTTGATTGAATGGAAAATGTGCGTGAAACAAGAATTATAGTTTTTCACTACTACATTACAGCAAATAGTTCATTATTCGCGCAATAATCTATAGCAGTATGTTATAATCCATTAGCTTAACCCTTGTGTGAATAACACGTCTTTTTTTATGTAAGTCGATAAATAATCAAAATTTCGCGATATCCCTCCGGACATACGTTAGTAGTAGAGGGGCACCATCTGTCATTGGTTTTTTTGTGACGTCATCCTTGGGGCACCTTTGGTCACCAACGTGGGGAACGTATTTTTTTTCACATGAGAATACAAAGATATTACAAAGATATTATTTAATCTGTTATTAATATTTATTACAGAAAGGAGATTGCATAATTGTTATTAAAATTATTATTACATTTCTTTTAATCCCCATCTACAGAATATGACCTAATTTATTTATACATTGGGGTTGTTCTAATAAGGGGTCCTAGTCTATGACAGGAATCTGTTCGCGGACTCGCCTCTATCATAAAAATTGTATTTAAGTTGTGATGATAACAGAATACTGTTTAGTATCGATTAGCGTTTCGAGATGGAAGGTCAGTTTCAGCATCCCTTTTCTGCAATAGTAGTGGGACCATCGGGGTGTGGGAAATCGTATTTTATGGTTGATATTCTAAAAAATATCGATACTGTCTGCGATACATGAAAAAATGATCTGGTTTTACGGTGAATGGCAACCATTATTCAAAGATCTCTCAGTGGAATTTCAGAAAGGATTACCAAATATGGAACAGTGTGACGGTGAAAAACCGATCTTGATAATAATTGACGATCTAATGCGTAAGACTAACGGTTCGGTGGTTGATATTTTTACAAAGGGTTGTTATCATAGAAACCTAAGCGTGTTTTCTTAACGCAAAACATAAGTCATCAAGGACGTGGACAGCGAGATATCTCTCAACGCTCATTACATAATCTTGTTTAAGAACCCACGTGACAGGGCACAGATACAGCATTTAGCAAGGCAGCTTTCACATGACGACCCTTAATTTTTAGAGGCTGCGTACCAAGATGCTACTTGTAATCCGCGCGGATATTTATTGTTCGATTTACAAAAGAATACACCAGATGTGCCACGCTATAAAACAAACATATTCGGATCTCAAAGGTATTTGTCAAGTGTATGTGTGTGTGTGTGTGTGTATATATATATATATATATATATATATATATATATATATATATATATATATATATATATATTGAACTGATATTTATATGATGCAAATATACTTATTCTACTTTGAATTAACTTGTAATGCCTAGCTAGCTTAACAGTCGCATATTAAGACTCTTCACAGGGGAAAGGGATCAAATTTAGAAGGCAATTTAAAACTATACTGGAAAGTAAATTATTAGATTGTCGATTTATATTATAATTTTTAATTTTATAATAATGGGTAATGTGAGTAATTTACATTGAGTTGTCGCCAATTTATATTTTATTATTTTCAATTCGTTCGAAGATGTAATATAGTTTTAAATTGCATCGCGATATATGTGCAACTCCTGTACACAAAAAAAATCTTCAAATGTATAATATCTGAGCATGCGCTATAGTTACGCATTCATATGACCTTTCAATGAATGTACAATGAAACCACACCATTTAGACGTAAGTATAATTATGCCTGAATTTAGTAAATACTATAATAACCATTTATTTTTAGATCAATTAATGTTCCTTTGGACATGAATACAAGTTGTCATACATCATGTTTATTACAAAATATGGACATAATTAACACACAAGTAAAAATATCAATGTCAACAATTACGTAAATAAAATTGGTACATTCACTCAAAATGGCCTCTTTATCTTCTTTACAATGCTGGAGTTGACCATTGAAAACAGCTCCTTTGATATCCAAATCTGCTTCTTTGATAATGCTTATTCCTTTAGGTAAGTTTCACAAATATTTCTTCTTATATGATGATTCTTTATTTTCAGGATCATCACAATTTATTAATTTTGTTTCAAAATAATTTTGAAATGCACCATTAGGTTGGAGGTTATTTAAATTAAACACGCTTCCCATAATAAAAATATAATAACGGAAAAACGAAAAAACAACTAACAAATCAATATCAAAAGAAAACAAACTGAAAACAATATCGAATCTCCGGAAAATATTTTCACTCGTAGCTGTCGATAACAACCGAATTTATTTAGAGGTAAACTAACCTTAACTTGATTTAACGACAAATGAATATCACTTGTTTTAAACTCCGATACTAAAACCGTACTTAAATTTTATTGAAGTGACGTTATTTTATTTAAAATATTCACGAGCAAAATTTTTGCAACATCTTGTTTAGGCAAGGTGTTGGAACAGAGAGCTCCTAATCCTCCAGCACTTCTATTTATATGCAATGGTTAGAAACCAAATTCATCTTTTGTTATCAACAACTATTTCAAATATTTTCTAAATTCTGATTGGCTAACAATTTTCTTAATATTAAATTTAACTTCAAAAGCTTATAACTCTTGAACCCTTAATCTATCTTAAAACTAACAACATTTTTGAAATCTAGACAAATTTTCAAATAAAATAAGTCCTTACACGAACTACTTGCTCCACTTATTAAACATGTTAATTTTTACATTGATTTCTTGATTTCCACACGAATATGGGATGCTACTACATATAATTACACATCCTTAAAATGCCTACGGCCAATTTGAAAGGAAAATTATCTGAAATTTCCATATACCCTTAAAAACTAATTTTGGTAAAATTGTCACTAATATAGTGATTTGTGACTCGAAATTGAGGCTAGTTTATTATTTTTACTTCTTATAATTTAATTAGGCCAATTGGTCCCATTCTATAATAATTTTATATAATTTTCATGCGAGGAAATGACAACCTTAAATCAATACAGTAAATTTTAAATGTTAAATTTTACATTCTAAGGCACTTTAAATGTTTGTGAAAGTGTATATCCTTATTGTTTATGTCTTTTATTAATTTATTTTCACTCTTTTGGAAGTTTATAAGTTCTTATAAGAAGACTTGTATAGAATTGTTAAATATCACTAATTTAAGTCTGTAAATGTTAATTATTCACAATAACTTAAGAACTGCTGGATTATTTATGTCTTATTGTTAATAACAAATGTATTTATTCTGTTTTCTCTTTAGTTTTAGCACTTATTTTACGTTTTCGCACTAACACGAATGTTTTCACATATCTTGTCTGCGTACACTGTAGTTGTGACATTGATATCTGCCTAATGCTAGTTTTAATATCACGTTTATTATCTACAGCCTGTAATTCAGGTCTTTTGGGAAAATGATACTAACTAATAAGGAAATTGATTTATTGCATTACGACACCTAACATACCCTATACTCACGTGTAATATGTTGTCGTTTATCATTATATTAACATATTATTATGAATTATATAATTTAAGTCCATCTCAATGTTAATTAACCGTTCCTACCTAATCTTTTATATCGAAATGTACCTTTTGTACTAATTAATGAAATTTCTTACTATGTGATTTACTTAGCTATGTACCATGTAATTTCTAATCATCTCTCTCTCTCTCTCTCTCTCTCTCTCTCTCTCTCTCTATATATATATATATATATATATATATATATATATATATGCGAAAAAGGGTTTAAGCTTCACAGTCATAAAGATATACATCATATATGATGGTTGGCGCTTTAATCGAAAACACCGATATCATGCACTCATTAGCCAGATTAAGTAAAAGTCAACGTGACGCTTTATTGAAATGTCTGGATAGTAAGCAGGCGAAATGCATTTGCGAATGTGCACATAACATTTTTAAAGGTGGTGTACCTCAGTCAGCTGATCGTAAGCAGCGACACCCTCAACATAAGCACACTTTAAGTCGACTGGCACAGAGAGGTGAATGTATAAAAAAGAAGAAGAAACAGTTTCTCGTACAGAGGGGCGGCGCATTTCTACCGCTTCTGTTAGGGCCATTACTTGGCGGAATACTGGGTAATTTGCTTCAATAACTATGGACCTGAATAAGATGATTATTCTACCTATGGATTTTATACAGCGTCTCTAAGCACCATATGTCACGCAAAACAACATATAAACGCAGTTGGATAACGACATGGATAAAGTATTAAAAACCAAAATAACCGACCACGACAAATGAGAGCAATACGATCAGGTTCGTCAAAGACATCTATACTTTTCCAATCAGTTACGTCAACCTGCTAGTATAACAATCAGCGGAGATGATGATGATATTAGAGATTTGCCGAAAAGCAAAGGTCTGGCAGACGACGAGCTAGTATCAACACTGCCTATTTCATACAGGAAGAAAGGCACTGATTTCTTGCGTATACTGAATGCTGGCGGTGATGTATTTGAGATCAAAGGGGTACTGTCACAATAAAAGGTGAGATCATCCCTCATTCCAACATTATCGATCTGGTTCTACTACAAATCCACACGGCTAGCGACAGTTTGCGACAAGAAATAAATATACCACGAGAGTTTATCGGAAATACTCGAAGACGTGATGCTACTGTATCAACTAAAAACATTGAACCGAGCCTCACAACTATAGGTGAGAATTACGATGCCGATAGTGAATCGGAGGGAAACCACGCGAAGACCCTTTCGAAGAAGAAGACTTTCACTAGATTGGGATACGAGGAGAACGTAACATGAATGCTATATAATATGATCCACAGCATCCGGCAGGGTTCGAGGGTATAACACCTTTAGTTAATGAGGTAAAGAATAGATATGGTGAAGTGAAAAAATGGCTGCAGGCTCTGGAAGCTTATACGGTTCATAAACATGTCAGAAAAAAGTTTCCCCGCAATAGGTATATTGTGTGCAACATTTACGAGCTGTAGCAAGCGGATCTTTGCGATATGCAAACTTTATGTAAACACAATAGTGGATACAACTATATACTAACGGTTATTGATGTGTTTAGCAAGAGGGCCTGGGCAAGAGTTCTTAATAAGAAGATAGCAGCATCTGTAATTGAAGCATTCACCGATATTTTTAAGGAAAGTGATAATATACCGGCAAATCTACAGACTGATAAAGGCAAGGAGTTTGTGTCGGTCAGTGTACAAAACTTTTTCAAGACACAAAACATCAATTTCTATTTGTATTTGAAAGATTTAATAAAACATTGAAAACAAAGATGTGGCGTTATTTTACTTACAAAAGTTCCTACAGGTATATTGATGCATATAATACATATTACTTCTGAAAACTGCGCTTACGGAGATCATAAAGATGTGGTTTTTTCGTCTGCACACTACATGCCTGGTGACATGGAAATTCGAAAACATCGAGATTAGTATAAAAACAGATACGCGTGCAGCAATACCATTCGAGTTTGGGACGTTGTGTCTGAAGCTACACTTTAAGAAAGTGCAATAATGGTTTGTCCTTATCAACAATACTATATGAATCAGGCCGGTAACGGAATCGGCTCCATCTACAGAGGCGCACCATATCAACGTGGTCACGGAATAGGAAGCTGGCTATATGGTATATTTAGAAGTATAACACCGTTATTTAAGCCTGATGCAAAGACCATTGGAAAAGAAGCTCACAGAACAGGTGCTGACCGTCTTAGTGACGTCATAGAGGATCGATCTGTCAAGGAATCGTTTCAAGAAAGATTTCACGAGGCAGGTAGATATCTTAAACGGAGAGTTGATGAGAAAATCGATAAAATTATGGAGGGTTTGGGCTATGAAAGAGTACGTCTGGTCAATAACAACCAGTCTCTACCGAGAGCTGTTACCGCTAAAAAGAAGAAAGCTACGTACGGCGATATATTTTCAAGATAATGGCATTTCTATATGCCCAATAATCTGAATGCATCAAGTCCGAATTGGATTTGTTCCCTTTACCGTCGACGCAGACAAGTGTCGACCGGTGATGAATGGATATTTTACAAGCCGTTATCAGCTCTTAGTGATGACGCTCCAATAGAGTTTGTAGTGCCCGGAAATGGAAACGATTACATAGATTTAAGTCAGACCATGTTGTACATCACAGCTAAAGTTCTAAAGCAAGATGATACAGCACTTACTGATGCGGATGTTATAGCACCGGTAAACAATTGGATGCATTCGCTTTTCTCACAAGTGGAGGTTTACCTAAATCAGAAGATGGTGTCACAACCAAACAACATCCACGCCTATCGCTCATATATCGAAACGTTACTAAATTATGGAAAGGAGGCCAAGAGTTCACATCCAATTTAGTTTAATCAGGAAAAGTTTCTTATAAGCGGCGTTGAATTAAAGGCTAAATTATACCTTTATTCTAATGGCGGCGCGCGGGTCAACTTACAAGACGCGAATAATAGACGCTAGTTTACTGGTGAGACGTATGCGAATCAACCCCACCATTCTAATTGCACACGCTAAAGCTTTAGAAACAATATCCTGTTACAAGGACCGACGTAAAAGTGTTAACTATACCTACAGGCATACAGCGAAAATCATTGGGTAATATCTTCTTGGGTCAGTTACCTAAACGAAGCATCGTAGGTTTTGTCGCAAATAAAGCCTTCAACGGTAATTACTCCTCAATTCCATTCAATTTCCATCACAGCAATATTAACTGAACGTCGTTATATATTGACGGTCAACAAATTCCTTCGAATGCCTTACAACCAGACTTTACAGCCAACGGTTTATATGTAAGGGCATATCACACCTTATTCTTCGGTACGAGTATTCATTTTTTGAATGAGGGCAACGCTATATCGAGGAGCGATTACCCCAACGGCTACTGTTTAATGGCCTTCGACCTAACCCCTGACTTGTCTGCAAACGCTAGCACGCACTGGAATTTAGTTAGAAACGGTTCCCTTCGCCTAGAAGTCTGCTTTGAAGAAGTGCTCGTAGAAACCGTTAACTGTTTGGTGTACGCTGAATTCGATAACGTGATTGAGATCGATAAAGATGGGAATGTGGTCGTGGATTTCACCTGTTAAAAGGGACAAAAGAAGATCACAAGCTTCAGTGTACAACACCTGGAAAAAGATCAACGCATAATTGGACGTACAACAGTTTAGAAGTGTTGATAACGAATTCATATCGAAACAAATTGCCGTGATTACAGATCATGGTTCGTTGCTGCTGATGCTGATAAAGTCACCTCGAGATTATTTTATATCAAAACCCACGTCAAGACAGATAAGGTACCATACAACGATTTCCAAGAGGAGCTGATAAGAACTCTGATACGGTTTAACAAAATTCATGTTAAGGGTAGTGAAAAACAGCAGTTTTTAAGATTCCTTAACAAACAATACTAAACTTGGACGAGGTTCGTTGTCCGTCGATTAAAAAATTGAAAAAGGAAGCAAAAGCGTATAGTTGTTTAAACCATAAGATCGAGGAGCCTATGTGCGCCCTTGAAAACGCATTACTAATGCAAGACTGGGCGCACACCAACTCCAAAGATGTATGCGGTACAAGTGTTGAAATGTTTGAAATCGATCCCCAGCCACAAGAATGTGTTTCGACTTGTATGTGCTTCTAATCAGCTACCGAAGCACGCACCTAGACCTTGTGCAGTTATTGTGAACACGGATCCAGCAAACAAACCAGGTCAGCATTGGACTGCTAAATTGACGAGGATGGTAACGGGGAATATTTTGATTTCTTTGGACGACCCCCGCTAGGTTACCATTTACGTTTCCTTGAGAAGAATTTTAGATGGATACGCTACAACAAAACGACGCTGCAGGATTAGCATTCGGATGTGTGTGGACTTTATACGATAATGTTTTTGTATTTTAGAATAATAAATAATGTACCAATGCTTGATTTTGTAAATAAGTTTTTCATTACATGTTTAGTTATAAATGATGAGATAATTAAATTACTGTATAATGCTAGTTTTTCAACCATTCTACTCTGATAAATAAAAGGGTTTTTAGTAATTTAGCTGTTTTTAATTAAGAGTTCCGTAACAAGAGAGAGGCGTGCATGATCAACTTCTATTGCCGAAAATGTTCATTAGTCTATACACCACTAGATGCCACCACAGACAAACCACAACAGATCCAAGAGATAGCTCCTACACTTATCTTGCAAGAACATTTCTTTAATAATAATTTTAATAACAATTGTGTAGTCTCCTTTATAATAAACCCTATTACAAAAACCCATTGTAAAACAGTTATCTAGATCAAAATGATATTTAAACCTCAGACAGAAATTAATTAATAGTCATAAATACAAGATGCTAACCTCAGATATTGAAAAAATTCGAGCTAGCGCTTAAATGCAGTCTTAAAGATTGCATAGAACATAATCGTTTTAAGGACTAGGTTTTTATATCCTTGACAAAAATCAAAACAACCCTAATAAATATTAATAATAATAAACACAGATTAAATAACATCTTTTTATTATGAACACACTTGTAATCTTTATATATCTTATCTATTAATTCTTCCCCATTATTAGAATACAATTGTTATGATAAATAAATTAGGTCACAATCTGTAGATGGGATTAAAAGAAATTAATAACAGATTAAATCTTTTTATTCTCAGGTGAACAAAATGCGATCCCCACGTCGGCATATATAAAAAAATGGCGACCAAAGGTGTCCCAAGGGTAACGTCACAAAAGAAAAACAAAATAGTGGATGGTGCCCCTCTACTACTTGCGTTATTCAACTCAATTCCAAGCAAATGATACATTGTAGATTGTTAAATAATTTTTTTGAGTCCAGAATAATCAAAGTTAAACAAAACATACGTCGCGGGCATAACCCGGGTAGCTAACATGAAGAAATTGAATTGTTATTGTTTATCATAATTTTTTATAGATTCATTTGATATTTACGGGATTTATATTGCAAAATAATAAAATAGATAAATAATTAATAAAAATAACATTATTTATTTATTACATTCATGGCATTTAGCGCAAGTTGTCGCATGTTCATCGCAGATAGGCTGATTACATTGACAGCAGGTTTTCCGTGTTTTCCTTCTCTCCTTAATTGTGTTTGTAGCAAATGTGGCAGGAACCAGTTACTTTTTTCCTTCCTGATGGATCTCGTGCAACTGAAGGACCTGGAAGATCCCCCACATGATCCATAAGCCGCTCGATCATACTTTCAATAGCGAACTTTGTGTTATGGTGTCGCATTATTTGAAGATTTCGAGATTCTCAATCATCGGAGTTGCGAGTTCCTTGCTCAATTGGCGCCTAAATATACGTCGCTGGTTAGTTTTTCTCAGCATCATCTTATTATTTTCATAATAAATTAGATAGGAAGCGAGTGAGCTAATGTCTAAAATGTTGAAAAACATAACTAGCGGCCATCTCAAAGTGTGACGTTGTGTTGCGTATTTGTAATCATCTGATCCATTGTATCGACGCCGGCTTTATATTTATAATACGAAATAAGATCCGTTTTTTTTTGTATCAGTATCGCTTACAGCCATGTCGGAATGCATTGTTGATAGCAGAATTACCGCTTTATTATTTTTCGGCACGTACGAGCACATTGCAACTTTCTCGTGGAATCCAAATGCAGTAGAGTATACTTCTCTGGTTTTATGCGGAGCCATCACATTTGGAATATAGGGCTTATTTTTTTCCAAAGTTCCAACTAAAGTTAGATTCCATGAGTGCAGGTGTTTAGCAAGAGGCAACGTTGTGAAATAATTATCCATACAAATATTTCGACCGCTGTCTTTATACGTAACTGCAAGTTCTTTTAGCACCCTCTCTCCTTGGTTTTTCTCTCGAATGTTATTTATTTTGCCAGTGTAAATCATGCCGCGTATGGGGTTGGCATTTTCAGCGTCACAAATCCACCAAATCTTGATACCATATTTAGCCGGCTTCGAAGGAATGTACTACGTGAACTTTGCGCGATCGCGAAAAGGATAAAGCTGTTCATCCAGATATCACGGATAGTAGCTGCTTTATCGTCTCTACGCGTTGTCGGCGTGTATTAGCATCGTGGAATCTAATATAACACATAATGTTACGAAACCTGTTGTTCCCCATTGCCGCTCGATAGAGTGGATATGAAATTGGATTCCACATATCACTTGTATGATCAGTATTAGAGTTATTCACACCAGAGCAAATCAAAATGGCAATGAACGAGTACATTCCTTGTGTAGTAACAAGCTTCCATTCGCGCTGGATGCACTTAATTAAATGCTGCATAGACTGGCGCAGTCTTTTTATTCGTATGTCTACTGATAATATTCACCATCTCTACTGTGAATGTATTCTTAAAAGTGTCGCTCATTGAAAGTGTGTTGTGTTTTGTTCTACACAGTTTTGTCTTTGGCTATGTAGGAATTTTGTGTTTCTCCTAAAATATGTTATCATTTATTATATGTATTGAATTTTTCAAATAACTGTACATTGAAAAGGTAAGTTACCTGCTTGTGCTGCAGCTGCCACTTCACAATCTGCCTCACTTGCACTGCTTTTACTTTCAATCTCTCCTTCTTCTAAAAATCAAACTGTCACATTAGACTGTAATATATAGATTATAAATAATAATTTATAAGTTACCTATATTATCAGTCACTATCAGAAGCTTGAGTATTGTCTGAAAACCAGCCTCGTCTTCGCTGTCAGACTTCACGTTCGACTCATTACTTTCCTCCTCCAACATCGCGTTCAACTAAACTTGCCTCTCTTCAAAAATCAATCTTAAATAAAATTCATGCATTGAAAGAAATCAGAATTTTCAAACAAAACGTTGAATAAAATTACAGATGTATATTCTACTTTACCTTGCAAATACAGCTCTCGAACCTTCTTCCATGATTCGTAGAATTTTGAGAAAATATTCTAAATAAAACCGTTACTGTACAACAAGAAACACAACAAAGAGAAGCGTCCGTACAAGTGAGAAACACGTTTCACACTGACGCGCATCAGCTCAGTTCTTCCTCCTCGTACGAGAGGGGGCTAGACCGTTAGAATTAAAAACCTTGGATTATTTTGTACGAGCTACAGCGGCTCAATTGATTTAAAAATACCTCGAGCGCCCGGTTTGGGTACAAATTTGTTGAAATAAACGTTAAGGAAACATTTACGATTGCATAAATATTAGAAAAATTAAAAAAAAGCGAGGTGGGTACCCGGTTATGCAACAACGTAGGTAAAGTTGGTTATGCACACAAGGGTTAAGACAGGCAAAAACGTATATTTTGTGAGATTCGTATATTTCTTATGATCAACAATTACAATTTGTGCATAGTAAATTATTTGATTTAACTTATAATCTTAACTTAATTAGGCAATATGAAGTTATCAATAACTGACCAGCTATACATTCTGCATGTTCATTAGCAGTGAGTTTTCAGCATAAATATGCAAAACGGAAATACAACGTTTGTACATATTTCTTTTATACACATATGTTACACGAATTATAAACACAAATAATCAAAATTATCCCTTATTTGTTTCTCAAAACTGCGCCATTAGCGCATTCATTGTTACTAAAGTAAATATATGGTGTGGAACAACACACGACCTTCCAACCTACAAAGTGAAAATGGAAAGAAATGAAATAATTTTATTAATAACACACACGTGCAAAAACGCAAAAAAAACACAAACGCACGCGCACACATACATCCAAACACGCACGCACGCACTCAAGCCCCCCGCCCCCTTCCACACATACGCACCCGCGTACGTCCGAACGCATCCACGCACGCATATACTCACACAGACAAGCACACACGCGCCCCCTTCCCCAAACGAAAACACCAACTCAAACGCACACCCACGCGCCCGCCCGCGCACGCACACGCACCAGCCCGCGCGCACACGCGCAATGAAAAACTTTGCCAAACGTAGACTGAGCTAATAAGTCACTTTAGCGTTAGTAAAAAAAAAGTCGATTGCATAACGTTCTATACCTACACGTGTATGTGTAGGTTGGAAGGTAAAAATGCTATAAAGAAGGGCGTTCTGTCCTTAAAATTGATAACTTTGAACTATTGATAGGAATTCTACAGACGTTAAGCTATAGTTAATGTAAAAAAAGGAAAATTTAGATCCATACTTGTTCCAAACGTGATTTTAAGGATGGAATAAGTTATGATAAATAGTTGCGTCACTGTCATTCTAGATGTGAGTTTGATGTTTGTTACCTGATTTTGTGACGAATAGAAAGCAATGACATATGTATTTGGAATCTCGAAAAATGATTTCGAATGACGTCCATATTACTACATCTTTAATTGGTACGCTATCAATTAGTGGAAACAGATTTTGAAAAAGATTAAACAATTTAGTCTGTAATCGCGGATACGGAAATTGACATTTGACCTCACTTTGTGTCGTGTTGGGATCAATTAAATGCATATTCGAAGTAACTATAAATGATTATTTCGAATGTGTATAATTCGTTAATTTATTTAAATATTCCGTTGCCACTGCATGACTTTTATTTCATTACTCTAAAAATTACTCACTGTGTTTGGGTCTATATGACCCGGTGATTTGTGGTTCAAATTAGAAGAACGAGAAGCAGATTTGTATCATAGACGAACGTATTTTATTATTTTTGTTTTATTTTCATAAATGTAAATAACTTACATAATATTACCACATTATTCGCAATATTGCGTTATTTGAGTAAACAAGTTTATGGCTGTTGAGACTTGTCTGTGGCTCCGAGTATAAATGCAGCCAGTGAGTATCTGTGTGTTGGTTTCGTAGTAAATGTCAAACTTGATGCTATACTCTAATAAGAAATACCTAACAATTGAAATTTATTATTGAAAATGTGTAGTGAGAGAGTGCTTACGGATAGTGAACATGAGAAACTTTTGTGTGTTTCTGATAGTGATTCTAATGCTTCCGAAGAAGAACACCATTTGTCCGAAACCGAGATACATAATAGCGAATCCATAATAGCGAATCGGATGATGAAGAGGAAGCTACAATTTAAGATGAAGGTGATACGGGTAATCACGTAACTTCAAAAGATGGCAATATACTATGGAATGAAAAGACACATCAATCGGGAAGGTTATTAGCAGCAAATATTACTTCGTTGATTCCTTGGCCAACAAGGTATGCTACGTCGCGAATAATTGATGTAAAATCAGCGTACTTCTTATATTTCACACCCAAAATTGTAAACCTAATTTTGAAAATGTCAAATTTAGAAGGCAAAAGACTTTGTGGCGACACGTTTCAAGAACTAACATTAGTTGAACTAGAAACATATTTCGGCCTACTGTTTCTAGCTGGAGCGTATAAATTTCATGGAGAGGCAACAGCCAGTCTGTGGAATGGAAATGTAGGTCGTCCAATATTCAGAGCAGAATGTCCTACAACGATTTCATGTAACTGCACGAATAATTCGCTTTGACGATAAAAAACTCGACCACAACGACGCCAAACTGATAAATTAGCTCCCATACGGGACTTGTGGGATGAATGGGTTGCAATTCTACCTAAGCTCTATAATGTTCACGAAAATGTAACAGTAGATGAGCAACTAATACCTTTTAGAGGCCGTTGACCTTTTAGACAATACATCGCGAATAAACCTGCTAAATACGGAGTCAATATTTGGACTTTATGCGATTCTGTAACTGCTTATGCATATAACATGCAAGTTTACCCCAGGAAAAAAGAAGGTGAACCTCCAGAAAGAGGTCAAAGAATTGTGTTAGATCTTACTTATAGTCTAAAAGGTGACAACGTAACGTGTGATAATTTTTTTTACCTCGTACGATCTGGGGCAGATGCTATTCGCAAAAATAAGCCTGATTTGCCAGCCGCATTGGTCTGCAATAGGAAACAAGTTCTTTCTTTAAAATTTTACTTTACCAAGGATACGTCGACAGTTTCATATATTCCGCAACCGAATAAAAATGTTACGCTCATGAAAACCATGCACCACGATAACGGAGTGTGTAACCAAGATCATAAAAAGCCGTTTAAGATTTTAGATTACAACAAAACTAAAGGTACTATAGACACGTTAGACAAGTTAATAACAACAAACACATGAAGACGGCAAACTAAAAGATGGCCAATGACTATCATTTACAACATCATGGACGTTTCAGCTTACGACGCTTATGTTCTGTGGTGCGAAGTAACTCCAACCTGGAATGCTGGAAAACTTACAAAACGGCGACTACTTCTTGAAGAACTGGACAATTCCTTGATCACTCCATCATTGCAAAAAAGAAGTATTCCTGCAGTTGAAATGGTTATGAAGTCACGTTCTTCAACCAGTAATGCCGAAGTAAGGGAACAATCAACCACAACCGTAACACAAAGTGTAAAAGATATAATTTTTGTCCCTATTCAAATGATGACCAAAATTAATATGGTATGTTATAATTGCTCAAAATACCTATGTAAAGTTCGTGTATATTACTACTGTCAAGACTGTAACAAATAAATGTATATACCCAACTACTACGTTTTTCAGATGTTCTTTACATAACATTTATAATAATATGTAATAAAAATAAAATAACGTAATAAAATGTAATAAATTGAGGCGCCCGACAAGAAATTTCAATTGTTATGGTTTTGGTTTTCACAAAACCTGTTATAGTGTGTATTTTGTGATTAATAGACTTTAGAAAAAGGAATCGTGTACATCATTTTGTGTAATATTAATCTTTTTATTAGTTGCTAAAAACATGTTTTTCGTGGTTATGCCATTAGCCCATCAGTGTTGAAAACATAATTTTTATTTAAAAATAAAACAATCACTATTTCAAACATGATAAAGGATGCTTCATTGAAATAGTACGTTTTTTAGATGCGAAGGACCTATCGTAGGCAAACCGAAAAAACGACTACGAATAGTGGACAGTTAAAGGCAACCATAAGTGCCGTTAGGAATGGTAGGAGTGTTAGGGACGTATCCAGAGCATTTAACATTCCACAAGGGGTAGAAGCAATTAAAATAAAACAGCAATACTGGACCTTCTGAGGCCGGTGTTTTCGGTAGAAGAAAACGAAACAAAACTTCTCTAAGGAATTTCAAGATAAGAAATTAAAAAATGCGACTATGATTATGCCTTAAAAAACCACTTGCCTTGCCCTTTTAATAAAAATACAACAGTGAGGCGATGATTGGCTGTGGGGTTTTATGAAAAGAAACCCATCAATCGCTCTCCATAAGCTGGAACCAACATCCATAAATCGAATAAGAGCCTTTTGTAAGGAAGAAGTCGTATATTTTTCAATAATTTAGAAAACGTACAAGCAAAGTATAGTTTTAAAGCCCAGCGACGAGACGGGCATCTCTACAGTTTAGACACCAGGAAAAATTTTAGTCAATAGGGCACTAAAGCAAGTGGGATTTACCACAAGTTGGCAAAGGGATAGAAATATTATAGTGGTGTGCGCTTTCAGCGCAACCGGAAGTTATGTATCACGAATGTTTATTTTAAAAACGTGCATGTACCTCAAGGCTGAATATTTTTCTGAACCGGTTTTTATACGCTTTTTATATGCTTTGATACATAGTCGAAGTGTACTTTTATATTACATATTATACGGCATTTCGAGGAAAAATTGTTTTATACCCCGCACGTATGGTGGGATGTTCGAGTTCTACAAGCTGCTTCGGCCACAGTCATGGATTTCCAATTTACATAAAATAATTATGTATAACCGGTGGAACTAAGGATGGGTACAGCCAGGATAGGATCGGAAAGAACGCAGCTAGGGTTTTAAGGTGAAGTTACTACCCCAGCATTCACCTAAATAGCCGCATACGATGTGCGTATAAGCAGTGATCAGTGATGCTAAATAGATCGTGTAAACCACTGGTCCACCGACCGGCTCGGTCCGCTTTTTGATATATCACGTAATAATAGTAACTTTTTCTCTCTTCCGATTTTTTGGCTAAAATTAATTCGATATTGTACATACAGAACACCAAAATCTTTTGCACTAATTCTGATATAGCACCCGTTATCGCAACCAAAACCATATACGAAGTCTGTTCAAAAAATAATCGAACTTTATTTTTGAAATTTTTAGTTTTCAACTTACACATCATTATTATTGTTTCGTTGAAATCGAAAAAAAAACAGTGATCATCACCGTAACATTGGATTGAACCTGCCGTGCTTTTTTTGGGTCGTGGAGATCCCATGCCAACTCACTGTGATGATTGAACTTTTGTCTGAATGTCGTATCCGTAAACTCAACTCTTATCGTTATGATCCGCTTCATGAATGTGTCATCATCGTTGACTTGTTAAAGGAGTTCTCGGCAAACTTCACTCGATTTTCCTTCTGGAATTCAGTCATAAAACGAGAAACAAATTTTTTTTGTCAAAATGTTATGGCACGATACTATTGAGATCCTAACTTCTGCAAGTTCTCTGACAGTCAGTCGACGATTTGTCACCAGATCCTTAATTTTATGAATGTGAATGTCATCAGTTGAGGTCGAAGGTCTTCCTGGTCGAGACTCATCTTCACCAGACTGACGACCGTTTTTGAATCCAGTAAACCATTCATTAACGGTGCGTATGAACTAGATTGTTTCCAAAATTGAAATGTTTCGGTAAAAGCTTTCCCCACGACAATTTCACGTTGCATCGTTGCTCCCGAAAAAATCGCACATTGCAAAAATCGTCACGAAACCATTCAAATAACAAAAACGCGAGAAAGAAGTGGTATATCAACAATGCGTAAAGAGCAGGTTAGTCGGGAGGTTATGATGAACACAGTGTTGCCAACCGCACGACGGTGCGATACTTCGTTGGCGAGCAATTTAAAAAATTCGTTTATTTTTGAACAGACCTCGTATTTATACATTATCTTAAGTTTATAAAAATGTAAACTTCCACTGTTATTATACATAATTACAATACTTAGCTTTTGAGTTTTTAAATGATGTATTTTTATATTTATATTTTATATAAATCTATATGTTTCGACAATTCCAGTTATTGTCCTTAGTAAGTGGTGATAGTACAAACACGAGTTTTGAACGATAAAGACGTATGTGCAGTGAAATTTTCTCTTAATAGTCGAATGTATAATCGGTATCGTGCTACGCAAGTGATATCGGCGACCTGGGAATCAAAGTTAAAAATAAATATCTAATAAAATTTAAATATCTAACAATGTCAAACTATAAACAGCCACAGACACAAAATGAAGCTGTATTAATGCAACAAAATCATGCATTATTTCAGGAAAACGTTCACAAAACGAACAGTTGCGATACTGTGAATGGTAAACATCTGCTAACGAAGTAGAGCAGATGAAAAGTATGATTACGGCTTTGCAGGAATCTGTCAGAAATTTGCAAAATAAACTTAATCTAACTCAACAAGTACTGACCACAGCTCCGTTTTGAAAAACCTTGAAAACGAATATTTTACTGATAAAGAAAAAATTGCCAGTGAAAACGAATGGATAAGAGTTAAAAATAGAAATAATAAAAAACGCAAAATAAATACTTCTCTTACCCCACCCCAACAACAATGCGAAAATTCTAACGCACATAACACTGCACAAAACTAAAAAAAATTCTCCTCTACCGATTGTAGTGGATGGCGTCAAACCCTAGCGTAAAAATTGTATGGACACACACACACACACACACATAAATATTGTAAGAAAAATCCGAGGTGTGTCAAGTGTACTGGTAAACATCACACCAAAGACTGCAAGAAACTGCCTAAGGAGAAATCGAAATGAGTACACTGCGGCGAAGAACATCCAGCGAACTACCGTGGATGTAGCATAGAAGTCGAACTACAAAAAATTAAAAATAAAAATATGAATGCTAAAAATCCAAATAAAATTGTGAAGCAGCAAATCAACTTCGAAAACAGCAACAAATTAATAATCTAGCTCAGTAAGGCACAAAGAGTAGAAAAACTTATACACAAATAGTAAACAATAATGAGAACAGAAATGATGAGCAACAGAATACTACTATTAACCATACACTGCAGCATTCTCAATAAGCCTAACAACCAAGAAGCATCCATTACTGCACTTAGCGAACGATTGAAGAAGTTAGAATATAGCACCCAGGGAGCTATACCCAAAACAAAAAAATAAAAATGGCTAATACATTAAAAATTATGTCATAGAATGCAAATGGATTGTTGAGGCGTCGTCTAGAATTGCAAATCATTCAAGATATAGAAAAAATAGACGTATTCACGTATGCCTTGTATTGAAACTCGTTTTACTAAAGAATATTATATTAAATTTAAAGGTTATAAAGTATATCACAGTTATCATCCTGAAAAAATCGCCAGGGGAGGTAGTGCGGTGATAGTATTGCAATATATATATATATATATATATATATATATATATATATATATATATATATATATATACCCAAACTCGATGGCCAAAACGAAAACAGATGATTCCTCTGGCCAAAAGGAACAAAAAATTTTTAATACAGGGTGTGTCTATTGTTGATGGTTTCCAAGAATTTGTAGAAGATGAAATTGCCTTAAAGAATATTGAATTCATTCGAGACAAACTCATCATTCAACATTTTTAATGACATAATGAATTCAGAAATGATTTTTTTTCAAATCCCAAGACAAATTTCCAAGACGAATATTTTTCCAATAGAGATGGATTTGATACATGGCCGATAAAGGAAAAACTTCCTTTTTTCATAAGCTTCACAACGATATGAAAAAACTTATGGTTGACGTACTAATTACTGAATTGTTACAGGAATACACCTCAGGAAAAACTTTTAGAGCATAAAATTACCTTCAAAAATATGGTAGAGTAGATGAGAATTGACGATTTGTCCCTCACTTTTCAACCAATCTGTACATTTACGGCAAGAAATACGTCTCCTTTACTGATATCTTTTCATCACCGTAGCAACGACTTGACATTAGTAAGTTAGTTGTCAAAATTTGTTTGCTATTACAGTTTTGCTGATTTCAATACGAGTTCTTTCTGTTGTAGTGACCCAAACTCGATGGCCAAAACGAAAACAGCTGATTCCTCTGGCCAAAAGGAACAAAAATTGTTAATACAGGGTGTGTCTATTGTTGATGGTTTCCAAGATGTTAACTTTTTTTTAATTTTTTCTATTTCGTGGACTTATTTTTTAAATCACGCTGTATCTTCCAAACTAGAAGAGTTACAAGAAAACACATTAGGAGAAATTTGTAGAAGATGAAATTGCCTTAAAGAATATTGAATTCATTCGAGACAAACTCATCATTCAACATTTTTAATGACATAATGAATTCAGAAATGAGCATAAAATTAACTTTAAGAATATTGAATTGGTTCGAGACAAACTCATCATTCAATATATTTAATGGCATAATGAATTCACAAATGAGTTTTTTTTTTCAAATCTCAAGATTTAATCGAGGTACCACAATAAAATCCATTAATAGATAATAACATTGTTGAGTGACCAGGACTCGATGGTGAAATTGAAACTACTGATTCCTGTGGCCAAAATTAAGTACTTTCGAAGTTTTTATTCAATTGTCAAAAGTTGCTTCAAAATGACTCCCGTTTGCTGCTATACACTAAACACTCCGTCTCCGTGCAGAAGCTGTCGCTGAAGCAATTTGTCTCTGTGTTATCAGCCGACTTGATCTATGAATTGCTTCAATAAGCTCTTCCCTGGTTGTTGGTTGAGGGGTGAGATCTGGAGATCTTGGAGGCCACGCCACTGTACCACCTCTTCCAATTCAACGTTGGGGATAATGTTCGTTTAGCCAATCTCTCACACCTTTTCCGTAGTGGGCAGGACAACCATCAAGTTGAACCCACATATCTGCTCTTGTTGCCAATGAAACCTTCTCCATCAATTCAGGGAGGTTTTCTTGAAGGAAGTTCAAAAAATTCACTGAATTGACTCTATCTGGCAGAATATATGGACCAATAAGTTGATTGTTGAGTAAACCAACCCAAACATTAACTTTGAACTGGTGTTGAAAGCTATTTGGTCTCATAGTATGTGAGTTCTCATGTGCCCAGACGTGCGTGTTATGGATATTGAAGATGCCTGACCTTGTAAAGGTGGCCTCATCCGTCCACAAGATTGCTTTTTGGAAATCTCGATCATTCCTAACTGAATTGAGATACCATTGGCAAAACTCAATCCGCCGACCTAGATCTCCATCTAAAAGTTCTTGAACTCCCGTCACGTGATACGCACGTCTTCCGTCAGCCTTAAGAGTTCTCCGTATTGTTTCTCGTGGCATCTGCAATACATTGGATGACCACCGCAAGCTAGTCTCAGGATTTGCTTCGAAATGCTGGATTACGTCGTCAATCCTCTCAACATTATGAAATTCCTCTTGATCTCTTAGGATCCTAAAAGATCCCCTCTCTCTTAGAGCAGTATGTACTCTAGAGAAAACTCTCCTTTCTGGATGAATTCTTCTTGGGAAAGCAGCTGCATACAGTCTAGCAGCCTCACTCGCATTCCCTTGGGCAACACCATAATAATAATGAATATCGGCATATTCTTCATTTGAAAACATGACTCAGGAAGGAAAACACAACACGAACAAGAACAATAATAATAGCAAGAACAAGAACGACTCAAAAACTAAATTACAATATCACTAGAACAGAAAGAACTCGTATTGAAATCAGCAAAACTGTAATAGCAAACAAATTTTGACAACTAACTTACTAATGTCAAGTGGTTGCTACGGCGATGAAAAGATATCAGTAAAGGAGACGTATTTCTTGCCGTAAATGTACAGATTGATTGAAAAGTGAGGGACAAATCGTCAATTCTCATCTACTCTACCATATTTTTGAAGGTAATTTTATGCTCTAAAAGTTTTTCCTGAGGTGTATTCCTGTAACAATTCAGTAATTAGTACGTCAACCATAAGTTTTTTTCATATCGTTGTGAAGCTTATGAAAAAAGGAAGTTTTTCCTTTATCGGCCATGTATCAAATCCATCTCTATTGGAAAAATATTCGTCTTGGAAATTTGTCTTGGGATTTGAAAAAAAATCATTTCTGAATTCATTATGTCATTAAAAATGTTGAATGATGAGTTTGTCTCGAATGAAGATACAGCGTGATTTAAAAAATAATTCCACGAAATAGAAAAAATTAAAAAAAAGTTAACATCTTGGAAACCATCAACAATAGACACACCCTGTATTAACAATTTTTGTTCTTTTGGCCAGAGGAATCAGCCGTTTTCGTTTTGGCTATCGAGTTTGGGTCACCCTGTATATATATATATATATATATATATATATATATATATATATATATATATATATATATATATATATATATATATAAAGACTAGTAATTATCCAATGGTAGTAACAAGTATATACAGTCCTTCGAAGCATTGTGTCAAAAGAGCACAATACAAAGTGTTTCTTGGGTTGCTGGGAAATACATGGAGATTTTAATGCAAAAAACATGCATTGTGGATCTAGGCTGACCACAATTAAAGGTAACGAACTATTAATCGCAATAAAAGAATTACGTTGTGAAGCCGACTTATTATCCAACAGACCCGAACAAACTACCAGATATTATCGACTTTTTCTTCATTAGGAATATAACTACATACAAATAGACGAAATGCATAATACTAACACTGATCACTCCCCTATATCACTAACGCTGAGTGAGACTATCGTCCAAAAAGAAAAAATCTTGTGTTAGTCAACAAGTATACTGACTGGGAAAAGTTTTAAACTATCCTTAAATGAAAAAATTAATTTAAGGGTTTCTTTAAGAAATGAGGAGCAGATATATAGGGAAGTTGAAAAAATCGTAAAAGACATTCAACAAACGGAATGGGAAAATATCCCAGAAACTAAGAGCAGAATAAAAGGAAACAACTATCCGAAAGAAATCAGAGATCTATTAAGTAAAAAACGCAAAGCAAGAAGAAAGTGCCATCAGACTACAGCCCCCCAAGATAAAACTGTTCTGAACAACCTAACTCAAGAATTAAGGAGAGAAATCAAAGCATTAAAAGAAGAAACTATGTCTACCTATTTGAGTAAATTAACCAACAATACACATACTGACCACTCCCTCTGGAAGGCGGCTAAAAAATATTTTAAAAAACCCGTTAAGCATATCCCTCCTATTAGAAAAAAGATGGGAGTTGGGCCCGAAGTAATCAGCAAAAAGCTCAAAGATTTGCTGAATATTTACTATAGTAAAAGAGGTTAAAGATGCTATACAAAACAATTTAAATCCCAAAAGATCTCCAGGGTTAGACTAGAGAAATTCTACAGTATTTACCGAAGAAAGTTGTACTGAAAATTACTAACATCATTAATGCTGCATTTAGACTAAAATATGTTCCCAAACTATGGAAGGTTGTGGAGGTAATTATGATACCCAAACCAGGAAAACCTGTACACGAATCCCCGTCATATAGGCCAATATCGCTATCGCCAGTAATGTCAAAACTTTTTGAGAAACTGCTGCACAAAAGGCTAATAGCGATCATCGAGAGGAAGAACTTAATTCCAAATCACCAATTCGGATTTAGAAGCAAACATTCGACAATAGATCAGGTGCACAAGATAACAACTATTATTGAAAAAACTGTAGAGGAGAGAAAAGTTTGTGCTGCAGTCTTCTTAGACGTGGCCCAAGCTTTCGATAAGGTTTGGCATAAGGGAGTCTACACTAAGCTAAGAGGCATGCTTCCCAAACAATACACAGAAATATTGAAATCATACTTATCGGAGATATATATCAGAATTAAGCAGAGTGAAGCTTATTCCCAAAGAAATCAAAGCCAGGATACCTCATAGGAGCGTTTTGGGGCCGGTGTTGTACCTACTGTACACAAGTGAAGCAGAAAATAACATCACCGCAACCTTGGCTGATGATACTGATACTCTAGTAGTAAGTAGCAGTAATGAGAAAGCGATACAAACACTACAAACCTCCGTTACCCAAATCCAAAGCTGGTCTAACAAGTAGCATATAAAACTCAGTACACATTAACTTCACTAATCGACGAATATATCGATAATTATTAACCAGGCTGTACCTTGAGCTGACACAGCCAAGTATTTTGGTATGGCTTTCAACACCAAGCTAAGACGGAAAAATCATGCCAAAAAGAAAAGACAAGTGTTGAACCTCTGATATAGAGAAATGTACTGGCTAATTGGAAGTAACCCCGCTTTGTCAATATACAATACGCTTTCACTTTACAAGCAAATTTTGAAACCGGTCTGGGCATATGGTAGCCAACTCTGGGGTTGTACCAAATAGACTAATCTAAACATAGTACAAAGATTTCAAAATAAGGTGCTAAGGAATAGCATCGGGGCTCCTTGGTATCTTAGGAACAGCGATCTACATAGGGACCTCCAAGTAGCTCTAGTTGCCACCGAGGTTCAGAACCTTGCAAGGACACATGAAGATAGACTACACGAACATGACAATGTGGAAGCTATCCAACTCCTAGACAACACGAACTTAGTGAGGAGACTCAAGAGGTAAAAACTTTTGAGCTAGTGTAGGTGTTGTAAAAAGCGCAGTAGAGCTGGTGTATGCGCGTAACAACAATGTGTTCGTCTAATTTGTCAAAACCTAAGAAACTAGTTTAATTAGTAGTTTAAAAAGCAGAACCAGTGCTAGTATGTGTGCTCAACAAAGATGAGTCCGTCGAAATGACCAAAACTAAGGATCATCAATGCGTGAAGTCTTAAGATTAAGTTTTCTAATTAGTATATTAAGTTGGAATAAGATTACTCATTAGTCAATATGACTAGATTGTAATTATATGAAGTGCTTATTTATAGTGCTTTAATAAAAAAAAGTAAGTGGTGATATCTGCAAAAATTGCGTTTTCATCTTTTTCGTATTTCATAAATTTGTTCTAACACCTCAAGCAATTCTTACAGATAAGTATTTTATTATATCGGTGTCTTATTAAAGCATATAGCGGCACTATTAATATAATGGGTTTGTATAAAAAGATGCATAACATTCTAAAATAACTGATACCAAATCACCTTAAAAATTACAGAAAAAACCTAACATTCCAAGTTAAAGAAAAGTATTTCGCATTATGAAAAAAACTACATTTGGCCTTAAATTATACCATTGCGAAACTCTTGATTCCTAGTTTAGCCATAATTATTATAATGTATGACATTACGCAAGCACGCATAGAAACAAGGTTTCCGTTATTATACAATTTAATCTAGAACGAGGGGTTACCCAAAATATGAATTTGTAAAATATAAAAACAATGTTATAAAGAATGTATTATTGAATCTGTATTAAAAAAATGGAGACTCGAAAGTCTTTAGCATCATTTAAAAATGTCAGGCTAATCAGTTCCTTAAATTCCGTTAAATCTTACTAAAAAGAAGTTACAAAACAAGTAATGAATATAACAGAAATTAAAAGTGTTAAATTAGTATTATAATTAGTGTAGTAGCTGAAAGCCTAAGTAAATTAGTTGCATTCTAAAGATTAACGCAATCATCGAGGTTGCAGAGTAAAAGTGAATTAATGTAATTTAATTTAACAATTAAATACAATTATTACCCTCATTATAGACCCATTTTTTGCTACATTATTAATGCAATTAAGAATATGTGGAATTTGTCATATTTAATCTTCAACTAAACACCTGTTACATTTGATTGTAACCTGAATATTTAATAATAGATTTCGCAGCCTTATGTTTAGGAAAATGTTAATAAACCACATTTTTTTTGTGAGAGTTATTTATTATTAAGCAAATGTATAAGAATACGAAAGTATGCTACATTTAGATTTTCAATAGTCTATATATGGGGTGATGAAAAATAAGCTGCCTGTGCCATTGCTACAATATGACAGTAATTATTTAGGACAATACTTAGATATTGCACCAATACTATGCATAACCTTAAATCAAAAATGTTACAGACTAAAACGGTAATAAACCAATTTGCGATTTGATAGTAATTTACGTAACAAGTTCCGAAAGTGGTATTTTACAGGATGAGTAGGAGGTTTCCAGGGCGAGCCGCAGGCGTCTCCTGGAATCCTGCGAGTCCCGTAAAATCACATTTGGATCTGTTACGTACAATATTTTTCTGCAGCCGTTTTGTATGTTAAAAAGAATATGGGTAGATACATTACGTATGAACCGTATATTAGACAAGTACACACAACGATTACTCTCATGAATACATTACCTATGAATATTAATTACACAATTATAAAAATTACTTATATTAATATTACTAGGGATATTAACAGAAGTGGCAATGTTGAAATTAGTATTAGATGTATTAGTACTTGTACTAGTTTTCTAGATATTAATTTTGTTACGGCCCTTTTCAATCTGTGAAGCTATGTGAATTTAGTTTCTTAAAGATTTTTCTGCGTATCCCTCTGCTACATTGGTTGATTAACATCCTCCGTGACAAACTGGTTATACTACTACCACCATCAACGAGTAACGTGGCTGAGCTCCTTCGTGAACAGTGCTTGGTGTATTCTTTGGGGTGCGGTAAGTTAAGAAATTCAGCAATTGTGCTGGCGATTTGTCCAAAAGAGTGAATACCAATAGTACACCTTGTAATATACAAATAATCTACAATATGGTGTGTTAATTGACCTAATGACAAATATTTTCTGTATAAAGAAATATTATTTTCTCGAATGACGGCAAAAGTTCTTCCCATATTCGTTTTAGAATTAGGAATCTTAATCACTAACATGGTTATCGTATCTTCTACACTTCGCGAAAAAAAATTACGTCTGTCGAGTTAGCCCCCCCCCCAACCTTGTAAAAGTAAAAAAAAAACAAATACATGAAAATTACGAGCTATTTATGAGCTTTTATACTCCGCAAATTAAAAATTTTGAGCTCGTCATACTAGGGAGTGGCTGGGCCGAGTGGACGTCGACTCAGCCCCCCAATACCTTGCAAATAAAAATATTGAATAGTTCTTTGCGGCAGAATTAGGAGCTATTTATGAGCTTTTAAAATAATATAATTTCGATTAGTGAGCTCATCGTTTTAAGCCTAAAACAACCCTTTAAATAATTTAATTCGAGTGAGAACTACACTAAAATTGAAAAAGTAACTCTTTTGCGGGTAAATATTGTTTATTGATTTAAGAGCTCTCAAAATACGTCTTTTGATTTTTGACCCGCCCCTTTACGGTAAAACTACCCATCGTTTCCCCGGCACAAGAGAGAACTCTGCTTAAAAGGAAAAAAATTAACTATTTTGTAGGCAACTATTGTTTATCGATTTATGAGCTACAACCTTTTTACGGTAAAACCACCTCTCGTCTGTCCAGCACACAAGAGAAAACTTTACTTAAAATTATGAAGTCTTAAGTACTGATAGTTCTCTCTGATGCTAAGGAAATGCGTGGTGCTGATTTTTATTAAAAGAGTTTTAATTTAATAAAATAAATTCCTTTACTTTAAGTATAGTTTCTGCTGTGCTGGAAAGATTTGGGACTAGTTTTATTGTAAAGGAATTGCAGTTCAATAATTAAAATACACGTATTTTTTTTAATAAATCAAAATATGCAGCTCAAGAATCTTTTCAAATCATAATATTTAAAATAAAATTATATTAATTGCACAATGTTTTGGCACATTGTGATACATTTTTGTATATATTCTTTTTATAAATTCATCTCAAGTTCTTCATCATTAGTTGCATAACTTTCTGCATCGCTTAATGTTTCGCTTGTCAATAAACAATTGTAATTTCTGTTTTTGAATTTCGCAGCATGTGGGTACTCCTTCGTGAGTATTATCTTCTGTTTCATTAACAGCAATAGTTAAAATAGCAAATAATATATTTTCCGCTTTTTCTATATCACGCGCTAATATTAATGGACGTATATTTGCTAAATAAAACGTGTTTAGGCGTAAACGTGCAATTTTTAAAAAGTTTCCGTATTTTTTTATATAATGAACAACATCCATACGGATGTAACAAAGAGGTAGTTCTTTATCTTCACATATGTTACCGGCATAATCGTGCGTCCGTGCGTGTCGTAGAAATTAGGGATTAAAAGGTCGCTTTACTCCTTGCGTTCCACGCCACTGCACATAATAAAAACGTATTAAGAAGCTAACATCAATGTACTTTATATCTCTATTTATTACCCAAGAATGAGAAAAATACCTTTTTTTCCGAAAATCAATATATTTTTTATGGAACTTTGACACCATGTGTCTTTTTTATTATCAATATTTTATTAAAGCAAGTTGCGTCAGATCGTAATATTTTGAGCCCGATAATCTTACAGTTCAATTTGGACCATTACTTACAGACTACCCGGTAAAAGTATGCATGAATATATAGTATTTAATATTTAATATTAGCTTTCATATTTCATACAGTAATACTTATTTAATACATCCAAATATAATTTATAAAAAGAACGTATAAAAAAATGTATCATAATGTGCCAAAACCTTGTGCAATTAACTTTATTTTATTTTAAATTTATGATTTGAAATAATTATGGAGTTATATTAAAGAAAAATTGTTTCTGAACAAAATACTTTTATTTTAATTATTGAACTGCAAACGCTTTACAATAAAACTAATCCCAAATCTTTCCAGCACAACAGAAACTATACTTAAAGTAAAAGAATATATTTGTTGTAATCGTTACTTTTAATACATAAACAAAAAAGTGGTATATAACTAAACATATAAAATTTTTTGTTTATGTATTTAATTTGACATTTGTCATCAAATATTTCAAAATTCAATTTTTTTCTAATTTTATGTAAACGATTACAAAAAATTTTATTCGCAACACGTGCGCTGTCACATTTTTGGTGCTCGGCCTTATATTTTATTCCTGGGCTACGCCTCAGGTAAAAAAGAACGGCCTCGCACCAAGAAATGCGTAAACACGGCACTAGTTACGAAAATAACTATTGCGACTAAATATTGTTTATCGATTTACTAGCTTAGAAAATACTAGTGTTTGATTATTAAATTAAAACTCTTATAAAAATAATCACCTCGCTTTTTTTTTCGCATCAGAGAGAACTACACTTAAGACTTAAGAATGTCTTTCATTTTAAGTAAAGCTCTCTATGATGAACAGACGAGAGGCGGTTTTACCGTAAAAGGGTTGCAGTTCAATAATCAAAATAGACGTATCTCGAGAGCTCATCAATCGATAAACAATAATCACCTACAAAATAGTTACATTTTTTTAATTTTAAGCATAATTCTCCCCTGTGCCTGGGAAACTAGGTTCTTTTACTATAAAAGCGTTGCGGGTCAAAAATGAAAATACGTATTTTGAGAGTTCTTAAATCAATAAACAATATTTGTCTTTATGTGTGTAGAACTGATGTAAATTTTAAATATAATGAGATTACAATCAAATTACTTATATTAATGAAATGTGAGCCTGCAATATCGCAAAATTGACATCGATTGGGGCTTGAACCTTGATGGCGCAGATGGTTAGCGCGGTACTCTAGCAAAGTACAGGTAGTAGGTTCAAATCCTACTCGAGGTAAACTTTTTATTTATGTATTTAATAAAATTAATAATAATTTTTAATTATTTAAAGGGTTGTTTTGGGGTTAAAACGATGAGCTAAAAATCGAAGTTATATTATCTTAAAAGCTCATAATAGCTTCTAATTCTGCCGCAAAGAACGATTCAATATTTTTATTTGTAAGGGATTGGGGGGCTGAGTCGACGTCGACTCGCCCCCCCCCCCACACTGAAATTTTAAAATTTCTCCCTGGTATGACGAGCTCAACATTTTTTATTTGCGGAATATAAAAGGTAATAAATAGCTCGTAATTTGCATGTATTTGTTTTTTAATTTTTATGGGGTTAGCTCGACAGACGTAAAAAAATTTCGTGTATGTCTGTGTGTGTGTGACTACGAGACTATTTGATCGATTTTAACATCTGAAAGTTATGTATAAAACTGGCTTGTCGTAAAAATTAATTAATGGGGGGGGGGGGACAAAATGAGGGTGGGCTGCATTTCCAAAACCAGAGCCAGAAAGTCTATCTTTGGTGAAAAGTTAGTAACCCTAATACCCGATCGAACAAATTTTTTTTAAAAATTTTAAATTCAAAATGGCAGCCAATATGGCGGTTGTAGTACATTTCGGCGCTTGAGCTGTCACTAAGAAACCATAAAAGCTACTTGAAATTTGAAAATGGCACCTTGTAAATAAAGGTATATGCTTTCGAACGGTTTGTAAATATTGAAAAAAATTAAATGTTGCCTTTAATTACGGTGTTAAAATTGCCCTTTTTTTCAAAATTGATTTTCTCAAAAACGGCTCTGGTAATTTTTAATATAACGAAAATATAATGAGCTGTATGAGATTTCCCTAACTTATCCAAGGCCGGAGTTAGAAATTTTGAAATTTGAAAACTTCAATCCCTCATAACTATGCTTCTGATAAAACTGAAATCTTGGAATTAAGGTAGTATATAGTATATAGCTGCTAAACTGCTATAGTATATTTTTAGGCCTCCGGTTTCGCCGAAAATAACAAAAAAAAATTTTTTTTAATTTTTTTAATATTTTAATGTACCTATCAAAGTTTCAAAAACAAATCTAAAGTATTTTAAAGCTAATTTCTCATGCTATCAAAATACGTAAAAATATACAGTGGTTTGCAAAATATAAGGCGAAAAAGAAAAAAATAATTTTTGCAGGTAAGTATATCTTATTAAATGTATATATATATATATATATATATATATATATATTATAACACAAATATAATGAGATTTATGAGATTTCTATCTTATCTAGGACCGGAGTGACATGAACGCATAGGCTAGATGAATTTTTAAATGTTAAAGGACATGGCTAACAAACGTTCAGTTCCAAGTTTAAAGACCAAGTACAGAAAGATATTTTTACGAAAATTACTACGTTGGAACGAAAGCAACAAAGGAAATCGTTTAACGAAAACTCCTACAAAGCGAACTACCCGGAGAATACATACATTCAGATGTTTGTGGGAAAATTGCGACAACTTCTCTTGGTGGAGCTATTTACTTTGTTATTGTTACCGGATAATAGATCCATAGTAGAAAAAGCAGAAACAGTGCTTAGTGGTCTTTTAATTTATTTATAGGCAGAAGCCGTAAATGCAGCGGTTTATTTATTAAATATAAGGTTATCTTAACCTGATGAAAGTAAAACTCCACATGAAAAGTTTACAGAAAAGAATTTAAAATTGGACCATTTACGAAAATTTCCTATGGGTGTAACAAGCGAATACCAAGGAAGTTATTGTTGGAAGAAATGTTAGATTTAATGAAGCAACCAGTTCAGTACATATAGAAGGAGATGATGCCTCAAATCTGTTCTTGGAAATCGAACGCACACAAGACGGAATGGGTGCTTCAAGTAAAGAATTACAGAATATAGAAGTTGAAGGTTCAGAAATACTTTATGAAAACTAAGATAGGAATGTGCAAACCGTTTTTCTTGATCTCTTAAGGTTTGATTTGACAACCTGTCGAAATGGATTGTCAATTATTACGTCAATGGTTGAAGATGGGTATAGGACTTCATACATAAGATGTATTTAGATTTACTCCGGGCATTAAAAAATTGAATATACATGGTGTTCCGTTTGAATGATCAAAGTTGCTTATAATTTTTAGTAGAAGTGGCTCCACTGCATCGCTGAAAATATTTTTGTTGGATAGAGCATGATTGATAATGTAAACGCCCCAATTTTCATCTATGTCACTTTACAAATAACTGAGATAATTGAGGGGGCACACTGTATACGTTAAGTAAAAACATTCGCATGAATAACCATGCTATAAAACAAGTTTCTACTTTCAAAACATTAGGATTGTACTTCGATGTATCGTTATCATTTGAAGATCAAGTTACATTTTTAAAAAATGTGCTAGTCTATGTTTTGCATTGAAGAGGTTACGTTCTATCTCATCTGTTGAAATTACAAAAAACTAATATTATGCGTGCTTGGAATAAGGATCTGGTATGGTATCATATTCTGACGCAACAGTAAAGTCGTCAATCGAATTTTCTTATTGCAAAAACGCGGTATATCTTTAACTCTGGATACCGTGACTCATGTAGAGTTCTATTTGCAAGACATAAAATTCTTATATGATAGTGAATAATTGAGTATATTTTTTTACGTGCTGATACGAGTATATTATACGAGTATGTTAAGTTTAAATTGTAACAAATTGTTCTTTCTGTTTGTAATATTACTGATTTGTATTTATTTCTTCGTTGACATATCCCATGTTTTCTATGTAAAACTATCAGGACAAATAAATAGCTACTCTAGGTTGATTCATTCCCTGAAAATTGTTTTTTTATTTGTTCTGATATCTCGATTCGTTTCAAAGTTATGAATTATTGGATAAAAGCATTGCGTTTCCTTTCTTTGCATGTTCTTTATTTTTGACAATAATTATGCTACAATTAACATTTAAACGAAAACATAATGAAATTTGTTAATATCGGGTGTGGCCCCTTCTAGCTTGAACTATGGCTTTCATTCTCTGGGGCATTCCACGACTTAGCGTTCGAATATATTCCTGGGGAATGTTGTTCTACTCCTCTATAAGCGCATCACGAAGTTCATTTTTATTAACAGGTCGTCTTTCGCGACTCCTGGCACGTCTACTTAGCTAGTCCCAGACATGCTCAATCGGATTTCCATCCAGGGAGCACGCTGGCCAATTTAATTTCTCCAAACCAACTTAAATCAGGTATTCTATAACACACCTGGCACAATGTGGTCTCGCATTATCTTGCATGAGAGTTAAGTCGTCGCCTATAAATATGTAAATGGCACAACGTGGTCGGCTAAAATATCATCAATGTATCTTGGTGCTGCCAGTGCTCCATCTCCAAGAAAAACCAGCTCGGTACGAGCTTCCACTGATATTTCGGCCCATACCATTAGCGATCCTCCTCCATGAGAAAGACAGGAGCTAAAACTACACTCCACAAATCATTCGCCTCCGGCGCTGCCTGCCATCCAGAGAATGCACGCAAAATCGTAATTCATCCCTAAACATAACATTTCGCCGCTGGCCATCATTCCAATTAAGATGTTGACGGGCAAAAGCCAATCTTGCCACCCAGTGACGTCTAAGCAACTTTGGACCACTAGCTGGTTTGCAAGCGTTTAATCCCCGGCGAAATACTATCCACTTACTTACTTCAGTGCCCCGAATTTCACGAAGTTGATTTTTGGTTTCTACTGATGTTAAGTGTCGATTTCTTAAATAATTCAAAACAATAAACCTGCTGTCAACATCTGAAGTCTTACGTTTTCAACCATGGCCAGACCTTCGTTTATTGCTTCCAGTTTTCCTAAATCGTTGTTCGATTCTCCGTATAGTAGAACGACTGATATTTAATCTTCTCGCGACATATTGATAATTTCGTCCCTCTTCTAAAAGAACTAAGGCTTTAGCGCACTCCAATATTTACAACCATTTTGAGAATGAATAAAAGACTTCTCAAACTGACAATCTCGCAAACAATAGAGTGGAGTAATCTTTATCTCTGCAACAGTATTTAGTTTTCATGGCAGTTGCAGATGTCAAAATTAAAGAACATGCAAAGAAATAAAGAGCACTGCCTTTTTCAAAAATTCATAACTTTGGAAGGAATCAAGATATTAAAATGAATAAAAAGCAATGTGTAGGGAATGAACCTAGTTTGCATACAGGATAGTTTTGAGTGTCATCCGAAAGCGGTACTTCACCACAGGGTGTCTTAAACTTAGATGGTAGAAACAATTTTGATTTTCCTCGTATAATGTGTATAAATCCAGCTTTATTCGGAAATCTGATTGATGTGTATTAATGGGGAATAATTTTCCTTCAATTTTTTCAAACATCGGACCAAAAATAAAAAAAGTTCAAAAGATCAAAATTTGTTAACATTTTAAAGCGGCCGTTTTTTTTTGTGTTTATTATAATAGTAATGAACTGTATTTGTGAAAATTTTTCATATTACATTAAAACATTTAAGAACCTCATTCACATTTACCTAATTTGTCACTCATGACTGACAAAACACTGATTTTATTGTATTTGAAAAACACGATCAATTTCGTCGAACTATTATTTTATTACAACCAACTAAACCATCATATTATTTAATTTATCAAATTTTTTTAAATTCCTACAGTACGTTACTAATGCAGTAATTGTATTTAGATTGTAAAATTTTAAGTAAAATTACTGTAAATGATCAACTTACATCTAAAAGTTCTTTCTTTAGATGCTTGAAATTAAAATCATAAAGTAGATCAACACTATAACTTAAAATTCTCCACCGATGTGAAGACAGCTATAACATTCCAGAAATAGCTTTTGCATATTTATATGGAGTTAGCAATAACTTTCCAGCAATAAATGTTCAAACTGCATTCAGCCCTTAACATTAAGAAATTTTATTACTTACGTCAATTCTACATGAAGTAAAGAGTAAATAAAAGCAATTATAAACGAGGTTTACTAAAATACTTAATTTGGGGTGTTCAAGATTTTTATCTTCATCCATTCTACATGAAATATGGAGCAAATAAAAACAATAAGAAAAGGGCACATATTTTTCGTTTGCTCTAAAAAAATTGCTTAACTATCGAATTACTCTCGTATGCTAAGTGTAAAAACGAGGGTGACTAAAATGCTTAACTTGTGGTGTTTAGCGATTGCTATTGTTCAGAATTTTTATCATCGCCTATTTTACGTGAAATATGGAGTAAATAAAAGCAATAAAAAAGAGTACATATGTTTCGTTGTAAAATATTTTAAACTTTTGAATTACTCTCGTATGCTTGTGTACGGGGTGGCCAACTAAGAATGCGAGGTACTGTATCTGGGAAACTATACATCGTAGAGGCTTGCGGAAAAAAAAGTTATTACTAAAACGGCCAATGCAAAAACCTGTAAAATATTTTCATGTTTCTGAAATGGCCGCTAGGGGGCGTAACAGCAATCTTGAATCTAAAAAAGTGATGTTTCTGTGAATTCTGCTATAATAACCTAATAAAAAAATAACTGATCTTTGAAGTCGAGGATAATCTGAACTTTTCTTGTTTGGCACTTTTTGACGTATCTATAAAAATAAAGTGGTGAGGGGTATTCAAAGGTTTCCTTAAATCACCCCCCGTATCTTTGAAACGCCTAATCTGATTTTAACAAACTTGGGCGCGTTGAAAAGAGCTGTTCTTGGGCTACAAATGTTGAAGTTGAAGTTTTGTTATTTTCACATGTCGTCGCTAGAGGGCTTTGTTCGACATTCCGACAGAAACGGTTAATTTTCGCAAAAAAATTAAATGCATTGGTATGACTTTTTTTCATGAACAAGTAGCTAAATGATGCCTAAACAAGCTCGCGAAAACCGCATCTCGATATCTTGTTCCTAACCTAAAATATCAGCCAAAGAAAACTTTATACGAAAATACCTTAAATTTTAATTTTTTTTTAACTATATTTTTCGGGAATTGTTTCTATTATGTAAGTTGTGGCCCTAAAAAGGACCGATTTAAAGGATGAAGGTTTTTAATGCCCCCATAAATGCTCGAAATGCTGACCATCACTCTGTACATTGCTGAGGCCTCTTATGGGTAGACAAAACTGCAGCTTCAATTTCGGGGCTGAATAGGTTACCTAGAAATTGCGATTTTAAATGTTTGTAAATTTATTCACCAGAATAAAATCACCCTTTTTTAAATTACTAGAAATTTCGATTTTAAATGTTTGCAAATTTATTCACCAGAATAAAATCACCCTTTTTGAGATTACTACGGGAAAGTATGCAATGCTAAAAGTTATACGAAAGGCCTATTTTTTGTTTGTTTAAATGCATGTTCACTAAGGATATATACGAAAAATACAATTAATAGAAGCAGGCAATGGAAACAGGTACCTAAACAAAACATACATAATCCTCAAATTGTCAATAGTTGTGCGTTCAAAATGCGTTTTACGAATAATGAAGCTGTTGATATGCTTGCGGTTTATTTTGAATGTCTTTAGAATGCCGCAGTAGCTAAAAGAGTTTACGCGGCTCGATATCCAAATCGGCGTCCTTGCGATGTAAGAATTTTTACCCGATTAGTGGCGAGCTTACGAGCCAATGGAAGTTTTCGGCCTACGTTTCAACGGCAAAGAATTGGAAGAACACAAGAAAATATTAACCGTGTACTGGGCTATATTGAAGGAAATCCTCATGTTGGCACAAGAGTATTATCTACTGAGTTAGGCATATCACGGACAACAGTTCAAAATATTTTGAAGGACCATAGGCAAGTTGTAATGGCCATCAAAATATATATGTATTGGTTTAAACGTTTTTTAATTAGTTTAAGAATGCACCCATATCATGTCGTTTTGCATCAGGCCTTGAAAGAGGAAGGTTTTGATCGAAGGTTAGACTATTGCCATTGGATGTTAGGCATGATACGCGAAAATAGAGAATTTTTATTTCAAATTCTTTGGACCGATGAAGCCACCTTTAGTGGTGACGGGAGAGTCAATCTGCACAATATGCATTATTGGTCTGCAGAAAATCCCCATTGGTTGCGTGAAATTCAGCGCCAAGGACGTTGGAGTTTAAATGTATGGTGTGGCATACTGGGAGGCAGAATTATTGGGCCATATTTTTTCGAGCAACCCCTAAATGACAATGTATTTCTTGACTTTTTGGCCAATCAATTACCGTTGTTATTGGAAGATGTGCCTCTGGAAACAAAGCAAAAATTGTTTTTGCAGTTGGATGGCTGCCCAGCATTTTGCTATTAATGTGCGAGAGCATATTAATGCAGTATTTCAACAGCGGTGGATTGGAAGAGGAAGTCTGTTTCCATGGCCTGCGCGATCGCCAGACTTAACTTGCCTCGTATTTATTTATGGGGGCGCTTAAAGGACATCGTGTTTCGGACTCAACCTACTACTAGAGAAGATATGAAAAACCGGATTCGTAACGCAATACGTAACATACCGAGAGCCGCAATTGAAGTTGCAGTTTTGTCTACCCATAAGAGGCCACAGCAATGTACAGAGTGATGGTCAGCGTTTCGAGCATTTATGGGGGCATTAAAAACCTTCCTCCTATAAATCGGTCCTTTTTAGGGCCACAACTTACATAATGGAAACAATTCGAGAAAAATATAGTTAAAAAAAAATTAAATTTTAAAAGTTTTCTTTGGCCGATATTTTAGGTTAGGAACAAGATATCGAGATGCGGTTTTCGCGAGCTTGTTTAGGCATCATTTAGCTACTTGTTCATGAAAAAAAGTCATATCAATGTATTTAATTGTTTTGCGAAAATTAACCCTTTCTGTCGGAATGTCGAACAAAGCCCTCTAGCGGCGACATGTGAAACTAACAAAATTTCAATTATTTTAACATTTGCAGCCCAAGAAAAGCTCTTTTCAATGCGCCCAAGTTTGTTAGAATCGGCTTAGCCGTTTTGAAGTTACAGGGGGTTATTTAAGGAAACCTTTGAATACCCCCCACCACTTTATTTTTAGACATACGTCAAATAGTGCCAAACAAAAAAAGATCAGATTATCCTCGACTTCAAAGATCAGTTATTTTTTTTATTGGGTTAATATATCAGAATTCACAGAAACATCACTTTTTTAGATTCAAGATTGCAGTTACGCCCCCTAGCGGCCATTTAAGAAACTTGAAAATATTTTCCAGGTTTTTGTATTGGCCGTTTTAGTAATAACTTTTTTTGCGCAAGCCTCTACGATGGATAGTTTCCCGAATACAGTACCTCGCATTCTTAGTTGGCCACCCTGTACAAACGGAGTTGGCTAAAATCAATTGCGGGTGTTTAGCCGTCGATATAGATTTTTTTATTCCTTTATTCTACATGAAACAAGAAGTAAATACAAGCAATAAAAAAAATTTCCGTTTGTTCTCAAAAATGATAATCTTCCAAGTTCTCGTATGTACGGGGAGTGACTAAGAAGTTTAATTTCGGGGTTTAGCCGTTGATCTTGTTTAGGATTATTATGATAGTCTATTCTACGTCAAACACAAAGTAAATAAAAGCAACAAAAAAAAGGGAACATATTTTCCGTTTGTTCTAAAAAGCATGGATCTGTCCAATTCTTGTATACACAGGGTTGACTAAGATGCTTAATTTGGGGTGTTTAGCCGGGCCGGTATTGTTCAGAATTTTTATTATTGTCAATTCTTCGTGAAATACATAGTATATAAAAGCAATAAAAAAGGGCACATATAAGTTACTAGATAAATTTGAGCTTCGTGATAAGTTACAAAATATTAAACTTGCCCTAAATGTAGATGGTCTTCCGTTCAGTAAAAGCTCCGGAAGCCAAGTGCATGCTATTTTACGCAGCTTATATGATAACCGACCCATTGTGGAAATGATTGGCATCTATCATAGATATCAAAAACCTTTCTAATGCAAACACACTTTTACACAATTTTATAGACGATGCCATTTCGTTGACTAATAATGGTTTTGTATATAAAAAACGTACCCTTCCATTTCAGATAAAGGCATAAATTTGTGACGCTCCAGCAAAATCCTTTCTAATCGTTACTAAAGGTCACAGTGGTTATAATTAGTGTTGAAAATGCCCCATAGAGGGATATTTTATTAATAACCGTGTATGCTTTTATAATTCTGTGAATGTAAAAACCCGAACTACTCTTGAGTTTCGACGGAAGGTTGATGAAGATCACCACACGGGTACTTCATTAATAGAGAAATTACCATAATTTGATATGGTACGTGACATACCTCTAGACTGGATCTATGGAAAGCCTACTTCAAAATTATCAACTATATCAGAGGACTTAGTAGAACTGCCTTTTAATTCACCTTGTGAGTTTGTTCGTAAACCTCGGTCGGTAGGCAAAGTAAGAGTATTTCAAGCTACTGGGTTCAGGCAGTTTTTATTTTATACTGGTCCAATTATTTTAAAACCCGTGTTATCTAAAGATCGTTACATGAACTTCTAACTGTGCATGTGGCTATAACAATTCTGGGAAATGAAGAGTACATAGTTGAGAAAGGAGATTACGCTGATAATTTGTTGAATTACTTTGTGAGCTCCTTTGCTGTTCTATATGGAAAAGAGCATATATCACATAACGTTCACAATCTAACACACTTACACTCAGATTGCCAACATTTTGGTGTGGTGCACAAATTTTCAGTATTTCCATTTGAAAATTACCTTCAATCTCTGAAGTTATCCATTCGTAATGGTAACAATCCCTTGCAACAAATTATGAAACGAAAAACAGAAATCGATAACTGCAAATTAGTCCTAATCAAGTCCATTTGTTATTCAATGCCCACGACTGTTAAAACACATTACGCAGGACCTTTACTAGATTACAGCGTTTTAGATCACTATAAAGAAATGGTTTTTAAAAACTGTAAGTTAAACATTAGGAAACCGGATAAATGCTGTGGTTTAAAGAATCAAAAACATTGTTATTATAGAAAATGTAGCAACAAAACGTAATAAAGAATTATGGATAATTGGGCGAAAGTTTAATATTAAAAACGAGTAATACCTACAACCATGTCCTTCTTCAGACTTGAACATTTATAACGTTGACGAGTTAGGACCTTTAGAGATCTGGAATGTTAATGAGATTTACTATAAATACTTCAAAATGAAGTATAATAAAAAGTATGCTGTAATACCCTCATTATATTGCGCATATTAAGTTAAATAAATAATTAATCTAATGAATATAGTAAATATTATTTGAACTTTTTTGGAAAAACAGCGTGTAAATAGTTTCTGTAAATCTAAAGAGGCAGTAAATTTATAAAATACCACAGAACCAACTTTAAGTCAAATGTAAAAAAAGTGTTCTATATTTTAAAATGAGCACTTGGAAAGTTATGTGATGTTATATCTTAAGAATGGCAAGTACAAGCAATTGTATATACATATGTATAAATCGGTATATTAACGGCGTACTCCATTATTGAAAATTTAATTTACTTTGGACGTTATTATTACACTCACTATAAACTGATTAATTTTAGTACTTTTATATATCGATAGACCATAATCTTTTGTATTTCGTAAGAGAATTATGGAGGTACCGGCAAACTCGTGCAATGTCTGCAGTCCCAAGTTTATGGATTGTGCAACAAATGCTATATACTATATACACAGTAAGAAGTGGATAAGGGCCGCAATTGAGAAAAATGAAGCACGGGATACTTCAAACTGGCAACTATACTCATGTACTGGGTTTAGAAATAACGTTTATGCTAAGGAATAAATTAAACGTTATGTCCTAATATTATGTGACCTCAATTAGAAGGGACATTCAACGAGGCTGATAGAAAATCTGTGTTGGTCAAAACATAAGATTGGGATTCTGGTTTTGAAATAGAAGCACATTCTGTTCCTTCAACAAAAAGGAAGATATATCGTAAAACATTCAGTGTCTCTTCGCTTGAAGAAGAGGAAGACGAAAGTATTTTGCATAGCCCTCCACAGTATAGAGAAACTGAAAGTAAGTATATAGCACCGGTTTGAATAATACTACTTCGTATTTCTATTTCCTTTATTACTGCAGAAAAGAAAGTAGAAAATGTGACACAAAGAGGGCCAACTTCTGTTGGTTCTACATCAAGACCTTCATGTACCAAACTACAAGATACGTATAGTAATATTTTTCCATCGTTGACCATACACTTTAAATTTTACATCGTCCACTAGAACAAGTAATACCTACGTCACATAATATGACATTACGATCTGTAGTACAGAATGTTGTTTCCGCAAGTTTGGCGGACGATGGAAGCCAAAGCGATTTCAAAATTAGCATTAGTAAGTGAAACTGTATTACCTTATTATTTTTTCTTAACTATCCATTTTCCAAAATACCTAGAAAATTTAACGCGAAAACAAAATATACTGCACGCGACAATGATGGATATATGTAGTAGACTTGGAAATATACAAAACCCCTTCCTGACCTTGAAACTGTAGAGTCTATGTTTGTGTTGGTTATGAATTTGCCGGTGAATTCCAATGAAGACCTAGAAAACCTGGAAAACCAAATAGACAGCGCAGTAAGTACCCAATTTGGACAGTACTCTAAACACACAGTTGAACTACAACTACAAATTATATAGTATTGTTGCGTACCACCAACATTGGATGTTAATTTTTACATCAGCATGTTTCCCTTTTCTATTTCAAATTCTCTGTTTTAATACGCATGTTTTTAATTACCTATTGACTACTAGGTAAAAGGAATTTCAAAATTTGGTGGTCGTACCATATAAGATTTTATAGTACGTGCCATTGTTACTAAAGACGTAAACCAATTTGCTTTATTTTCTGTAGAATCATCCCTGGCACCATTTGAAGACGCTACGATGAATGAAGATGAAGCAAATGTTCAAAAATGGATCCGAAGATGCACGGAAAGAGCAAAATCATCAAAAAAAAAATTACCCATGTATCTTTCATAAGTACAGGGTGGCCAACTAAGAATGCGATGTACTGTGTCTGGGAAACTATCCATCATACAGTCTTGCGCAAAAAAAAGTTATTACTAAATCGGCCAATACAAAAACCAGGAAAATATTTTCAAGTTTCTGAAATGGCCGCTAGGGGGCGTAACTGCAATCTTGAATCTAAAAAAGTGATGTTTCTGTGAATTCTGCTATATTAACCTAATAAAAAAATGATCTTTAAAGTCGAGGATAATCTGAACTTTTTTTGTTTGGTACTTTTTGACGTATCTATAAAAATAAAGTGGTGGGGGGTATTCAAAGGTTTCTTTAAATCAACCCCCGTATCTTCGAAAAGGCTAATCCGATTTTAACAAACTTGGGCGCGTTGAAAAGAGCTTTTCTTGGGCTACAGATGTTAAAATAATTGAAGTTTTGTTAGTTTCACATGTCGTCGCTAGAGGGCTTTGTTCGACATTCCAACAGAAACAGTTAATTTTCGCAAAAAAATTAAAGGCATTAGTATGACTTTTTTTCATGAACAAGTAGCTAAATGATGCCTAAACAAGTTCGCGAAAATCGCATCTCGATGTCTTGTTCTTAACCCAAAATATCGGCCTAAGAAAACTTTATACGAAAATCCCTTAAATTTTAATTTTTTTTGAACTATATTTTTCTGGAATTGTTTCTATTATGCAAGTTGTGGCCATAAAAAGGACCGATTTAAAGAAGGGAGGTTTTTAATGCCCCCGTAAATGCTTGAAATGCTGACCATCACGCTCTATGCATTGCTGAAGCCTCTCATGACTAGACAAAACTTCAGCTTCAATTTCGGCTCTCGGTATGTTACGTATTGCGTTACGAATCCGGTTTTTCATATCTTCTCTAGTAGTAGGTTGAGTCCGAAACACGATTTCCTTTGAGCGCCCCCATAAATAAAAATCGAGGCAAGTTAAGTCTGGCGATCGCGGAGGCCATGGAAACAGACTTCCTCTTCCAATCCACCGCTGTTGAAATACTGCATAATATGCTCTCGCCCATCAATAGCAAAATGTGCTGGGCAGCCATCCAACTGCAAAAACAATTTTTGCTTTGTTTCCAGAGGCACATCTTCCAACAACAACGGTAATTGATTGGCCAAAACGTCAAGAAATATAATTTAGGGGTTGCTCGAAAAAATATGGCCCAATAATTCTGCCTCCCAGTATGCCACACCATACATTTAAACTTCAACGTCCTTGGCGCTGAACTTCACGCAACCAATGGGGATTTTCTGCAGACCAATAATGCATATTGTACAGATTGACTCTCCCGTCACTACTGAAGGCGGCTTCATCGGTCCAAAGAATTTGAAATAAAAATTCTCTATTTTCGCGTATCATGCCTAACATCCAATGGCAATAGTCTAACCTTCGATCAAAATCTTCCTCTTTCAAGGCCTGATGCAAAACGATATGATATGGGTGCATTCTTAAAGTAATTAAAACAGTTTAAACGAATACCTATATATTTTGATGGCCATCAGAACTTACCTATGGTCCTTCAAAATATTGTGAACCGTTGTCCGTGATATGCCCAACTCAGTGGATAATGCTCTTGTGCTAACATGAGGATTACCTCCAATATATCCCAGTACACAGTTAATATTTTCTTGTGTTCTTCCAATTCTTTGCCGTTGAAACGTAGGCCGAAAACTATCATTGGTTCGTAAGCTCGCCACTAATCGGGGAAAAACTCTTACATCGCAAGGACGCCGATTTGGATATCGAGCCGCGTAAACTCTTTTAGCTACTGCGGCATTCTAAAGACATTCAAAATAAACCGCAAGCATATCAACAGCTTCATTATTCGTAAAACGCATTTTGAACGCACAACTATTGACAATTTGAGGATTATGTATGTTTTGTTTAGGTATCTGTTTCCATTGCCTGCTTCTATTAATTGTACTTTTCGTATATATCCATAGTGAATATGCATTTAAACAAACAAAAAATAGGCCTTTCGTATAACTTTTAGCATTGCTTACTTGCCCGTAGTAATTTCAAAAAGGGTGATTTTATTCTGGTGAATAAATGTACAAACATTTAAAATCGTAATTTCTAGGTAACCTATTCAGAGCCGAAATTGAAGCTGCAGTTTTGTCTACCCATAAGAGGCCTCAGCAATGCACAGAGTGATGGTCAGCATTTCGAGCATTTACGTGGGCATTAAAAACCTTCCTCCTTTAAATCGGCCCTTTTTAGGGCCAGAACTTACATAATAGAAACAATTCCAGAAAAATATAGTTAAAAAAATAAAATTTAAGGATATGTTTCTTTGGCCGATATTTTAGGTTAGGATCAAGATATCGAGATGCGGTTTTGGCGAGCTTGTTTAAGCATCATTTAACTACTTGTTCATAAAAAAAGTCATACCAATGCGTTTAATTTTTTTGCGAAAATTAACCGTTTCTGTCGGAATGTCGAACAAAGCCCTCTAGCGAGGACATGTGAAACTAACAAAACTTCAATTATTTTAACATTTGTAGTCCAAGAAAAGCTCTTCTCAACGCGCCCAAGTTTGTTAAAATCGGATTAACCGTTTTACGGGGGGGTGATTTAAGGAAACCTTTGAATACCCTCCACGACTTTATTTTTAATGATACGTCAAAAAGTGCCAAACAAAAAAAGTTCAGATTATCCTCGACTTCAAAGATCAGTTATTATTTTATTAGGTTATAGCAGAATTCACAGAAATATCACTTTTTTAGATTCAAGATTGCAGTTACGCCCCCTAGCGGCCATTTCAGAAACATGAAAATATTTTCCAGGTTTTTGTATTGGCCGTTTTAGTAATAACTTTTTTTTCCGCAAGCCTCTACGATGTATAGTTTCCCAGATACAGCACCTCGCATTCTTAGTTGGCCACCCTGTACATATACTTATAATTACTTAAATAAATGCAAAGTTTATAAGTAATTCAAATGTTTATTTCATAAAACTAGGTTCTCGGTACCTATAATTTACAAAACTGCTTCAACGTTTAGCATTGTAAGGCTTCGATCTTTGTAGGTACTCTGTACGAACGACATTGCACAACCAGGTTCGACTAGATGAACCATGATGGTATATAAAAGCATGTATTTTGTACGTACGGTGCTTGTGTGCTATGTACGTTCAGTAATGTGCGAGATATGGACGTACTTAATGTACGTATCTTGTACATATAATGCTGTACGTACTTACTACATACAAGGTTGTGAAAAAGTAACGTACTATGTACGCACTTTGTAAATAAACTGTACGTACACAACAACAAACGAAAAATACGTGCCTTTTTTTTGTTATTTTCGTTTACTCTATAATTCATGTAGAATAGATGTAAATAACAGTCCTGATCTATATCAACGGCTAAACAACCCAGATTAAGTATTTTAGTAAACCTCGTTTATACCCGTCCATACGAGAATAATTTGAAAGTGTCAAATATTTTTAGAACAAACGATAAATATGTACGGTTTTTCTAATTGCTTTATTTACTATTTATAGAATATGTAGAAATTCATGTACAGTAAAATTTAATGCTTAAGGCTAAATGGATTTCTAGATTTATATGCTAAATGGATTTTCATAATTTATTGGTAAATCTCCAGAAAACTATTATTTTTCGTTTAATTCAAGTAATTTTCATCTTACTTCAAGATAAGGATTTGTATACTCTGAAACTCAATTTATACTGTATTTAAGGAAAATATTACAACTTTCAACATTCTTTTTAAATACGCATTAATACAAAAATTACAAATTATAGAGTATAAGGTGTTTATTTTTTAATGTTTATCATTTTCATAATCATTTCTTATTTAATTAGTAATAATTCTATTACAGACGAAGATTCTTTTCATAATATTTACATTTCAAACGCATAAATTAAAATGATGATAACTTTTTAATGCCTTGATATCATTTTTATTAATCAATTTAACAATGTAATTTATAATAACTCCTTATAGTCATGAAACAGTACGAATCAAAAGGATACTTCTTGATCATTAAATTTAAAATTGCAGATTTCTAATTAAGGAATTGATATTTCTTACTAGCCTTTAATATACATATTTACATAGTTAAAGCAGATTTAATTTCTATAAAACTCCTTAAGTCATGGACTACTCGATTACGATAATAGAAATACGCAATTGAAATTATTAATAAATAATAAAAATAATAGCGTATTGTTTCAAAAGTTTGATTATTTACCGTTTATTTTAATTATGCGATCAATTCAGTCAATGTTTTGGGCTGTAAAGCACCATTTTCTGTCTAGAAAAATGTCATACATTTTGATTTTTACGATTAATACGCAAATATCGACAAGGCATACTGTAAAACACATGAAGAACATTAAACGTTCAATATGCTGTTAATTTGTTTACAAGAAAATTTGTTCGTTTCTGAAGAATATGTTAATGATTAGAATGATGTAACAATCTCCACGCCAATTTTTATGTAACCTCAAAAGTACATACTGTTCAATTATCTCGATTTCAAACCGTAATCAGAAATATTATAGGACTTAAGAAACAATCACAAGAAATATCACTGTTCTTAACAACGATGCTAGTAAGTACGGCCAGTTTAGAACTAAAATTTTTCCGTTTCGAGTCATTGCGAAATAAATAGTTAATTTGAAGCCTACGCATGATGTTCGAACAGGTCCAATCATTCAACTGTATTACTACTGTATTAATAATGAAGTTTAAAACAATAATATTATGGAGCTGTAATTACAAAACGTTAGCATTGTACAAGTTGATATTTTAGTATCATTCTATAACATGACAGTTAAAAGATGAATACCTGATGGTAGTTTTAATGATTACCGAACACGTTCTTGTATAGCAGTATGTATCAGTTGACAATTTTCAGAATGATATTACTATCTAAATTAATAATACAGGTAAAAATAATTATATTGCCGATGATAATGACCAATATCCGATGAAAACGTGCATAGTATCAAGTAAATTTCAGATTATATTACTAAGTTAATAATGAAGATTAAAAAATATCTGATAGAGTGCGTCTATGAAAAATTGAGACCAGTATTTCGTTCTGAAAACCTTGATAGTATCAAGTTGAAATTTCAGAATATTTATTGACTAAAATTATTTAATTCTTATATTATTTCAGATACTGTTATGGTACTAAATAATTTTAATCTTGATTAAAAAGGAAGATTTTGTCAATTGGAATTGTGTCCAATTTCATCGATCTCGAAAACGAGTGCGTAGTTTCAAGAGAATTTTACTATTTTGTACTGACTTCAGAGGAATTTTATTCAGCTCATCTTGTACCACTGCCTTAAAATTATAATTAATGTTACATGATCTAATGTAACACATAATCTTACATTTTAAAATCATTAAGTTATTAAATATAAATTTATCAAAGCACGTCCTGAATGATTATATTGGTCTATATAGATTTTTTAGTAATTATTTTATAAGTAACAAGTAATTAGTACATATATAGTTATGCATTACAATCAAAAATATTATTACAACGTTCCGATATAAAAGTTAAAATATAATTATACAGATTTTTAGAAGTTAAATTCAGAACAATGTCGTTAGTATAATTAAACCATAACCTAAATTAACTAGTTATGAATAAAATATTAAAAAACAATATTTACTTTGTTATACAATAAGTTAAAATATAAATTAACATTTAAATTAATATCTTACGTCAATGATTTACTTGAAGTTGAGAAGACCATGAAAACCATTAAATTGATTTTTGTCTAAGATTTTAATATATAAACACTACTTAATGTGCCAATCGAATAAACACTAATTATTACGTATTGTTATAAATGTAATACTGTTAAAACAGTTCAAAATATTCAACACTTACAAACTACCTAATTTCGTTCGATTTCAAACCGTCATAAATGAGTCATACGACGATAGATCAATATGATTTCTCATTAAAACCATTAGTAACGTTCTCGGTATTTTATGTCCTAACTGTTTAATACTTAATAAATATTCACTATTTAATGGTACAACTTATTATATATACATTATTATACCAGTATTTATTATACTGTACTTTATAATCAGTTTCATCATTAAGTATTTATGAGAAACCTCACATTTACAAACATTTCCATAATTTATTGACTCATAAATTTATAGATGAGTATAACGTTTAAGTTCAAGTCTGGTTGATTTTGGCACAAATTTTTAAAACGTTATACTATCAACTAGTTAATTCAGAATTATTAATTTAATGTTTATCGTAATATAAATAATCTATTACCTATTATTAATGGTACAAGTTCTGATTAGCATTAAAGTAGAAACTTATTAATAGTAGTATTACACTAATTTCCATTATCTCAAAGTTACTATACAAATTTAACCATCTACTGAATAATATAAGATACTTTAAGAAATCTCTACTTAAACACTTAATGCATATTGAATTGAACCAAATTTTTGAGAGTGATAAATATCCTATATAATGATAATGCATAAGATTTATAATTAACGTCTTTATTTAAGGAAATATAATATTTCAGTATTCAAAATTTATAACTAGATACATTAAGTTATTAACAATTTACCAGGATTTACATTTCAATTAATCTTACAATATTCGTGAAAATAAAACAACATAAATTGAGTTTACTTATGTATTTATATCGAACATTAAAATATTTGATTGTCATATAAGAACTTAAAAATTATAACTGACTAGTAATAGCTTACAAATACAAATATTAATGTTCTTCACGACATTAAGTTATAATGACGCTAAATATATAATTTCGATTAAGCTATCGTATTAATACAAATTTAATAATTACCAAAGAATCTACACTTAAAATTCAAAATATTAACTTTCTCGAACTAAATGATTGTTATGGATTAAGAGCTGGCATAAAAATACGTAATTTTAATTTTTGACATCAATTTACGGTAAAACTATTCGTTTCTCCGGCGCAAGAAAGAACTATGTTAAAATAAATAAATTTAACTATTTTGTGGTAATTATTGTTTATCGATTAATGAGACTCGACATACGTCTATTTTGATTATTGAGCTGAAACCATTCAGAGTAAATCCATCTGTCAGTCAGCACAGAGAACGTTATTAAAATGAAACAAATTCTTAGGATAGTTCTCTTTGATGCGAAGAAAATGCTGGTGATTACACTTGTCATGTATTTCTAAGCTCGTAAAACGATAAACAATATTTAGTCGCAAACAGTTTCTGTTTGCAAAGATCTGGGACTAGTTTTATTATAAAGGAATTGCAGTTCAATAATTATAAATACAATATTTTGTTCATAATCAATGTTTTTTAATAAATCAAATGTGCAGCTCAAGAATCTTTTCAAATCATAAATTTAAAATAAAATTAAATTAATTGCACAATGTTTGGGCATATCTTGATAAACTTTTATTACTATATCTTCTTATAAATTATGTTTTATGATATTATTATTAAATAACGACTTACTGTAACTGAATTATTATTTATATTTAACTTCTTCATCTTAAGGTCTTCACATTAGTTGCATAACTTTCTGCATCGCGTAATGTTTCGCTTGTCAATAAACAATTGTAATTTCTGTTTTGAATTTCGCAGCATGTAGTTGCTTCGGATTATTTCTCTGTTTCATTAACAGCAATAGTTAAATACAAATGATATATTTTCCGCTTCTTCTATATCACGCGCTAACATTAATTGACTGATACTGCTAAATAAAACGTGTTGACGTGTAAACTGCACTTTTTAAAATTATTTTTTAGCAGCATCTATATGGATGTAACAAAGATAGTTCTTTATCTTCGCATATGTTATCAGCGTACGTGTGTTGGTGCGTACGTGTGAGTTGCGTGCGCGCGTTATTGTCTGTAACAGGTATCGTTAGTAATGATCCAAAGTGACATAGTAGTTCTCGATCAAAATATTATCGATCTGAGGCAACTTGCTTTAATAAAATATTGATAATAAAGACGCGCGTCAAAGTTCAAATTTTAAATACATAATAAACGTATTAAACGCTAAACAATGTATTTATTCTCATTTATTGGATAAAATAAATAAATTCACTATTGGTTTTAGCATTACTAACTTTTAATCACGTTTTTTATACGTGGCTAGATTGACTAATAGTAATTTCTGAACTGAGCTAATTGATTACTTTATAAAATCGAAATAGATGTTTCGTCATTACTCTGTCTAAATCAAAGTTTAATAGTCTATAAATACTGTCATTTAGTATTCTTTACTAAATTTAGAACACTTATTAATTTTCGTATTTGAAACTTCAATAAGTTCAGTTTATAGAATACTTATTAACTTCAAAATATAGACTATATTTATACAAGAATTTCTATAAAATAAGTCATAGTTTTCATATCATGTCAAAGTTATGTGCTAACAGTTGGAATAAGACTAATGCAAATATCTTATTGTTAAAGTTATCGATTTGTAAATGATTTTTATGTCTGAAATACATAAATTTGATTTTAAAAAAAATTTTTATTGGCAAAATTAGATTTAATGTATTCTTGCGTTACGCCACTGACATAATAAAACGTTTATAATAAAACTATGTATTTAATCTCATTTATTATCCAGAATACAGAAAATACCTTTTATCTTAAATCAAAATAAGTTTATGAATTTGACACCTGTATTCGAAAATACATGCTATTGGACTTATTAATTAAAGTCTTGTTATAAAATGATAATTATCACTGCATTTTTCACTCCTGAGAGACACTGTACTTATTTAGTATTTGAAAACAAGTAACATTTGCAAACTTATAACTACATGTAACAATCACTAATTTATAAAAATATTTAATTATAAAACAGTTCAATATGTCAAAACTATTCAAATTATCTTTATTTTAATTATGATTTGAAATGCTTTTCTCTTGTGTCCTAAGAAAATGGTTTTACAAATCGTTTATAATATTGACTGCAATTCTTTAATAAAATGACGTCCAAATTATAGACTCATGAAATCGATAAAAAAATAATTAGCCTACAAAATATGTTTTATAATTATTTTTCATAAAAATAATTACGCATGTTCTCCTTGGACTCAGGAAAACAGGACTTTTGCAAACTTATAACTGTAACAAATCACTAATACGATTTTGAGCAGTGTTTAATAGTAAACTTATTTACTGCAAAACTAGTTCAATTCTTTCAATTTTAGTATAGCTTTCACTTGAGTTAAATTATTTAAGAGGTGTTTTAGGGTTAAAAGATGAGCTCAATAATCAAAGTGTATATTTAAAAGCTCATAAATGTAACAATAATTACTTACAAAAAGATTAATTTTTTATTTTAAGATGTCTGATGGACTGATGCCGATAAGATTTTATAATGCTCCTAGTAAGACACTAAAATACGATTTTAGCGCATTTACAGTAACATAAATTACCTGCAAACAGTACTCTTAATTTTATGTATTTTTGATTAAATTATTCACAAGGTTGTTTTGAGGTTAAACAAGCTCAAAAATCGAATTATATTTTAAACTCATAAGAAGCACTCCACATATGTCGCAATATTTACTTCATTTTAATTGATAACGTAACTATCATCTAAAGTTTATTATACATATCCTTTTAGTAAGATCGAGGATTAAAGATTGTTTCATTTCATCTTCAAGTAGCTCCATCAATATTTTATCTTTTTATTAATTAGCAAGTACAATATTCAGAAATAGTTTTAACTTGAAACTAGCAGTCACTACATATTATTTTACTTCATTATATGTTAGTACGTAATCATCTGAAAGTTTCAACTGCCGATAAACTGCACGCTCTTTCGAACGGTATTTAGATTGTACAATATTCACCTCAGAACAGTTATCTTCATAATTTCTGTTATTATTACAATGAGTAATTATTCTGAAATTGTACTTGTTAACTACGTGATCTAAAATTAACTCAATTTGATTATTTACTGTTGTTAGGTAATTTCTCAAAAACTGCCGATAATCTGGATTTTCATACCGAAGTCTCGAACCGTCGAACCATAATTTGATAATTTAGTGACTACGATAATACAATGATAATTAGGTTCTGTAGGTCTTTTAGACTAGTTTGTATGAAGGATTAAACTACAGATCTATTATCATTTCTAACCTGCTGCCGTTAAGTGACAGCCTTCCTAACGAAAATTTTATACCAATCAATCGTTCAATAGATAATATATAATCAAACAATGATAGCGTAAGGTGCCGTTTAGACAGATGTTTTTCTTCGCGCGAGGCTTACATAAGTCTTTAATCATTCCTGATTACCTAACCTAGTAGCTCCAATGGAGCCTTCTCTCGATTAAAGACTCTTCAAACTGTAAACAACACTAAGAAACTAACCCGACCTTACCGCTGTATGTCTCGCGCGGCAGATAAGCGATAGCACCCGCACACACATCCACTAAAGATGAGTGTAATTTCGATGGTTTTTTCATTCAAAATAATCTCAATGGTCGTAGTTTCACAGCCGTTGTGCAAAAAATAATAGAAACATGTTTCCCAAAGCTTTAATGGCAATTACCGGGAAAATCGCGGAACTAGCCAATGCGCCCCACTTCGACGTTTGTGGAGTCAAAAAAGTATGAAATTAGCAGAACACTTAGAAACACCCATATTTCGTCAGCAGAATGTTTGTATACCTAACTGCTGGTAACTAACCAGCGGGTCATTCCACATCAAATCAACCAGTTCCATGCATTAATGCAAAAGATTAGATTTTTCGGACGGTTTTTGAGTTTTAAGAAAGCCGAAAAACGAAGTGTTTTGAAATAGTTTTTTGGGTATTTCAAACATGTTCAAAAATACTATATTTAAAAAAAAACAAAAATTCTTTTTTGAATTTTGAAAAAATACCCGATTTTATTTTTATTAAAGAATTGTACGTTATTCTAACATGTGATGGTTCAGGGTGTGCAAAATTTTAAACTGGGAAAACATGTATTACAACGTACAAAAATGCTGCTAATATTAAAATATACGGGTTTAAAGTATCTTAAGAAGGCTATATAAATGAGATATAATAAATCTAGATACATGTTTACAATTTCATCTACTGAGCCTAATAATTACTCAATATATACAGGGTAGTATAAAAGTCTGGAACAAAATTCATAATTTCCAAAATAATTATTTTTGGAAAGCATAAAAATTTTTACAAAACTCAAGATGGTGGTCACGCGCCATTTTGTAAAAAATTTTAAAGGGCACGTGGCACATCGTTGGAAAGCTCATATCAATGGAATTCAAATCCCAAATTTTAAAACAATCGATTAAGGTATAACAAAATGCGATCTTTTCAATGCGTCATTTTTCCTTTCTGGAACGCATAACAAATTAAAAAAAAACACTTTCGAATTTCAAAAAAGCAAATTTTATTTCTGTAACAAAGTAATCAGACGTATGATAAGTCAGCTAATGATCACCGGCAGATGTTCCAGAAAGGGAAAAAGTGACGCATTGAAAGCCATTTTGTTATACCTTGATAGATGGGATTTTCATTCCCATTGCAAGAGCTTTCAACGATGTGCGCCATTTTCAAAATGTTTGTTACAAAATGGCTCGTGGCCGCCATCTTGAGTTTTTGGTAAAAAAATTTTATGCTAAAATGTGCCCAACAAAAAATAAGAATCGATCTGTGCGAAAGATTTTTCAAAAAATAATTATTTTGGAAATTATGAATTTTGTTCCAGACTTTTGGACCACCCTGTATAGTAATTTACTTTAAAACTTCAACTTTTTAATTTTATTATTCTCTTAAGAACAAATAAATAGAAACAAACACAAGAAGTAATGGTGTAAGGATGATAATGTCTCATTGGTAAGCTACAAATTTCAGACATGACATCTGTGCATTTGTTTACATTTAGTCTAGATAGAACAGCTGAGGCTTTCATCTCACAACCTGAAAGCCTACAAGTCTTCATTTGTCTTTGTTTGTTAGTGACTGCATCCGGTCAGTTTACTTTTAACTAGTGAACAGTGAAGACAGTGACTGTGTGCTGTGTCTAATCATTTTATTAAAATAGTCTTTTGGTTATTTCATTAAAACTAAATGTGAACTATTAATTGATATGGTTATTATTAACTATTTAATTGATTATGTAAAGGAATAAAAACATTTTAATTAATCTAACAAGGTAAGAAGTATACCTGAATAGATGTGTTTTTGGGTTTGGAAAAGTCAAGGAATGAAAATATGTGATAATTGCAGGTTGAAAGTTAACAACTCATATAAAGATGAACAATCAAATTCATAAAAACTTTTGGGCAAGAACGATAAGGACATTGATATGTTAATATCTGGGTCTAGTACAAGGAACAATGACACTGCTTTTGTTGATCCTGATTTCTCACTAAATTTTTTTAATAAATCATTGGAACTTGTTGGCGAATCTCTAATAAAAAAAAGAAACTAGAGTTTTGAATCTTACACCAAGCAGAAACTTGAAAAAGTGAAAAAAACTCTAGAGAAAACATTTGTAGTACGTAAAACTGTAGAAGCTCAACCACAAAATACTGAAAATGATGAGTTTGAAATAATAAAGCAATTATAAAGTAAGTTTACTGAAAGTACTACAAGAAGCGAAAAAATTACCATATTACCGGTTCTGCTAATGAGCTGGAGCCGCAGCAGAATTAAAAATTAATTCGAAGTAACTAATTACATGGCTACAGCTGTAAAAATGGTCAGAGAAAAAGGTATTCTTTCGTCACCTAATGCTAAGCCAGAAAAAGCTCATGATGATTCAACAGTTCAACTTGTAGTTGACTTATAACAGAGAATATGCAACCATGGTTATGCCGCGTAAGAAAGATGTGCAGGAAATAAGAGAAAAAATAAACTACAAGTGCATTTGCAGAAACAGTTGATTTTGGTGAAACTGAATGAACTGTATTCAAAACAGTACATACAAATCATCGCATCGGATTTTCCAAATTTTGTGAATTACGCCCAGAAAACTGTATTTTAGCAGGATAAAGTAGAACACACACACACACACACACACACACACACAAATTGCGTATGCATAATCCATCAAAATATGAATCTAATGATGAATCCTACTAAGATGAACACTTTTAAATTTGACGGAAATGATAATGAACGAGACTACAAAAACTGCTTGTGCAAAATTATACGCAACCTACCTGCACCAGATTGGATACATGTAAGATGTGTCCTGGTACAGATCCTTTACATGAATTACTTTCTAAAATGTTTGAAGCTGAAATGATTGATACTGTGATATACCAGAGAAGGTTAAGTGTTGATAGATGCAAATTAAAGACGGTAGTAACAGACAAAGATGATTTGTTGAAATTGCAAACACATTCGTTCGTAGCAACAATACCGAAAGAATTTTATAATAAAGTAAAGACAACGTTGAAAAGTGGAGAAATTCTCATAAGATGTGTTGTTGAGGAAAACTACTCTTTTGTACTACAGGATGACGTGCAGTCGTATCATTGGAACAACATCCAAGCCCCTCTGTATCCTTTTGTGGTATATTTGAAATAAAATGACAAAGCCAAGCTAAAACACCTAAATTATGTGTTTATCTAAGAGTGCCTTGTCCACGATACAGTTACATTCAACTTGTTTCAGGCCATCATGAACTACGGGCAATTATAATTCCTAATCTAACAAAAAAATGTTACTTCTCTGGCGGTTGTGCAGGCCAGTATAAAAATTGTAAAAACTTAGTGAACGTGTGCGTTCACCAGAAAGAGTTTAGAATAAAAGCTGAGTGGCATTTCTTTGCCACCTCTTACGGCAAGAGTGTCTGTGATGGTCTTGTAGGAACTATAAAGAGGCTACATACCAAAGCTAGTTTACAGCGCCCTTATGAACAGAAAACCATGACTACTAAACAACTTTACGAATTTGTAAAGACAAGCATTCCTGGAACTCAATTCAAGTATTGCACTTCTGGGAAATACAATGAACAAGAAAGAAAACTGAAAGCAAGATTTGATAAAGCAGAAATTGGCACAGGAACACTTAAAATCCATGCCATAATTCCTGTATCTGAGGCAAAAATTGACACGAAACTGTACTCTTTAAAGTTTAAGTTTTGAGAAAAAAAAAACAGAACAACCTATAATATCAAGTGCAGGTATTACAGAAGACGTGACACATGTACAATCAGGTTTCGCTACTGCGGAATACAACAAAAGCTGGTGGTTGGCCTGAATCCTAGCCAAAATAAATCGAATGACACAAAAGAAAGTTTTTAACATCCTCAAGGACCTGCGGCATCATTCTACTATCCACAGCCAAAACCTGACATTTTGGTTGTACAAACTCTGACTCTCAAATAGGTTGACCCAAGGACTGCAACTGGTGGGACATACACATCAACTAGTAAAGAAATTAGTGAATCAACCATCACTTTTCAAAAGAAAAGCAAAAAAATAGGAATAACTAAATGAAAGACATTTAAAATGTGATTTGTAAATATTGTATTTGACGTTTCGTACTACTCCTTTGAATAAACTTACACGTATGTAACATTTAAATAAAAAAAAATTACAGATTGTAAACATATATCCACGCAAATTTATTAATAGCATATACAGAGTGGACCAAAAGTCTGAAACGCCCAATTATCTCGTAAATTATTACTCCGAATTGTACAAAATTCAGGATAAGCCTATTTTGGGATACGGAGATTCCAGATTTGACATTTGCAATGTTGCCAAATTTGTCGTTTCTCTGATATTATTTGTCACTTTGGTTTTTTAAATACATCACCCTCTCATTTTTGTTATTATTGGAATCTCCTCTTCAATACGCGTTCAACCATGTGTAACACTTATGATTTTATGTTGTCTAGAAAGTCTTAAATACATAAAACAATGCAAAATCTGTAGATTTGAAGAAATTTAAATGTTTAAATATAGAATGCTGTGATTTTGACATTTGTTCACCATTTACATTATTAATAAAACTGATGTGTTTTGAAAAGTTCTACAAAGTAAATTGTTTCTCTAAAATGGTTGTTAATGAAAAAAAAACGAATTACTATGCTGATGATGAGAGGGTACGGCGACAGAAAAAGATCTTATAGTGAAGTAGCCAACTTGTTCAACGATACTTTCCCAAACCGTTCTCCAATCTATAAGGCGACGGTACAAAAAAACGAGCGATTTGACTCTGGAGGAGTAAAAGATAGATACCGATCAGGTAGACCAAAAACAGTTATAAATGACAACAAAACTTTAGATATAATGCAGAGTTTCGTTGAAGATCCACATACATCCTCACGCAGGGTTGCACAATTACATGATATAGGCCTTACGGGTATTACATAAGAATAAATTTCAACCATACAAAATTCTTTATTGCAAGACTTCGACTTCGACCGTAGATTAGAATTTACGGAGGTAATGATGGATAAAATTGAAAATGATGGAAATTTCGTTCCGACGAAGCAATCTTTACACTGTGTGGGAGTGTAAATTGACATAATTTAAAGTACTGGAGTGACGTAAATCCACACTGGATGCGTGAAAACCATGCTCAAAGACCACAAAAAATAAATTTATGGTCAGGTATTGTACTCAGTTAATTAGGCCGTTCTTTAACGAAAGAAATTTAAGGTAAGGTAAGTACGAGATGCTACTCAGAAACGAAATTGTACTTTCACTGAGAAACTTGTTTATAGCCAATTTTGAGCAGATGTAGTTTCAGCAAGATGGAGCTCCAGCTCATTTTGGTGTAAATGTTCGGCGTTATTTAGATGAGATATTCCCGGACGATGGATTGGTAGACGAGGTAGTATTGAATGGCCTCCACGTTCACCTGATTTCAATCCTAAAGATTATTTTTATTGGGGATACTTGAAAAATTCAGTTTACAAAACTAAACCAGCAAGTCTTGCAGAGCTAAGGCAACGAATTATCGATGAATCTCGATTAATTTCTAGACAATCATGGAGAAATGTGGTAGACGCATTCTACCATCGATTAGGGTACTGTCAACTCACAAATGGAGCACATTTTGAACACTTGATTAAGTAATCATTATGTTAAAAATGTTGTAATCTTTCAATTGTTACGTTTTAATGTAGTTGAAAATAGTTTGTATTAAAAAATTTATTGAGACAATTAGGCGTTGCCAGACTTCTGTTTTATGTATTTAAGACCTTCTAGACTACATAAAATCATAAGTGTTACATATGGTTGAACTCATATTGAAGAAGATATTCCAAGAATGAATGCTAATACAGGGTGATTTAAAAACCAAAGTGACAATAACATCAGAGAACGGCAAATATGGCAACAGTGCAAATGTCAAATTTGGAATCTTGGGCTTATCCCAAATTTTGTACAATTCGGACTAACAAACGAAATGATTGGGCGTTTCCAGACCTTTAATCCACTCTGTACATACTTACTAATATTTGATTACTTACTAATATTTGATTTTATTAGATAACTTTAAGATACTTTATTATTGTTCTTTATACAGGTACATTCTAATATTGGCGTTTTTAGTGTACCTGTTGTTGGTCAAAATTTTTTATCTCATAAACCTATTGTTTCTCCACTTTGAAATTTAGCACACATTGATCCAGCACACGTTAGAATAACAAATAATTTTTAAATAAAAATCAAAAGGGGCGTTTTTTCTAAATTCAAAAATAATTTTTTTTAATATTGTATGTTTTGAATATGGTCGTCATATCAAAAGAAAAAACCTTTTTCATCTTTCTTGAGCCAATAGTTCGTGAGAAATAGCCGAAAAATTATTTCAAAAACAATTCGTTTTTCAAAAAATCAAATATTTTGTATTTTTATTTACATTAATGCATGAAACAAATAACCAAAAAATTATCAAATTTCAAGACCTACTGGTGCAGGGTCCTGGTTGATTTAATATGGATTGGCCCCGGACAAAGGCGACTTTAATCGATAAGGCTAATTTCGACGTACTTACTGTCAAAATTATTATTATTATTGTTTTAATTTTTTATTAGTTAAGGCTTTGGTCCTTTGTACGTTATACCCTTTTAAGGAATTCAAATACACTTAAGACGTTTTTTGTTGTTGAATACGCCAACAACCCTGTCCGTGAGACCTAACTGGACCCTAACGTGGTTACATAACGGACAATGTATAAAAATGTGGTTAATCGTTAAAGGTGTGTTACATATTCTGCAGATCATATGACTAGTTCTGGCAAGTAAGTAGGAGTGGGTTATATTAGTGTGCCCTATTCTTTAGTCTCGCAATTATTACTTCCTGTCTCCTTGACATATGATGTTTTAGTGAATTTTTTAAGTTTCTGCAGTTTGTTGTCTGACTCGTTTCATATACTACTCCACAGTCGCATGTGTTTACTTTTGATGTAGTTTCGTACATCGCTTTGTGTTCAATATACATTGTCAATTACGTTTTTACGTTTTTATTTGTGTATTCCGATGTGCCTTGGTATCCACACAAATAATATGTGTTTATTGCTCATCATCAGAGTCTAGCTGTGTATAAATATAGTTCAGCAGTGGATTCATTTTTCCATTTTATATAGTTTGTAAAGAGCTTATAGAACCACTACATATTATGAAATTTGACTTTGTGTTTCTCGAAAAATAGGAGGGCTTGCCATATGGCGTATAATTCAGCCATATACACGCTTGCGTTATTATGGTGTGACGAACTGTAAGTTTGTTGTTCTACGTAGATAGCACTTGCTGTTCCTGAAGAGGTTTTGGCTCAGTTCGTCAATGGTTTTCAAAATTGCATCCGATACATTGCAGGTATGGTATTGTCTTTTTTGGACTCTGTTATTAATACTATTTCAGGTATTCTCCATCGTGGAACTTCTTTGTGCGTGTTTTCCATTACTAGTGGTATTTCAATATCCATTGTGTTTAAGACTTCTCTTACTTTAACTATTGCGGGTTTACTACATGTTTCATTATTTTCCCATATTTTGTAGTTTATGTGCTTTGGTGTGGATATAATATGTATCCAATAATTACAGAGTACGATTTGTCTACATATACTCAACGATGGAATACCGGCGTCGATCAAGATTGACATCAGCGGGCTCGTCCTAAATGCGCCTGTAGACATTATTATGCCACATATGTGTATAGTATCTAAAGATTTTAGTGTAGAAAGCCTAACCGATGAATACACTACACATGCGTAATCTATAACAGATAATAGAAATGCTTTGTATACTTGGAGAAGCACTCGTCTCTCTGCCCCCAAATTTATGCTACTTATGCATCTTATTAGGTTTAGTCTTCTTTTACACTTTAAAGTTAGATTAAATATGTGTTTCTTAAAATACAACTAGTTGTCAAACGTGACACCAAGCAACTTTATGTCCACTACTCTTGGTAATGGTACAATTTTGGTTCTATATGCTCCATTCTTAGCGTACAGAAATGTATTACTGAGATTTTGCTTTCGGAGAACCTTAAACCTTTATTTGTGGCATAACATTGTAATGTTATCAATCGCTGTCTGGAGCTCTTTCTCTACATTTTCAATTGATCTTTCTTCATAAAAGATAATTAAATCGTCTACATACATGCACTTGTTTATTGGTGGTTTAATTACTTACATCTAATTAATCCCTATTAAGAATAGAGTGCAGCTGAGGACCGATCCTTGTGGTATACCATTATCTTGGACAGGTACATCAGATGTTGCAGTTCCTACTAGCACCACAAAAGTACGGAATGACAAAAAAGCTTTTGATAATTAGTTCAAAGCATACCGATTCTTGCATTTGTTAGTTGTCAATCCGCAGAAACAAGCTGGAAAGATAAAACTGAATATTGTCCTATGACTGGTCGTAATGTTAGATAAAAAAAAGAACATCATGTTAGTACTTTCAGGTAAACATACAATGGAAAACCAATTGTTTCCTTTCCAATAACCACATTAACTGGTCGGCTTATCATTTCTCAAATTGTTTCCTTTCCAATAACAACATGTAAGAGATATAGGTCGGATAATCTTATTCTCAAATCGGTCTTGTCTTAAACAACATGTATTGCCATTATACGGTCGAATAATTTATATGTATCGGTGTATGTCTATATATCCAGTATATGCCATATATAGGTGATATACCTATATGCATATATATATATATATATATATATATATATATATATATATATATCATTGTAAATACCTAATAGTTGTTCTTTTTGGTTACAGCTAAATTTCTAAGCATACAACCTTATTTGAACCAGGAGCGGTATATTTTGTGTTTGCTAGAGCTTTATTTAGTTCACTGGCTATTGGGGCTATTGTAGTCTAGCTTGCTATCAGTTGTGAAGTTAATATCACTTTCTTGTTCTTGTTTTATCTTTAAGAAAAGGTCACTATAATTTTCGGAGCTGTTGTTTTTCTCAAACTGAGAAGCCATAGCTTCTGCAATATCAGCATTTTCTGTTAATCTCATACTGTTTGCTATTAGTAGTGGTGGATCACTTTTATTTTGGTGTACCAGCTATTGTTTTAGCTTTTCGCCATATTTCACTGCTACATGTTTCTTTATTGAATTTGCTAAACATATCCTTGCCAGGATTTTCTCTTTACACTTAAAATTGTATTACGTGTTTTAGCTCTTAATCTTTTGAAAGCTATAAGGTTTTCCATTGTATGTTTACGCTTAAAAGTATTAAATGATGTTCTTTTTTCTTTTATCTCGCCTTTAACTTCATTAGACCACCATGGAACAATATTCGCTTTTATCTTTCCGCTTGTTTCTGGGATTGAATATCATGCCGCCTCGAGTATGCTTTGTGTGAAGGAAGTATGGGGATTCATATGAAAAAGATCTTATCTCTTTGTCGTAATTACCTGTTTCCTTATTAAGTTTTAAAATTGCACTGTACGTAAGATAGTGTGGTATTAATTGTTTATTGTAGGCATGATTACAAAAGTGTCCTACTCATTGTTCAATTAAATGGAAATATATATTTCCCACTCCATCAATATAGGGATGATACAAATATTTCCATTTTACGAAAATAAATTAGTTCTTAGGGAATCTTGTAAGCACAGCAAAGTTAATGAAAAGCATTGGTATTTTTATTACGTGTGTAATATTAGTAATGGAAGTGATAGAATCAAAACGTAGGGAATCGGTTATCCTTTATTCTGGATACAAGATCAATCTAAAAGTAAAGATCAAAAACTCAATTCTTTGAAGGATTTCCATACACGGGAACTGCCCAGGAGCGATTGTTATTAATGAAGTAAAATCCAAGGTCATAAGTGAGAAAATCCACAACTGTGTTCCAGATATTACAAAAAATGAAGTTGATAAATGTTTATATAACGCAAAGAGTTTTTGAAAGAATATGTCATTATTGACGATAGTATGGAAGACAGAATTCTCGTATTGGCAATGGACGGAGGTTACTAATAGACTAAAGGTTATTGCTTCCTATTCAATGGGACTTTTAAAAGCTGCAGTTTACTGTTTTACAAATTCACGTTGATACTAGGTAGTACAGAAGAAAGAACGAATATCATTCTTGCCTGCTATCTGACAAAAAAGATATGACGTACAAAAAACTTTTCTCCTTTTATCCATTAAAAAACAAAGTTGAGAACTTTTTCTGAAAAAAAAATGCATTATCGATTTTGCCGCACATGATGCTACAGTTAAGGATGCAATTTTCATTTCAAACAAGCTATTTGGCGTAAAGTACAACGAGGAAGGAAGGAACCACATAACGAGGTGTGTTGCATTAGCTCACTTGCCAGAAGATAAAGTTACAGATGGTTGGCTTTATATAATGAAAAATTCCCCTACTGACGAACCCATTGTTAAATTCAACGATTATTTTATTGATCAATGGATTCATAATTCTCATCGAGTATGGATTTGTCATGCAGAACGTCGGACTGCAAATTCTGTAGAAAGATGGCATAACAGACTCAACAGACCCCCACGTGATCAATTTTAAATTTCGCGCTTTAACTATATTTGCTCTAGGTTGGTAGTTATTAGCAGGTCGAAAAAAAATTATTAAATCGTAATATTTAGTTTTATAACCTCATATTTGCTGTACTTTTGTTTGCTGTCTTTTCGAATTTCCTCTACATTTAATCAACATTTAAAACAGTTTTTTTCAGAGTTCTTAACGTTACGAAGTTATTGTGATGTAACTTAATTTTTTAAGGTGAATTGTCATTTATCTTAATTTGTTTTTGTATAGTGATACTGTACAACAATTGCGTTCTCATCAGAACAAGATGCCTTTATTTTAATCGCACATTTCCGCAGTGGCACCCGAAATCCTGATGGATCTTCGTTGCAGTCCTTCATTGAGCAGTTTTCAGAGTTTTTTCCCGATGTTAATATCGAATATGATGTATTTAATAAACATAAGTCACGTCTTAATACACGGTATGAAAACAAGCACTATATTTGCGAAAGCAAGTAAGTCAACAGGCAGGCTGTTTTAACTGAAGAAGTTGTTAATGACATTCAACAAAGAATGCAACAAAGTCCTAAAAAATCTATTCCACAACTATCCGCTCAAACAGGTACGATTAAATCTATTGCGATCTACTGCGTTTATGCAACCAGAAATATGAACATAGTTCTTTTAAAGGTTTGCCCATTGCTACTTGCCACAAAGCTTTAAAAAAGACGTTACATATGCAACCTTACAAAATTTCTTCTGTACAACAATTACATGCACACGACTCTAATCTTCGAGTGCAATATTGTCAATGGTTCAACGAACGTTTAAACAACAATAATTTGTTATACTTAACATTTTACTCAGACGAAGCATAGATACATTTATCGGGTTACGTGAACAGCCAAAATTACAAAAGTTGGGCAGCAGAAAATCCACACATTTACATCGAAACACCTCTACATCTCCAAAAAGTTGACATTTGGGTGGTTATGTCAAGGAGGAAATTGGGCCTATTTTCTTTTATGAAACCGTAAATGGAGAACGATATCGTGATATTTTGCGTCAAGCTCTTGAAGAAAATTTACATGACGATGTGCAACTAGGATTATTCCAGCAATATGGAGCAACTGCACACCGCTAATGAAACGATTAGGTATTTGGAACAATTTTATAGCGACCGAATAATTAGTACAGGTTTGTGGTCTCCAAGAAGTCCTGACCTCACGCCCTTTTTTCTGTTTGGACGAATTAAAACTAACATATTTAAAAATGGACTACATAATTAACAATATAACTCCAATTGAACTTGAACGTGTTTGAAAATATGAAGCGAAGAATTAATTTGTGACTAGAAATGAATGGTGGCGATTGTGAGCACATTTTGTAAAATAACCATAAATAATACATTATATTCTTGATTTTCTAAATACAAGGGTGGTCATTTTGAGTACCTTTGTAAAATAACAATAAATTATTGTTGTTTAAACGTTCGTTGAATCAATTACCATATTGCACTCGAAGATTATAGTCGGGTGCATGTTATTTTTGTACAGAAGAAATTTTGTGAGGATGCCTACGTAACGTCTTTTTTAAAGCTTTGTGGAAAATGCCAGTGGGCAAACCTGTAAAAAAATCATGTTCATATTTCTGGTTACACAAACGCAGTATATTTAATCGTACCTGTTTGAGCGGATATCAATATATCAAAATAAGCACAATCTTACTAGAACATTGACAAGTTAAAATATATTGTAAAATTTGATTAGGAATAGATTTTATTTCATCTTTAAAGTACTGTATATATACAGTAGTTTACTCTACATATAGTTTAATAAGACACTTTTATTTTTAGTAATACATGTGCAAGTTTGTTTTAAATATTGTGTATGTGTTATCGTACATGTCTTTTAATTTTAAATTAAACTGCTCAATTCGCACAACTCACCCATTTTGTTTTTAATTTTTCCCAGATTTACTCAGTTTCGAGTAGGTAACATAGATACGCACGAAACCGGAATTCAAAGCACATTAAGCTGCTATCTATAGCCTTGACACCCAAAAGGGGAAAATATGCGGGAACGCAAGAAAGGGGAACGACCGAAGCGGACATGAATCTTGTAAAATATCAGACAATAATACACAGTGCTAGTTGCATCAAAGCAAATTCACATTATAACTTATATCAATATTTCAAACTTTACCAAATTACTTTCTCATACTTAAACAAAAACGCAAAATTTGACAAAATTTGTCTGCAAAACTAGAATACATAAGCTATCATATGGCAAAAACGCCAAGACGATGTGTGGTCTAGGGACCGAACCTTATCGTGCACAGACAAACAGATAGGCACGATAGAAAAGCCTTTCCACATTCGTGAGTTGCACAAAAACAGAGATAGTAATATTTTATGCACATAAACTACACATAAAATGATTTTTTTCACATTGAAAAGAAGTGATAAGTTGATCTATTTCACCATTTTAGGATTTAGCTAGAAATTTAACTAGATTTAGGCAATAAACAAAAGTTAAGTACACATTTAAATTTCCATATCATTTACATAATAATGTAACCAAATATTCTAATAAATTAACTTTAACGATTATTGTTTACTGAGGTAAGAAGCAACGTTTATCAATTAACCGAACCTACACTTTCAAAAATGCCATTAAATGGCACCTAGACTCATTTCATTAAATTTCTGTCTGCTTCAACTTTAATAGTTCCCAGTTATACTTTTAATAAACTACCTGTGATACTGCACCGTTATAAAGCCACAAGGTACATATCGTTAAAATATCTTAATTAAAATTTGTTAACATTTACAATAAATCTTGCAATTAAATTTTTTAAATTATACACTCAATCATTAATGACACGATCACTCGTGTAACCTTTTCCTTAGGGCCTTTGGTAGTTTTTTTATACACATCCGATGACTATCATTTCTGCTAATACTAACGCTTACAGTTTTAAAATGTAACAACTTGTCAAGTCATAAATCAAGTTTAGCATGCGGGATTAAAAATTAGGTCCGTTTGTATTAGTGACACCAAAAAATGTTTACAACTCGATTGAGCAGCCTATGTTCCAATTTAACGATTGTATAGTTACGATTTATGATGGTTTGAAAAGTACTTACTTTAATTGGAATCCTTCAAACTCTTCTTGTTGTTCACTAATTGAAGCATCCAGGTCTAAATAGGAACCATAATCTCCATCTTTGTATAGCTGGAGAGAAGCATCATCCAACTGAAAAAAATCATAAGTTACCTATACACATTTAAGAAAATATACAATTAAAACAAATGAAAAATTGGAAATGCCTACATTCTTTATTACAGAGTGATCAATCTCAAGTGTATACCACGTGATCAAAATATTTAAGTTGGTACCACTGATAGGTTGGTAAGAAGCTGTATTGGCCCTAGCTACTCTAGAGCAGGGTTCGAGTAAAAACTACGATCAGTTTCAAATTTGTATGAAGGTCATTAACTTATACATATTATAAAATATTATCTTAATTTAAATAATGACTATTTTGTATTTGATTAGACCACATCCCTATAAAATACAACAAAATAAATAAAATATTATTTAATGATTAGATTACATCATTACAAAATAATGAATCTGAAGTATTTAAATGTTATAATTTCATTATAATTAAATAAAATTTACAGTACATGTTCGAAAACGGCATGACGATTAAATTCGATATCACAATTTGAAATTCAGAATATATAATTTGTCTTGATATAGACAGTTTGTTAATAACTCAAGAAAATACAAAAGTGAAAAACGAAGGTATAATATGACATAAACTGACATAAACTAAAATGACTAAAACCACACTAAAAATCCAAAGCAGCCAACTGCAGAACACAACAATAGTAACAACTAGGGATTTTTGTCATACCACTACAGTACACTTGAGATTGCTCACATTGTACATTGTAGATTGTCGTTTGAGGACAAATAGCAATCGTCTCTCAAATAGAGCAGCAATACTATTGTTACCATATAGTGTAGTGAATCAGGTAAGGGCAAGGTGAAGTGTGAAAACAAAAAGTGACAGAAAAACGTCCACAAGCATTCTAGACTCCATAAAATTCACTAAATTAATTTAAAAAATTACTCTCAAGGAAAATATTTTAAACTAATACTCAAATTACATTTTCTATTAAAATTTGCCTATTCGTAGTGACACGAGATCTGTCGGGAGCACCGTTTATACCCCGCTCACAATTTCCTATCTCCCAAAGTATCGCAGTTTCTAAGTTTCTATTAAGAACTTACAACTAAGTCCTAAGTCCAAACAAAAAGGAAGAAATAAACTATTTCGTCTCCACTACATCCATACATCTAGACGTTTAATACAAACTGGATTATGGACTTTAATGATATACAAATTAGGAACTCAAGCTCAACAAATGTAACATACAAAATCGCCAGAATAAGAAATTAACAATACCAAATTACACATGCCGGGCGATGCAGACGAATGAGTTAGTTAACTGACAACGCGTACCTCGGTCCCGGGTTCAAATCCGCCCGGGAATGGACGTTTTGTAATTGTATAATAGCTTAGTGGGAGAGTAGCCATGGTTAAACTTCGCCCACTATATAGTAAATGCAATAAAATAAATAGGTTACATATGTTACAAAAAGCCAAAAAATTCGAAGTAACAGCATTTTGCAAATAAGAATAAAAATAGGATTCTTTCAATCTCTGTTGTTAATCTTTTCCACATACAAATTGTGATCATCAGAAAGAAAGTATATCCATTAATTTTAGGGTCCAAACATATATTAGGATAATGATTGCACGAGCTGTCGCGCTAAGATTTGTCCTCATATTGATCTGTAAGGTGATATGGTGTACCACAATCAATAAATACATTGTTTCTACAAAAATGTATAAAGGACACACTACGTTTTACATGAAGCAAAGTGGTCAATAGGATCAATGAAGCTACACTTCTTTCATACAGATCTACAATCGCCTTCTCCTTGCCGTACTCATTCGTGGCTCTATCTATTATCGTTTTACAGCTTACAAAATCGTATGTCCACAGCACACATTTTACTTTTGTGTTTTCCTGACATATTCAAGTCGCACTTCCTTGCAGTACTGACGGGATAAACACGCCGCTGTATATCGATCGTTTCGGTGCTACGCTCTTACTCTCATTTTTCATTATTGTCCATACACTGCCAATCGCGTTCTTTTCCTTCCTACGTTGATGCGCCGCTCAATTTCACCATCTATGCTATCATTGATATCGTGCAGCTTAAACAGGTTACCTTGTTTTTCATATTCAAGATTAAAACTACTACCTTCGTCTTGTCCAGGTTTATCTTTAGACCCATACTCATACAGAGTTCATCAAGCTTCCTCCGCATTGTTTGTATTTCATACTGACTATGTAAAACTGTATCATCAGCATACATCCGAACTCGTACATTACGTCACTAACCATTAAACTATTTACATCAGTACATTTGTGCAGAATACGTGGTGAGATTACGCAGTGTTGCCTACCTGCTTGCTCTATTCATACTCAGCTACTGATATATACTGCTCTTATTCCATTTACAAGCCACATACTCACTTCGTACTCACTTAACCTTCCCAAAGATTGTCCCTATTCACTCGGTCATACGCACAGTACAGCTTATTCTTTATATTTAAACACTTTTCAATCACCTGCTGCAAAATAATGATCCGATTTAGCTTTACCATTCTTCACTTTTTTTACAGCTTTTCTTTGCCTCATTAAACTCAATATCATCCTCAAATTAATACCTAATCTCCTTCACATTCTGCTTATTTGATTCCTCAATCGGCTTACTCTCACTTCTCTACAACTTTTCAAAATATTCTTGCCAGCATTTTCTCAATACGTACTCATCCCATACTATCTCGTTCATACTATTCAGCACTCCTATTGCGTCCTAATTTAGACCCAGGTTTAGATTTCTTACGCCTTTTTAAAAAAAGTTTCTTATTTCTCTCAAAATATTATTGTCTCGTTTCTTTCTGAATCTGTACACTTCATCAAGCGCTTCTTCTCAGTATCATTTTTCGCAGCAATCATGGAAATGTGGGGTATTTTTTCTTATATACTACCCATTTTACAGATTCACTCTTATCAAGCGCTCTTTTTCTGTTTACCCACAGTCAGCTTCCTCCACATATCTGTGCACTACTGTTGACAACAGTACCTTTGAAGGACATCCACGCACTTTCTATGTTCTTCATTAGGTCGTTTCATATCATTTGATCCACATTGTTCAAAGTTTTTGCACATCTTCGAACATCGTCAGCTATCAGTGTTTCTACCTTAATTTTGCACGTTCCCAGTACGTTCACTTTCTTTCCCCACGCCAGCTTCTGCCCTAAGCAACCAGTTACCAGCCAAATGTGCCCCGGACGATGTCGCATTTCATACTAACGGTACTATGCTACTACCGGTTAGTGCTGGTATGTCAGCCTACTAGCCAAAGGTGCGGCCACCTTTCCTGTTACCTCAGTCGTGCCCAACGTAATTTTATGTACGCTACTATCCAGAAGATACTATCTTGCCAGTCAGCAAATAGTTACTCGCGATACGGTCACTAGGAGTCCTACGCAGTACGCAGACATATCTTTGAGAGCTACACAAAGATTAGGTACTTTGTCATTGTGAATTGTGGATTGTAAATGGTAAATTGTAGATTGTAAATGGTAAATTGTAGACTGTACATGACAAATTGTAGATTTGTAAATAGTAAATTGTATGTTCTAAATGGTGAAGGTTCTAAACAGTAAATATAGATTGGACATGGTAAATTCTAGATTAAACTTGGTAAATTATGGATTGTAAATGGCAAAATGTAGATTATAAATGGTAAGCTGTAATATTAAACAGAAAATGTACATTACAAATGGAAAATTGTACATTTAAATGAATTGTTGTAAGTAAGTTGTTTGTAAGTGTAAGTGTAAATCATAAACCGTAAATCGTAAATTGTAATCTCGAACCGTAAAGCGTAAAGCGTGGTAAATCGTAAACCGTAAATCGTAAATTTAAATCGTAAGTAAATCGCAAATGTAAATCGTAAATGTAAATTGTAAATCGTAAATCGTAAATTGTAAACTCTAAATTGTAATTTGTAAAACAGAGTTGTTGATTCCTGATGTGTAACGTGCAATATTAAGAATTTTGTTTGTCCTAAGAGTCGTAATTCAGGTGTACAGATCGAGTGACGGTCACGCATGATCCTCTTTCTAGGTGATAAGAGATTAATGGTTAAATACGAAATTACCTGTAACTAATGGCATTGTAATATAAGATGTTGGGACAATAAACGCAATTTTGATACACAATCCTAATATCGATGTTATTGCCTTTTAAAAAAGCGTAAGTGTGCGACAAAGAGGTTTCCATTAAAAGTGTCATATTTGTAACAAAATAAACAAATAAAACACTTTTTTTTTTAAATTCTGAAGCATAGTTAAAGAATATTTATGAAAAAGAACTTCGGTTAAATAAATATGCGTCTCGGGTTCGTTAGGTTGCACAAAGTCACGGAGGACAATTTTCGATTACGTTCTCCCATAAAGCGGACTAGATTGGACGAATAACGCGTGTGATGTTAGCAAATTTTTACGTGTAACAAAGTCGATTTAAAATAGCTACCTAATTAAGGAACAAATATTTACTCTTGAAATTAAAGTGTTCACCAAATTAAACAGGAAAAAATGTAAATACACAATGATTGTTTTTACTAAGATACAGGACATAGCTTTTTATGTTACTAGTTTGGACAATGGCTCGTCCTGGAACTACATAAGACAAGCAGCGTGTTCCAGAGAACTGACGTATACATTTTTTTCGACGGCTTTGTCTAGCGAAAATAGAGTTTATATCAATAAATAAAACATGTTTTAATAATAGTTGCTACCAAAAGAGATTAAACTAAAGCTACACTTAGTAATGTGAATAGACACAATTTTCAATTTTATGCAGCTGACAATCCTTATTTTGTGCATACCCACAGTCAGATAAAGTGTTCCTTAAACGTTTGGGAGAAACTGTAATTGACCACATTGTAAAACCATATTATTTCGTTGGCATAGAAATTTTTTAGGAATTATTGGAGTACTTACCTTTAATAGTTGACAAATAATATGGTTTCTTTCGTAATAATAAATACTTATCGTTTGGCTACATGTTTCGCTAACAATTGCAGTTATCATTGTCAGTAAACAACGACGAAAAAAAATAGTTTCAAACAATATTATAAAACGCAAAAACGCGAAGAATAAGCTTGTTATAGTTATTCGGTATAATACCAAAGACAGAATAAACCTGCTATAATAATTAGCTCCATGCACCTAATTGTTGTACCAGGCTCGTAGTTTCTTCATAACATCTTAGTGATGTTTCCACGCGACGTTTGATGTACGAGGAATCTTCAACAACTAGATTAAATGTAGAATAATGGATCTTTCCCAAAACATCGACGTTAATATGCTATGAAATGTCATTCGTTTAAACACCTTTATAACTTCTAAATTAAAAGTGTTATTGTGCTAGTAGTTTTATTTTATACCCAATTTTGTTAAAATGGCTTGTTTTGCTGTATGTGCTTGGTAATAAAAAATTACATTATTATTTTTTATTCAATGTATCTAGTTTAAATAAAAAAAGTTACTTTTTTGTAAAATTATGTTTTCTTCTCAACAACCTTTTTTTCAGTTGTTATACACACATTTTCTAACGGTGATATTCAAGAGTCTATAAGGATCTCAAGGAACTTTTAAGAAACTTTAAAGAACACTTAATAACCAAGAAGTTTGAGCACTACGACACAGGGTATTCCAAATGAAATAACCGAATAAATATAACACACCTAAATATTTTGATGAATCCTGTATACAAGATGAATAAAATCCCAAAACACTAGATATACCAGTGATTTTTTAACCGGCCTATTAGACGCGATTGGATACCTTAAAAGTTAAATATTTGAAATTTGGTACACGGCCACAATACACAATGAGCTATCTTTCTAAAATATATTCGTCGCAATGACACTTCCGGTTTTACCGGAAGTAGCCATCAACTTCCTTACTTTAAATGGAACCATGTATTTTTCTCAACGCTGTTGGATTCTCTGCATGATTTGCTACATAATTCACCTAGTTTATGTTTACCTGGTTGCTACGATTACGGAGATATAACAACTTTTACCTACGACCACTGAGAAAATGTCGAACACGACACAGCCTCAGTAAATGTCATTAGCACGGTAAAAATCATAATTTTCGTAAACAAAACGCACAGTTTGACTATGATAACAAATGAAAATATTACAATGTCATATGGTCGACAAATTCGATGATTACTTCTAATATACGTATAATTGTACAGAATCTAATAATAATTATAATGTTTCTAATGTTAATTAAATCGCGAACCCTAGTAGTAAATAGACGAATTATATCGATGATCATAAGTTGTAGACTAATTTGTAAAATTGATCAAATCTAAATGATGCAACTAATATACAGAGTATCCCATTTAAAGAAATGAAGATTACTAGTTTAGATCTATGTATACATAAGAACAATAAAATCGACGTGTTTACGCATCATCTACAATACCTGATAAAATTATATTAAAAGTAGCTCCAGACTTTTTGGCACAGTGTCTATGGTCGTAGAAGTGACGTAATACTTTTAAGCACTCATTCGTCGTAGATGCCTTTACAAACTTTTACTAATAATATTATGAATACATGTCGACTTGCAAGGGTATTATTAGTGAAAATCATACATTTTGAACGGCTTACGATAGAAACTTATGAAAGACTCCACTTTCAAATGCATGGTCTCAAGTTGATGTTCATTATTTAAGACGCCGCAATAAATTTGTAAATTTGACTAAATGTATTTATATAAAATTATCGGGTTTATTCACATTTATTAGTACCAGTATGCGCAGTCAATTTAGCTTTATTAGTGACGTTCATCACTTTGATTTTGAATGGGTAAATTTTCATAATAATAAATAATAATTTATACGATATTATCATAAACAACAAACGAAAAAACTTTGAAAACTCACAACATCGTTATAATACATGTTTAATGTGTTATTTTTTCTAAACACAATAACAAGGGCTGTTTGAACTGCAGCACCTGGTGCGTCATCTCGTGTGATTGCAAAACATTCATTGTGCAGAGATAAATTCGCAGTCAAATCCTGTTTATAGCAGTTCATCCACATAAACTATCTTTTAACTCGTCGCCATAAATAAAAATCCATGGTGTAATGGTACTGAGATCTCGTGCCAAACTCAAACAGATTACCCAACCAACGATCCTCAAATAATCCCGGATTTGTATCGTCCATTCTAGTATTATGCGCTGGTGCGCCATAAGTGTGATTCCTAGAAATAATGCAGAAAATTTAGCAACTTAGAAATAATGTGTTTAAAATCGCAAGATGATCATTTCTTGTAAATTTTTATCATACAGTATTGATGACCACGTCAAACATGAAAACATTATTGCAAAGTGAATCCTTGGCCTTAGCTTTTCAGTCTTATATAAGAATACGGATTTTGCTTTGTACAGTAATAGTTTATTGTTCCTTTGAATACGAGCATGGAATTTAGGTTCAACTTAGAAATCATTTGCAGATGTACTTCTAATTTGATCGAACGTTTCTTCGCAAAATCGCAAACATGAATCATTGCTTAACTTCATTTACAGTCATGTTCTTGTTCAAATTATGGTCTGAATATACAAAGGTGGTCACATAAACTTGCTGATAAATTCAATTTGGAGGCAAATTGTTTCACTTTATGGATACGTTCATCAGTCATTTTACTGTTAAATCTTGCGCGAAATACGTTGAATAATTTTCATTTGGCAATGTTTCACATGAATTCGATTTTACGTAAATTCGAACAATACGTTATATTTCCATTCCATGTTAGAAAATGAAATACTCATTAAACGATTCATGATTAATAAGTTTTATAAAACAAATGTCATAGAGCTAAGTTTTAACGCGCTTTGGCAGTCAACGATGACAGCTTTACTCTTTTATTTTCAAAGGCTACTTGATATTAGCTGCACATTTTGTCAATAGTAATAGACTTACTCAAGAAAAAATTTAATACGGATCAAGCTTAATAATTACTACGCTTTTGTTATTTTCAAAGGCTATCGCATATTTGACATTTTCAATGTAATTCAAAGAATTTAATACGGACGATAGCTTAAAATTATCAGCGTACAACTTCCATTTGACGACACATTAGAAGAGATTATTTAAATTTAGACATTACTTGACCATAAAAAATGACCAGAAAGTCCATTTCTTATAAAATGAACATTCACCGATTTAAAGTCAAAAGGACGAACGTCACTAATAAAGCTAAATAGTAGAAACAATCGAATTTGTGTCAGTCCCCATAGCAACGGGCTAACTAAATAATAAATTGAATAAACCCATAATTTTACATAAAAATATTTTTTGCGCCAAAACGGATGATGATAGGCATATACATAATTAGAGAAAAAATGTTACAAATTCAAGTCTCCATCGAATCCTGTAGAGAAAATTGAAGGCTTCCATTAAAAAATTGACTTATCGCTATTGAAATTTAGTCAAGTTTATAAATTTATGCGGCGTCTTCAAAGAGTAATATCAACATAAGACCATGCATTTGAAAGGGAATTAATTTATTCACTGTTGTCGGATGGTCTTTTACTTTCTTGTCGTAAGTCGTTCAAAGTTATGATTTTCCTAATAAACCCTTGCAAGTTGACATTTTTCATAAAAGTTGTTATATCTCCGTAACTATAGCAACCAGGTAAACATAAACTAGGTGAAATATGTAGCAAATCATGCAGAGAATCCAACAGCGTTGATATAAGGAAGTTGATGGCTACTTCGGGTACAACCGGAAGTGCCATTGCGACGAATATATTTTACATATATTTTACACTGTGTGGCATTGTGCAAAATTTCAAATATCTAACTTTTAAGGTATCCAAACGCGTCTAATAGGCCGGTTAAAAAATCACCCGCTATACACACCTGTAGAAATTAACTCAAGGAAAAAATTCACGGTGTCTCATTTAAACTTGCCTCCCGTTAATAAGACACTCAGTAGAAGTCATTTAAAAATATGGCCATTAGGCACCTACGAGTTTTTGATTAATTTTGTTTTTTTTAATCTTACAGTAAAGCAGTTATTAGAAATTATTAATTAGCTACCCACTCTAGAATAGTTTCAAAACCTTACCTTTACTAGAATTTTCAAATTAGGAGACACTTAAAATAAACTTCAAACAAAAAGTTCAATAAACCTATGTTATCATGCAAATGTGGAAACTATGAATGAATCTTTTTCTGCGTTATAATAGTGAGTTAAAGTTATCACATATTCCAATCTTTCACCAATTGTATCAATTACAACCGGAATCTTTTCAGAACGATACCTAAAAGATGAAAAGCGTACTGCTATCTGTCATTCAACAGTAAGTTAATCTTGCCTTCTTACTTAAAGATATATTACCAGTTATAGAATGAACCGTAAAGTTTTGCAAAACTAATATTACTTTGTTAATTAATATCGAAATAAGTAAATTATTATTATCTACTTACACATGAAATGTAATATTTGTTGATTTACTCTTGAAAGTCCGAGAAGAGCCACATGATGCACAACTAACCATTATAATTGATTTTTGTCCTAAAATGTTTAATATTCAATAAAACACTACTTAATGTGCACAACGTTATTATAAACACTTAATTATTACCAGTAATTATTATACAGAATACTTTAAAACAGTTCAAAATATTCAAAACACTTTTACAAACACCACTTTCTTCGATCAAACCGCCAAGAATGAGTCATACTTGGGTGTTCAATATGGCGATTTCCGTCGCAATTTTTAAATACGGTATATAGCTCAACGTTCCTTCCTGGTATTTTATATTCTAAGCTTTTTATACGTTTTATAAATTCTCATTCTATTTCTAATGGTACAATTCTTTTACATTAAATTATACATTTTAATATCAGCTCTATTTCCATTATCTCTGTACTTCTTCATCAGATTTGCATCATTTTTTAAGTGCTTTATGAGAAACCTCTACACATTCAAACATTTCCATATAAGTGCTTTATTGAGCGTCATAAATTTATACGCATGGTATGAAAGTTTAAAGTTAAGTACGGTCTTTATTTTAAGGCACAAAAATTTCAGATTAAAATGTACTATACTACATACTAGTTATATTCCAGAACATCAATTAATGTTTTCGTAATATAAATAATGCGTTTACCTATTATTATGCTACGTCTGATATAGCACTTAAAAGTATAAGCTTATAGTAATAGTAGTAATATACACTAATTTCCACACCAAAGTTAAACGATACGCAACAGAAGTTAACCATCTACTGAATAAATCAAGAATTACCAAAAATCTCCACTTAAACCTTCAATGCATATTGAATTCCCGCAACCAAATGTTTTGGCTTAGAGGTGGATAAATAATCACTATATAATTTTTGACCCGCAACCCCTTTACGGTAAAACTACCCCTCGTTTCTCCGGCGCAAGAAAGAACTATGCTTAAAATAAATAAATTTAACTATTTTGTAGGTAATTATTGTTTATCGATTAATGAGCTCTCGACATACGTCTATTTTGATTATTGAGCTGAAACCATTCTACGGTAAATCCACCTCTCGTCAGTCCAGCACACGAGAGAGAGCGTTACTTAAAATGAAACAAATTCTTAAGGATAGTTCTCTTTGATGCGAAGAAAATGCTGGGTGATTACACTTGCATGTATTTCCTAAGCTCGTAAAACGATAAACAATATTTAGTCGCAAATAGTTTCTGTTGTGCTGGAAAGATCTGGGACTAGTTTTATTATAAAGGAATTGCAGTTCAATAATTAAAATACACATATTTTGTTCATAATCAATGTTTTTTTTTAATAAATCAAAGTGTGCAGCTCAAGAATCTTTTCAAATCATAAATTTAAAATAAAATTAAATTAATTGCACAATGTTTGGGCATATCTTGATAAACTTTTTTACATATTCTTTTTATAAATTATGTTTTTATGTATATTATGTATTAAATAACGACTTACTGTAACTGAATTATTATTTATATTTAACTCTTCATCTTAAGGTCTTCAGCATTAGTTGCATAACTTTCTGCATCGCGTAATGTTTCGCTTTTCAATAAACAATTGTAATTTCTGTTTTTGAATTTCGCAGCATGTAGTTGCCCCTTCGGGATTATTTCCTTCTGTTTCATTAACAGCAATAGTTAAAATAGCAAATGATATATTTTCCGCTTCTTCTATATCACGCGCTAACATTAATTGACTGATACTTGCTAAATAAAACGTGTTGACGTGTAAACGTGCACTTTTTAAAAATTATTTTTTATAGCAGCATCTATATGGATGTAACAAAGAGGTAGTTCTTTATCTTCGCATATGTTATCAGCGTACGTGTGTGGGTGGGTGCGTACGTGTGTGAGTGGGTGCGTGCGTGCGCGCGTGCGTGTGTGTCTGTATACAGGGTCGTCCGTAAGTAATGATCCAAAGTGACATGTAAGGTTCTCGGCCTCAAAATATTACGATCTGAGGCAACTTGCTTTAATAAAATATTGATAATAAAAAAGACGCGGCGTCAAAGTTCAAATTTTAAATATTTCAAAACGAAAAAGATATTTTCTCTTTCTTGGTATAATAAATAAATAAAATGTTTAGCTTATAGTTTTAATACGTTTGTTTATGGTAGAACGCAACATTTATCAATTTTACAATAGTATTTTTTTAATGAAACCTAGATGTTTTTCAGATAAAGTATACTCTGTCTAAATCGAAAGTTTAATAGTTTATAAGATCTACATTTTAGGTATTTTACTAAATCTTGACAGTTATTAATTTTTGTATTATAAACATCAAAACGTGAAAATCAGTTATGAAGAATAATAACTTCAGAAATGATAGATCTAATCATTTAACAAGAACTTTCCTATAAAGTAAGTCCAATAGTTTTCGAGATACATGTAATTTTAGCTGCCTAAAGTTGGCAATATACCTAAAATGCAAATATCTTAGAAACTGTTAAGTTATCGATTTGAAAATGCACTTTTTTGTCTGAAAACATAAAGGTTTCGTATTTTAATAAAAATTCAATTTACTCCATTGGCGTAGAAATTAGGAATTAAAGTTATTCCTTCGTTCTAGCCACAGTACATAATAAAATATTAATAGCTAAAATCATGTATTTAATACCTCTTTATTATACCAAGAATAAAAAATGCTTTTTCGATTTGGAGAATTCAAAATCAGTTTTTGAAACTTTGACACCCTGTATTTCGGAAACGAAGCACTATTGGACTTACGTTTATACGAAAGTTTTGTCTTAAAATGATTAGATCTATCATCTGCCAAGTTTCTGGTACGAACTCCTGGGACACCTTGTATAGTATTTAGTATTTGCTTTCATAGTTCATATAGTAATACTTATTTAATACATGAAAATATAATTTATGAAAAGAATATATAAAAAAATGTATCAAGATATGTCAAAACTTTATGGAATTAAATTAATTTTATTTTAAATTTATGATTTGAAATGATTCTTGAGTTGCATACTATGATTTATTAAAGAAAAATTGTTTATGAACAAAATACGTTTATTTTAATCATTGAACTGCAATTCCTTTACAATAAAACTAGTCCCAAATCTATCCAGCACAACAGAAACTACACTTAAAGTAAAATAATTTATTTTGCGACTTAAAAAATACATGTGTTTGGTTATTAAATTAAAACTCTTTTATAAAAATAATTACCCCGCATTTTCCTCGCATGAGAGAGAACTCTACTTAAGACGAAAACAAGGTAACCATTTTGCAAACTTATAACCTGTAACAATCACTAATAATACAAAATATTTAATTATAAAACAGTTAATACAAACTATTCAATTTCTTTCATTTTAAGTAAAGCTTTCTCTTGTGTCCTGGAGAGACGAGAGGTGGTTTTACCGTAAAAGGGTTGCAGCTCAATAATCAAAATGACGTATTTGGAGAGCTCATAAATCGATAAACAATAATTACCTACAAAATAGTTAAATTTTTTTCATTTTAAGCATAGTTCTCTCTTGTGCCGGGGAAACGAGGAGTTTTACCGTAAAGGGGCTGCGGGTCAAAAATCAAAATACGCATTTTGAGCGCTGTTTAATCAGTAAACTTCATTTACCTGCAAAACAGTTATTTTTTCAATTTTAGTGTAGTTTTCACTTGAGTTAAATTATTTAAAGGGTTGTTTTGGGGTTAAAACGATGAGCTCAAAAATCGAAGTTTTATTATTTTAAAAGCTCATAAATAGCTTCTAATTCTGTCGCAAAGAACGATTCAATATTTTTATTTGTAAGGGATGGGGGGCTGAGTGGACGTCGACTCGCCCCCCCCCCCCACTTAAATTTTTACATTCCTCCCTAGTAAGACGAGCTTAAAATTTTTAATTTACGGAACATAAAAGCTCATAAGTAGCTCGCAATTTTTATGTATTTTTGTTAATTTTCACAAGGTGGAGGAGGGGGGCAAGCTCGACAGACGTCATTATAGTTTTTAACCCCTTAAGACAGCAGCTCCACCACATATTATTTTTTTACCTTCATTATTAATTAGATAATAATATAATCTGAAAGTTTCCACTTGATACTATGCACGGTTTTCGAGATCGAGGATTAAGGATTGGTTTCCATTTTCACCCCTTCAGACGGCAGCTCCATCACATATTTTTATCTTTATTATTAATTAGATAGTAATATATTCTGAAAATTTCAACTTGATACTATGCGTGGACTACAAATTACTCCATTGATATGTTACGGTACGGTAATCATCGAAAAAACTGGCCGATAGAACTGGCCGCTCTTTTCACACCGGTTCTTCACAGTACAAAATCCGTCGAAATTATCTTCGGATAATTTCTGTACTATTATTACAATGATAATTATCTGTCGGTACTTTTAGACTACGGATCAACCCGAATTAAACTACAATTTGATTATATTCTTTGTTTGGTTTGTTTTGCTACAAACCCCAAACCTAATCTGGAAATTTTCATACCGAATCGAACCTCGAACCAAAGTAGATAATTAGTGACTACCGGATCAAACAATGTTTAGGTTCGTAGGTGCCCTTTTAGACAGAGTTTGTTGGAGGTCTTACAAAAGATCTTTTTAATCATTCCTAACCTAACCTGCTGCCGTTAAGTGGACAGCCTGTCCTACACGAAAATTAAAAACAATCGTTCATACAAACTTAAACAAACACTAAGCAGAAGCGTAACCCCCGGGCCGTTTGCCCGCTGTATCTTTCTTCGCCGTCGGGCAGATAAGCGTAATAGCATCATCTGCCGCCATACACACCACTAAGCATGAGCCTGTAATTTCGATAAAGGACTATTGTACACACGAAATACGTACATTGCAACGCAGATACCACATCTCAGATGTGTAATTTCGATGGTTTTCATTCAAAATAATCTCAATGGTCAGTTTCACAGCCGTTGTGCAAAAAATAATAGAAACATGTTTCCCAAAGCTTTAATGGCAATTACCGGGAAAATCGCGGAACTAGCCAATGCGCCCCACTTCGACGTTTGTGGAGTCAAAAAAGTATGAAATTAGCAGAACACTTAGAAACACCCATATTTCGTCAGCAGAATGTTTGTATACCTAACTGCTGGTAACTAACCAGCGGGTCATTCCACATCAAATCAACCAGTTCCATGCATTAATGCAAAAGATTAGATTTTTCGGACGGTTTTTGAGTTTTAAGAAAGCCGAAAAACGAAGTGTTTTGAAATAGTTTTTTGGGTATTTCAAACATGTTCAAAAATACTATATTTAAAAAAAAACAAAAATTCTTTTTTGAATTTTGAAAAAATACCCGATTTTATTTTTATTAAAGAATTGTACGTTATTCTAACATGTGATGGTTCAGGGTGTGCAAAATTTTAAACTGGGAAAACAATGGGTTTATGAGATTAAAAAAACAACAGATACACTAAAAATGCTGCTAATATTAAAATATACGGGTTTAAAGTATCTTAAGAAGGCTATATAAATGAGATATAATAAATCTAGATACATGTTTACAATTTCATCTACTGAGCCTAATAATTACTCAATATATACAGGGTAGTATAAAAGTCTGGAACAAAATTCATAATTTCCAAAATAATTATTTTTGGAAAGCATAAAAATTTTTTACCAAAAACTCAAGATGGTGGTCACGCGCCATTTTGTAAAAAAAATTTTAAAGGGCACGTGGCACATCGTTGGAAAGCTCATATCAATGGGAATTCAAATCCCAAATTTTAAAACAATCGATTAAGGTATAACAAAATAGCGACCTTTTCAATGCGTCATTTTTTTCCTTTCTGGAACGCATAACAAATTAAAAAAAAACACTTTCGAATTTCAAAAAAGCAAATTTTATTTCTGTAACAAAGTAATCAGACGTATGATAAGTCAGCTAATGATCACCGGCAGATGTTCCAGAAAGGGAAAAAGTGACGCATTGAAAGCCATTTTGTTATACCTTGATAGATGGGATTTTCATTCCCATTGCGAAGAGCTTTCCAACGATGTGCCACATGACCCCTCTTTCCATTTAAATGTTTGTTACAAAATGGCTCGTGGCCGCCATCTTGAGTTTTTGGTAAAAAAATTTTATGCTAAAATGTGCCCAACAAAAAATAAGAATCGATCTGTGCGAAAGATTTTTCAAAAAATAATTATTTTGGAAATTATGAATTTTGTTCCAGACTTTTGGACCACCCTGTATAGTAATTTACTTTAAAACTTCAACTTTTTTTTAATTTTTATTATTCTCCTTAAGAACAAATAAATAGAAACAAACACAAGAAGTAATGGTGTAAGGATGATAATGTCTCATTGGTAAGCTACAAATTTCAGACATGACATCTGTGCATTTGTTTACATTTAGTCTAGATAGAACAGCTGAGGCTTTCATCTCACAACCTGAAAGCCTACAAGTCTTCATTTGTCTTTGTTTGTTAGTGACTGCATCCGGTCAGTTTACTTTTAACTAGTGAACAGTGAAGACAGTGACTGTGTGCTGTGTCTAATCATTTTTATTAAAATAGTCTTTTGGTTATTTCATTAAAACTAAATGTGAACTAGTATTTGATTTGGTTATTATTAACTAGTTAATTGTTTATGTCACGGAAGAAAAACATTTGAATTAATCTAACAAGGTAAGAAGTATACCTGAATAGATGTGTTTTTTGGGTTTGGAAAATGTAAAGTCAGGAATGAAAATATGTGATAATTGCAGGTTGAAAGTTAACAACTCATATAAAGATGAACAATCAAATTCATAAAAACTTTTGGGCAAGAACGATAAGGACATTGATATGTTAATATCTGGGTCTAGTACAAGGAACAATGACACTGCTTTTGTTGATCCTGATTTCTCACTAAATTTTTTTAATAAATCATTGGAACTTGTTGGCGAATCTCTAATAAAAAAAAGAAACTAGAGTTTTGAATCTTACACCAAGCAGAAACTTGAAAAAGTGAAAAAAACTCTAGAGAAAACATTTGTAGTACGTAAAACTGTATAAGCACAACCACAAAATACTGAAAATGATGAGTTTGAAATAATAAAGCAATTATAAAGTAAGTTTACTGAAAGTACTCAAGAAGCGAAAAAATTACCATTTACCGGTTCTGCTAATGAGCTGGAGCCGCAGCAGAATTAAAAATTAATTCGAAGTAACTAATTACATGGCTACAGCTGTAAAAATGGTCAGAGAAAAAGGTATTCTTTCGTCACCTAATGCTAAGCCAGAAAAAGCTCATGATGATTCAACAGTTCAACTTGTAGTTGACTTATAACAGAGAATATGCAACCATGGTTATGCCGCGTAAGAAAGATGTGCAGGAAATAAGAGAAAAAATAAACTACAAGTGCATTTGCAGAAACAGTTGATTTTGGTGAAACTGAATGAACTGTATTCAAAACAGTACATACAAATCATCGCATCGGATTTTCCAAATTTTGTGAATTACGCCCAGAAAACTGTATTTTAGCAGGATAAAGTAGAACACACACACACAAATTGCGTATGCATAATCCATCAAAATATGAATCTAATGATGAATCCTACTAAGATGAACACTTTTAAATTTGACGGAAATGATAATGAACGAGACTACAAAAACTGCTTGTGCAAAATTATACGCAACCTACCTGCACCAGATTGGATACATGTAAGATGTGTCCTGGTACAGATCCTTTACATGAATTACTTTCTAAAATGTTTGAAGCTGAAATGATTGATACTGTGATATACCAGAGAAGGTTAAGTGTTGATAGATGCAAATTAAAGACGGTAGTAACAGACAAAGATGATTTGTTGAAATTGCAAACACATTCGTTCGTAGCAACAATACCGAAAGAATTTTATAATAAAGTAAAGACAACGTTGAAAAGTGGAGAAATTCTCATAAGATGTGTTTTGAGGAAAACTACTCTTTGTACTACAGGATGACGTGCAGTCGTATCATTGGAACAACATCCAAGCCCCTCTGTATCCTTTTGTGGTATATTTGAAATAAAATGACAAAGCCAAGCTAAAACACCTAAATTATGTGTTTATCTAAGAGTGCCTTGTCCACGATACAGTTACATTCAACTTGTTTCAGGCCATCATGAACTACGGGCAATTATAATTCCTAATCTAACAAAAAAAATGTTACTTCTCTGGCGGTTGTGCAGGCCAGTATAAAAATTGTTGTAAAAACTTAGTGAACGTGTGCGTTCACCAGAAAGAGTTTAGAATAAAAGCTGAGTGGCATTTCTTTGCCACCTCTTACGGCAAGAGTGTCTGTGATGGTCTTGTAGGAACTATAAAGAGGCTACATACCAAAGCTAGTTTACAGCGCCCTTATGAACAGAAAACCATGACTACTAAACAACTTTACGAATTTGTAAAGACAAGCATTCCTGGAACTCAATTCAAGTATTGCACTTCTGGGAAATACAATGAACAAGAAAGAAAACTGAAAGCAAGATTTGATAAAGCAGAAATTGGCACAGGAACACTTAAAATCCATGCCATAATTCCTGTATCTGAGGCAAAAATTGACACGAAACTGTACTCTTTAAAGTTTAAGTTTTGAGAAAAAAAAAACAGAACAACCTATAATATCAAGTGCAGGTATTACAGAAGACGTGACACATGTACAATCAGGTTTCGCTACTGCGGAATACAACAAAAGCTGGTGGTTGGCCTGAATCCTAGCCAAAATAAATCGAATGACACAAAAGAAAGTTTTAACATCCTCAAGGACCTGCGGCATCATTCTACTATCCACAGCCAAAACCTGACATTTTGGTTGTACAAACTCTGACTCTCAAATAGGTTGACCCAAGGACTGCAACTGGTGGGACATACACATCAACTAGTAAAGAAATTAGTGAATCAACCATCACTTTTCAAAAGAAAAGCAAAAAAATAGGAATAACTAAATGAAAGACATTTAAAATGTGATTTGTAAATATTGTATTTGACGTTTCGTACTACTCCTTTGAATAAACTTACACGTATGTAACATTTAAATAAAAAAAAATTACAGATTGTAAACATATATCCACGCAAATTTATTAATAGCATATACAGAGTGGACCAAAAGTCTGGAAACGCCCAATTATCTCGTAAATTATTACTCCGAATTGTACAAAATTCGGGATAAGCCTATTTTGGGATACGGAGATTCCAGATTTGACATTTGCAATGTTGCCAAATTTGTCGTTTCTCTGATATTATTTGTCACTTTGGTTTTTTAAATACATCACCCTCTCATTTTTGTTATTATTGGAATCTCCTCTTCAATACGCGTTCAACCATGTGTAACACTTATGATTTTATGTTGTCTAGAAAGTCTTAAATACATAAAACAATGCAAAATCTGTAGATTTGAAGAAATTTAAATGTTTAAATATAGAATGCTGTGATTTTGACATTTGTTCACCATTTACATTATTAATAAAACTGATGTGTTTTGAAAAGTTCTACAAAGTAAATTGTTTCTCTAAAATCGTTGTTAATGAAAAAGAAACGAATTACTATTCTAATGATCAGAGGGTACGGCGACAGAAAAAGATCTTATAGTGAAGTAGCCAACTTGTTCAACGATACTTTCCCAAACCGTTCTCCAATCTATAAGGCGACGGTACAAAAAAACGAGCGATTTGACTCTGGAGGAGTAAAAGATAGATACCGATCAGGTAGACCAAAAACAGTTATAAATGACAACAAAACTTTAGATATAATGCAGAGTTTCGTTGAAGATCCACATACATCCTCACGCAGGGTTGCACAATTACATGATATAGGCCTTACGGGTATTACATAAGAATAAATTTCAACCATACAAAATTCTTTATTGCAAGACTTCGACTTCGACCGTAGATTAGAATTTACGGAGGTAATGATGGATAAAATTGAAAATGATGGAAATTTCGTTCCGACGAAGCAATCTTTACACTGTGTGGGAGTGTAAATTGACATAATTTAAAGTACTGGAGTGACGTAAATCCACACTGGATGCGTGAATTCATTTATTGCAAGACTTCGACTTCGACCGTAGATTAGAATTTACTGAGGTAATGATGGATAAAATTGAAAATGATGGAAATTTCGTTCCGGCGAAGTAATCTTTACACTGTGTGGGAGTGTAAATCGACATAATTTAAAGTACTGGAGTGACGTAAATCCACACTGGATGCGTGAAAACCATGCTCAAAGACCACAAAGATTAAATGTATGGTCAGATATGGCGAGTACTCAGTTTATTGGGCCGTTCTTTATCGAAGGAAATTTAACGTCAGGTAAGTACGAAATGCTACTTTGAAATGAAATTGTACCTACACTGAGAAACTTGTTTGGAGCCAATTTTAATCAGATGTAGTTTTAGTAAGATGGAGCTCCAGCTCATTTTGGTGTAAATGTTCGGCGTTATTTAGATGAGATATTCCCGGACGAAGGATTGGTAGACGAGGTAGTATTGAATGGCCTCCACGTTCACCTGATTTCAATCCTAAAGATTATTTTTATTGGGGATACTTGAACAATTCAGTTTACAAAACTAAACCAGCAAGTCTTGCAGAGCTAAGACAACGAATTATCGCTGAATCTCGATTCATTTCTAGACAATCATGGAGAAATGTGGTAGACGCATTCTACCATCGATTAGGGCACTGTCAACTCACAAATGGAGCACATTTTGAACACTTGATTAAGTAATCATTATGTTAAAAATGTTGTAATCTTTCAATTGTTACGTTTTACTGTAGTTGAAAATAGTTTGTATTAAAAATTTTATTGAGAGAATTAGGCGTTGCCAGACTTCTGTTTTATGTATTTAAGACCTTCTAGACTACATAAAATTATAAGTGTTACATATGGTTGAACTCGTATTGAAGAAGATATTCCAAGAATGAATGCTAATACAGGGTGATTTAAAAAACCAAAGTGACAATAACATCAGAGAAACGGCAAATATGGCAACAGTGCAAATGTCAAATTTGGAATCTTGGGCTTATCCCAAATTTTGTACAATTCGGACTAACAATTTACGAGATGATTGGGCGTTTCCAGACTTTTGATCCACTCTGTACATACTTACTAATATTTGATTACTTACTAATATTTGATTTTATTAGATAACTTTAAGATACTTTATTATTGTTCTTTATACAGGTACATTCTAATATTGGCGTTTTTAGTGTACCTGTTGTTGGTCAAAATTTTTTATCTCATAAACCTATTGTTTCTCCACTTTGAAATTTAGCACACATTGATCCAGCACACGTTAGAATAACAAATAATTTTTAAATAAAAATCAAAAGGGGCGTTTTTTCTAAATTCAAAAATAATTTTTTTTAATATTGTATGTTTTGAATATGGTCGTCATATCAAAAGAAAAAACCTTTTTCATCTTTCTTGAGCCAATAGTTCGTGAGAAATAGCCGAAAAATTATTTCAAAAACAATTCGTTTTTCAAAAAATCAAATATTTTGTATTTTTATTTACATTAATGCATGAAACAAATAACCAAAAAATTATCAAATTTCAAGACCTACTGGTGCAGGGTCCTGGTTGATTTAATATGGATTGGCCCCGGGACAAAGGCGACTTTAATCGATAAGGCTAATTTCGACGTACTTACTGTCAAAATTATTATTACTATTATTGTTTTTAATTTTTTTTATTAGTTAAGGCTTTGGTCCTTTGTACGTTATACCCTTTTAAGGAATTCAAATACACTTAAGACGTTTTTTGTTGTTGAATACGCCAACAACCCTGTCCGTGAGACCTAACTGGACCCTAACGTGGTTACATAACGGACAATGTATAAAAATGTGGTTAATCGTTAAAGGTGTGTTACATATTCTGCAGATCATATGACTAGTTCTGGCAAGTAAGTAGGAGTGGGTTATATTAGTGTGCCCTATTCTTTAGTCTCGCAATTATTACTTCCTGTCTCCTTGACATATGATGTTTTAGTGAATTTTTTAAGTTTCTGCAGTTTGTTGTCTGACTCGTTTCATATACTACTCCACAGTCGCATGTGTTTACTTTTGATGTAGTTTCGTACATCGCTTTGTGTTCAATATACATTGTCAATTACGTTTTTACGTTTTTTATTTGTGTATTCCGATGTGCCTTGGTATCCACACAAATAATATGTGTTTATTGCTCATCATCAGAGTCTAGCTGTGTATAAATATAGTTCAGCAGTGGATTCATTTTTCCATTTTATATAGTTTGTAAAGAGCTTATAGAACCACTACATATTATGAAATTTGACTTTGTGTTTCTCGAAAAATAGGAGGGCTTGCCATATGGCGTATAATTCAGCCATATACACGCTTGCGTTATTATGGTGTGACGAACTGTAAGTTTGTTGTTCTACGTAGATAGCACTTGCTGTTCCTGAAGAGGTTTTGGCTCAGTTCGTCAATGGTTTTCAAAATTGCATCCGATACATTGCAGGTATGGTATTGTCTTTTTGGACTCTGTTAACTCTGTTATTAATACTATTTCAGGTATTCTCCATCGTGGAACTTCTTTGTGCGTGTTTTCCATTACTAGTGGTATTTCAATATCCATTGTGTTTAAGACTTCTCTTACTTTAACTATTGCGGGTTTACTACATGTTTCATTATTTTCCCATATTTTGTAGTTTATGTGCTTTGGTGTGGATATAATATGTATCCAATAATTACAGAGTACGATTTGTCTACATATACTCAACGATGGAATACCGGCGTCGATCAAGATTGACATCAGCGGGCTCGTCCTAAATGCGCCTGTAGACATTATTATGCCACATATGTGTATAGTATCTAAAGATTTTAGTGTAGAAAGCCTAACCGATGAATACACTACACATGCGTAATCTATAACAGATAATAGAAATGCTTTGTATACTTGGAGAAGCACTCGTCTCTCTGCCCCCAAATTTATGCTACTTATGCATCTTATTAGGTTTAGTCTTCTTTTACACTTTAAAGTTAGATTAAATATGTGTTTCTTAAAATACAACTAGTTGTCAAACGTGACACCAAGCAACTTTATGTCCACTACTCTTGGTAATGGTACAATTTTGGTTCTATATGCTCCATTCTTAGCGTACAGAAATGTATTACTGAGATTTTGCTTTCGGAGAACCTTAAACCTTTATTTGTGGCATAACATTGTAATGTTATCAATCGCTGTCTGGAGCTCTTTCTCTACATTTTCAATTGATCTTTCTTCATAAAAGATAATTAAATCGTCTACATACATGCACTTGTTTATTGGTGGTTTAATTACTTACATCTAATTAATCCCTATTAAGAATAGAGTGCAGCTGAGGACCGATCCTTGTGGTATACCATTATCTTGGACAGGTACATCAGATGTTGCAGTTCCTACTAGCACCACAAAAGTACGGAATGACAAAAAAGCTTTTGATAATTAGTTCAAAGCATACTAAGGCGGCATGATATTCAATCCCAGAAACAAGGGAAAGATAAAACTGAATATTGCTTCCATGGTGGTCTAATGAAGTTAGATGAGTTACAGAAAAAGAACATCATTTAATACTTTGGTAAACATACAATGGTAAACCAATTGTTTCCTTTCCAATAACCACATTAACTGGCGGCTTATCCTTTTCTCCAAATTCTTGCTTAAACAACATGTAAGAGATATAGGTCGATAATTTATTGTATCGGTGTTGTCTTTTCCGAGTATTGCCATTGTACGGGGTGAATACCTTGTGCATATATATATATATATATATATATATATATATATATATATATATATATATCATTGTAAATACCTAATAGTTGTTCTTTTTTGGTTACAGCTAAATTTCTAAGCATACAACCTTATTTGAACCAGGAGCGGTATATTTTGTGTTTGCTAGAGCTTTATTTAGTTCACTGGCTATTGGGGCTATTGTAGTCTAGCTTGCTATCAGTTGTGAAGTTAATATCACTTTCTTGTTCTTGTTTTATCTTTAAGAAAAGGTCACTATAATTTTCGGAGCTGTTGTTTTTCTCAAACTGAGAAGCCATAGCTTCTGCAATATCAGCATTTTCTGTTAATCTCATACTGTTTGCTATTAGTAGTGGTGGATCACTTTTATTTTGGTGTACCAGCTATTGTTTTAGCTTTTCGCCATATTTCACTGCTACATGTTTCTTTATTGAATTTGCTAAACATATCCTTGCCAGGATTTTCTCTTTACACTTAAAATTGTATTACGTGTTTTAGCTCTTAATCTTTTGAAAGCTATAAGGTTTTCCATTGTATGTTTACGCTTAAAAGTATTAAATGATGTTCTTTTTTCTTTTATCTCGCCTTTAACTTCATTAGACCACCATGGAACAATATTCGCTTTTATCTTTCCGCTTGTTTCTGGGATTGAATATCATGCCGCCTCGAGTATGCTTTGTGTGAAGGAAGTATGGGGATTCATATGAAAAAGATCTTATCTCTTTGTCGTAATTACCTGTTTCCTTATTAAGTTTTAAAATTGCACTGTACGTAAGATAGTGTGGTATTAATTGTTTATTGTAGGCATGATTACAAAAGTGCCTACTCATTGTTCAATTAAATGGAAATATATATTTCCCACTCCATCAATATAGGGATGATACAAATATTTCCATTTTACGAAAATAAATTAGTTCTTAGGGAATCTTGTAAGCACAGCAAAGTTAATGAAAAGCATTGGTTTTTTATTACGTGTGTAATATTAGTAATGGAAGTGATAGAATCAAAACGTAGGGAATCGGTTATCCTTTATTCTGGATACAAGATCAATCTAAAAGTAAAGATCAAAAACTCAATTCTTTGAAGGATTTCCATACACGGGAACTGCCCAGGAGCGATTGTTATTAATGAAGTAAAATCCAAGGTCATAAGTGAGAAAATCCACAACTGTGTTCCAGATATTACAAAAAATGAAGTTGATAAATGTTTATATAACGCAAAGAGTTTTTGAAAGAATATGTCATTATTGACGATAGTATGGAAGACAGAATTCTCGTATTGGCAATGGACGGAGGTTACTAATAGACTAAAGGTTATTGCTTCCTATTCAATGGGACTTTTAAAAGCTGCAGTTTACTGTTTTACAAATTCACGTTGATACTAGGTAGTACAGAAGAAAGAACGAATATCATTCTTGCCTGCTATCTGACAAAAAAGATATGACGTACAAAAAACTTTTCTCCTTTTATCCATTAAAAAACAAAGTTGAGAACTTTTTCTGAAAAAAATGCATTATCGATTTTGCCGCACATGATGCTACAGTTAAGGATGCAATTTTCATTTTAAACAAGCTACATATTTGGCGTAAAGTACAACGAGGAAGGAAGGAACCACATAACGAGGTGTGTTGCATTAGCTCACTTGCCAGAAGATAAAGTTACAGATGGTTGGCTTTATATAATGAAAAATTCCCCTACTGACGAACCATTGTTAAATTCAACGATTATTTTATTGATCAATGGATTCATAATTCTCATCGAGTATGGATTTGTCATGCAGAACGTCGGACTGCAAATTCTGTAGAAAGATGGCATAACAGACTCAACAGACCCCCACGTGATCAATTTTAAATTTCGCGCTTTAACTATATTTGCTCTAGGTTGGTAGTTATTAGCAGGTCGAAAAAAAATTATTAAATCGTAATATTTAGTTTTATAACCTCATATTTGCTGTACTTTTGTTTGCTGTCTTTTCGAATTTCCTCTACATTTAATCAACATTTAAAACAGTTTTTTTCAGAGTTCTTAACGTTACGAAGTTATTGTGATGTAACTTAATTTTTTAAGGTGAATTGTCATTTATCTTAATTTGTTTTTGTATAGTGATACTGTACAACAATTGCGTTCTCATCAGAACAAGATGCCTTTATTTTAATCGCACATTTCCGCAGTGGCACCCGAAATCCTGATGGATCTTCGTTGCAGTCCTTCATTCAGCACTTTTCAGAGCTTTTTCCCGATGTTAATATCGAATATGATGTATTTAATAAACATAAGTCACGTCTTAATACACGGTATGAAAACAAGCACTATATTTGCGAAAGCAAGTAAGTCAACAGGCAGGCTGTTTTAACTGAAGAAGTTGTTAATGACATTCAACAAAGAATGCAACAAAGTCCTAAAAAATCTATTCCACAACTATCCGCTCAAACAGGTACGATTAAATCTATTGCGATCTACTGCGTTTATGCAACCAGAAATATGAACATAGTTCTTTTAAAGGTTTGCCCATTGCTACTTGCCACAAAGCTTTAAAAAAGACGTTACATATGCAACCTTACAAAATTTCTTCTGTACAACAATTACATGCACACGACTCTAATCTTCGAGTGCAATATTGTCAATGGTTCAACGAACGTTTAAACAACAATAATTTGTTAGACTTAACATTTTATTCAGACGAAGCATATATACATTTATCGGGTTATGTGAACAGCCAAAATTACAGAAGTTGGGCAGCAGAAAATCCACACATTTACATCGAAACACCTCTACATCTCCAAAAAGTTGACATTTGGGTGGTTATGTCAAGGAGGAAATTGGGCCTATTTTCTTTTATGAAACCGTAAATGGAGAACGATATCGTGATATTTTGCGTCAAGCTCTTGAAGAAAATTTACATGACGATGTGCAACTAGGTTTATTCCAGCAATATGGAGCAACTGCACACACCGCTAATGAAACGATTAGGTATTTGGAACAATTTTATAGCGACCGAATAATTAGTACAGGTTTGTGGTCTCCAAGAAGTCCTGACCTCACGCCCTTTTTTCTGTTTGGACGAATTAAAACTAACATATTTAAAAATGGACTACATAATTAACAATATAACTCCAATTGAACTTGAACGTGTTTGAAAATATGAAGCGAAGAATTAATTTGTGACTAGAAATGAATGGTGGCGATTGTGAGCACATTTTGTAAAATAACCATAAATAATACATTATATTCTTGATTTTCTAAATACAAGGGTGGTCATTTTGAGTACCTTTTGTAAAATAACAATAAATTATTGTTGTTTAAACGTTCGTTGAATCAATTACCATATTGCACTCGAAGATTATAGTCGGGTGCATGTTATTTTTGTACAGAAGAAATTTTGTGAGGATGCCTACGTAACGTCTTTTTTAAAGCTTTGTGGAAAATGCCAGTGGGCAAACCTGTAAAAAAATCATGTTCATATTTCTGGTTACACAAACGCAGTATATTTAATCGTACCTGTTTGAGCGGATATCAATATATCAAAATAAGCACAATCTTACTAGAACATTGACAAGTTAAAATATATTGTAAAATTTGATTAGGAATAGATTTTATTTCATCTTTAAAGTACTGTATATATATATATATATATATATATATATATATAATATATATATATAAGTATTACTCTACATATAGTTTAATAAGACACTTTTATTTTTAGTAATACATGTGCAAGTTTGTTTTAAATATTGTGTATGTGTTATCGTACATGTCTTTTAATTTTAAATTAAACTGCTCAATTCGCACAACTCACCCATTTTGTTTTTAATTTTTCCCAGATTTACTCAGTTTCGAGTAGGTAACATAGATACGCACGAAACCGGAATTCAAAGCACATTAAGCTGCTATCTATAGCCTTGACACCCAAAAGGGGAAAATATGCGGGAACGCAAGAAAGGGAACGACCAAGCGGACCATGAATCTTGTAAAATATCAGACAGTAATGCACAGTGCTAGTTGCATCAAAGCAAATTCACATTATAACTTATATCAATATTTCAACTTTACCAAATTACTTTCTCATACTTAAACAAAAACGCAAAATTTGACAAAATTTGTCTGCAAAACTAGAATACATAAGCTATCATATGGCAAAACGCCAAGACGATGTGTGATATCGTCTAGAGAGACACGATAGAAAAGCCTTTCCACATTCGTGAGTTGCACTAAAAACAGAGATAGTAATATTTTATGCACATAAACTACACATAAAATGATTTTTTTCACATTGAAAAGAAGTGATAAGTTGATCTATTTCACCATTTTAGGATTTAGCTAGAAATTTAACTAGATTTAGGCAATAAACAAAAGTTAAGTACACATTTAAATTTCCATATCATTTACATAATAATGTAACCAAATATTCTAATAAATTAACTTTAACGATTATTGTTTACTGAGGTAAGAAGCAACGTTTATCAATTAACCGAACCTACACTTTCAAAAATGCCATTAAATGGCACCTAGACTCATTTCATTAAATTTCTGTCTGCTTCAACTTTAATAGTTCCCAGTTATACTTTTAATAAACTACCTGTGATACTGCACCGTTATAAAGCCACAAGGTACATATCGTTAAAATATCTTAATTAAAATTTGTTAACATTTACAATAAATCTTGCAATTAAATTTTTTAAATTATACACTCAATCATTAATGACACGATCACTCGTGTAACCTTTTCCTTAGGGCCTTTGGTAGTTTTTTTATACACATCCGATGACTATCATTTCTGCTAATACTAACGCTTACAGTTTTAAAATGTAACAACTTGTCAAGTCATAAATCAAGTTTAGCATGCGGGATTAAAAATTAGGTCCGTTTGTATTAGTGACACCAAAAAAATGTTTACAACTCGTTGAGCAGCCTATGTTCCAATTTAACGATTGTATAGTTACGATTTATGATGGTTTGAAAAGTACTTACTTTAATTGGAATCCTTCAAACTCTTCTTGTTGTTCACTAATTGAAGCATCCAGGTCTAAATAGGAACCATAATCTCCATCTTTGTATAGCTGGAGAGAAGCATCATCCAACTGAAAAAAAAATCATAAGTTACCTATACACATTTAAGAAAATATACAATTAAAAACAAATGTGATAGAAAATTGTAAATGCCTACATTCTTTATTACAGAGTGATCAATCTCAAGTGTATACCACGTGATCAAAATATTTAAGTTGGTACCACTGATAGGTTGGTAAGAAGCTACTCTAGAGCATGGTTCGAGTAAAAACTACGATCAGTTTCAAATCTGTATGAAGGTCATTAACTTATACATATTATAAAATATTATCTTAATTTAAATAATGACTATTTTGTATTTGATTAGACTGCATCCCTATAAAATACAACAAAATAAATAAAATATTATTTAATGATTGGATTAAATCATTACAAAATAATGAATCTTAAGTATTTAAATGTGATAATTTCATTATAATTAAATAAAATTTACAGTACATGTTTGAAAACAGCATGACGATTCAATTCGATATCACAATTTGAAATTCAGAATATATAATTTGTCTTGATATAGACAGTTTGTTAATAACTCAAGAAAATACAAAAGTGAAAAACGAAGGTATAATATGACATAAACTGACATAAACTAAAATGACTAAAACCACACTAAAAATCCAAAGCAGCCAACTGCAGAACACAACAATAGTAACAACTAGGGATTTTTGTCATACCACTACAGTACACTTGAGATTGCTCACATTGTACATTGTAGATTGTCGTTTGAGGACAAATAGCAATCGTCTCTCAAATAGAGCAGCAATACTATTGTTACCATATAGTGCCAGAAAAACGTCCACAAGCATTCTAGACTCCATAAAATTCACTAAATTAATTTAAAAAGTTACTCTAAGGAAAATATTTTAAACTATTATATTCAAATTACATTTTCTATTAATATTTGCCTATTCGTAGTGACACGAGATCTGTCGGAGCACCGTTTATACCCGCTCAGAATTTCCTATCTCCCAAAGTATCGCAGTTTCTAAGTTTCTATTAAGAACTTACAACTAAGTCCTAAGTCCAAACAAAAAGGAAGAAATAAACTATTTCGTCTCCACTACATCCATACATCTAGACGTTTAATACAAACTGGATTATGGACTTTAATGATATACAAATTAGGAACTCAAGCTCAACAAATGTAACATACAAAATCGCCAGAATAAGAAATTAACAATACCAAATTACACATGCCGGGCGATGCAGACGAATGAGTTAGTTAACTGACAACGCGTACCTCGGTCCCGGGTTCAAATCCCCGCCCGGGAATGGACGTTTTGTAATTGTATAATAGCTTAGTGGGAGAGTAGCCATTGGTTAAACTTCGCCCACTATATAGTGAATGCAATAAAATAAATAGGTTACATATGTTACAAAAAGCCAAAAAAATTCGAAGTAACAGCATTTTGCAAATAAGAATAAAAATAGGATTCTTTCAATCTCTGTTGTTAATCTTTTCCACATACAAATTGTGATCATCAGAAAGAAAGTATATCCATTAATTTTAGGGTCCAAACATATATTAGGATAATGATTGCACGAGCTGTCGCGCTAAGATTTGTCCTCATATTGATCTGTAAGGTGATATGGTGTACCACAATCAATAAATACATTGTTTTCTACAAAAAATGTATAAAGGACACACTACGTTTTACATGAAGCAAAGTGGTCAATAGGATCAATGAAGCTACACTTCTTTCATACAGATCTACAATCGCCTTCTCCTTGCCGTACTCATTCGTGGCTCTATCTATTATCGTTTTACAGCTTACAAAATCGTATGTCCACAGCACACATTTTACTTTTGTGTTTTCCTGACATATTCAAGTCGCACTTCCTTGCAGTACTGACGGGATAAACACGCCGCTGTATATCGATCGTTTCGGTGCTACGCTCTTACTCTCATTTTTCATTATTGTCCATACACTGCCAATCGCGTTCTTTTCCTTCCTACGTTGATGCGCCGCTCAATTTCACCATCTATGCTATCATTGATATCGTGCAGCTTAAACAGGTTACCTTGTTTTTCATATTCAAGATTAAATACTACTACCTTCGTCTTGTCCAGGTTTATCTTTAGACCCATACTCATACAGAGTTCATCAAGCTTCCTCCGCATTGTTTGTATTTCATACTGACTATGTAAAACTGTATCATCAGCATACATCCGAACTCGTACATTACGTCACTAACCATTAAACTATTTACATCAGTACATTTGTGCAGAATACGTGGTGAGATTACGCAGTGTTGCCTACCTGCTTGCTCTATTCATACTCAGCTACTGATATATACTGCTCTTATTCCATTTACAAGCCACATACTCACTTCGTACTCACTTAACCTTCCCAAAGATTGTCCCTATTCACTCGGTCATACGCACAGTACAGCTTATTCTTTATATTTAAACACTTTTCAATCACCTGCTGCAAAATAATGATCCGATTTAGCTTTACCATTCTTCACTTTTTTTACAGCTTTTCTTTGCCTCATTAAACTCAATATCATCCTCAAATTAATACCTAATCTCCTTCACATTCTGCTTATTTGATTCCTCAATCGGCTTACTCTCACTTCTCTACAACTTTTCAAAATATTCTTGCCAGCATTTTCTCAATACGTACTCATCCCATACTATCTCGTTCATACTATTCAGCACTCCTATTGCGTCCTAATTTAGACCCAGGTTTAGGTTTCTTACGCCTTTTAAAAAGTTTCTTATTTCTCTCAAAATATTATTGTCTCGTTTCTTTCTGAATCTGTACACTTCATCAAGCGCTTCTTCTCAGTATCATTTTTCGCAGCAATCATGGAAATGTGGGGTATTTTTTCTTATATACTACCCATTTTACAGATTCACTCTTATCAAGCGCTCTTTTTCTGTTTACCCACAGTCAGCTTCCTCCACATATCTGTGCACTACTGTTGACAACAGTACCTTTGAAGGACATCCACGCACTTTCTATGTTCTTCATTAGGTCGTTTCATATCATTTGATCCACATTGTTCAAAGTTTTTGCACATCTTCGAACATCGTCAGCTATCAGTTTTCTACCTTAATTTTGCACGTTCCCAGTACGTTCACTTCTTTCCCCATGCCACTTCTGCCCTAAGAAGACCAGTTACCAGCCAAATGTGCCCCGGACGATGTCGCATTTCATACTAACGGTACTATGCTACTACCGGTTAGTGCTGGTATGTCAGCCTACTAGCCAAAGGTGCGGCCACCTTTCCTGTTACCTCAGTCGTGCCCAACGTAATTTTATGTACGCTACTATCCAGAAGATACTATCTTGCCAGTCAGCAAATAGTTACTCGCGATACGGTCACTAGGAGTCCTACGCAGTACGCAGACATATCTTTGAGAGCTACACAAAGATTAGGTACTTTGTCATTGTGAATTGTGGATTGTAAATGGTAAATTGTAGATTGTAAATGGTAAATTGTAGACTGTACATGACAAATTGTAGATTTGTAAATAGTAAATTGTATGTTCTAAATGGTGAAGTGAAGGTTCTAAATAGTAAATATAGATTGGACATGGTAAATTCTAGATTAAACTTGGTAAATTATGGATTGTAAATGGCAAAATGTAGATTATAAATGGTAAGCTGTAATATTAAACAGAAAATGTACATTACAAATGGTAAATTGTACATTGTAAATTGTGAATTGTAAGTTGTAAGTTGTAATCTGTAAGTGGTAAATCGTAAACCGTAAATCGTAAATTGTAATCTCGAACCGTAAAGCGTAAAGCGTGCGTAAATCGTAAACCGTAAATCGTAAATCTTAAATCGTAACTCGTAAATCGCAAATTCGTAAATCGTAAATCGTAAATCGTAAATCGCAAATCGTAAATCGTAAATTGTAAACTCTAAATTGTAATTTGTAAAACAGAGTTGTTGATTCCTGATGTGTAACGTGCAATATTAAGAATTTTGTTTGTCCTAAGAGTCGTAATTCAGGTGTACAGATCGAGTGACGGTCACGCATGATCCTCTTTCTAGGTGATAAGAGATTAATGGTTAAATACGAAATTACCTGTAACTAATGGCATTGTAATATAAGATGTTGGGACAATAAACGCAATTTTGATATACAATCCTAATATCGATGTTATTGCCTTTTAAAAAGCGTAAGTGTGCGACAAAGAGGTTTCCATTAAAAGTGTCATATTTGTAACAAAATAAACAAATAAAACACTTTTTTTTTTAAATTCTGAAGCATAGTTAAAGAATATTTATGAAAAAGAACTTCGGTTAAATAAAATATGCGTCTTGGGTTCGTTAGGTTGCACAAAGTCGACGGAGAACAATTTTCGATTACGTTCTCCCATAAAGCGGACTAGATTGGACGAATAACGCGTGTGATGTTAGCAAATTTTTACGTGTAACAAAGTCGATTTAAAATAGCTACCTAATTAAGGAACAAATATTTACTCTTGAAAGTAAAGTGTTCACCAAATTAAACAGGAAAAGATGTAAATACACAATGATTGTTTTACTAAGATACAGGACATAGCTTTTATGTTACCAGTTTGGACAATGCTCGTCCTGGAACTCTATAAGACAAGCAGCGTGTTCCAGAGAACTGACGTATACATTTTTTTCGACGGCTTTGTCTAGCGAAAATAGAGTTTATATCAATAAATAAAACATGTTTTAATAATAGTTGCTACCAAAAGAGATTAAACTAAAGCTACACTTAGTAATGTGAATAGACACAATTTTCAATTTTATGCAGCTGACAATCCTTATTTTGTGCATACCCACAGTCAGATAAAGTGTTCCTTAAACGTTTGGGGAGAAACTGTAATTGACCACATTGTAGAACCATATTATTTCGTTGGCATAGAAATTTTTTAGGAATTATTGGAGTACTTACCTTTAATATTTGTCAAATAATATGATTTTTTTCTAATAATAAATACTTATCGTTTGGCTACATGTTTCGCTAACAATTGCAGTTATCATTGTCAGTAAAGAACGACGAAAAAAAAATAGTTTCAAACAAATTTATAAAACGCAAAAACGCGAAGAATAAGCTTGTTATAGTTATTCGGTATAATACCAAAGACAGAATAAACCTGCTATAATAATTAGCTCCATGCACCTAATTGTTGTACCAGGCTCGTAGTTTCTTCATAACATCTTAGTGATGTTTCCACACGACCCACGGATCTCACTATTATTGTTGATTCGGTTTTCACAGAAGTTTGATGTACGAGGAATCTTCAACAACTAGATTAAATGTAGAATAATGGATCTTTCCCAAAACATCGACGTTAATATGCTATGAAATGTCATTCGTTTAAACACCTTTATAACTTCTAAATTAAAAGTGTTATTGTGCTAGTAGTTTTATTTTATATCCAATTTTGTTAAAATGGCTTGTTTTGTGTATTGCTTGGTAATAAAAATTACATTATTAATTTTATTCAATATATCTAGTTTAAATAAAAAAAGTTACTTTTTTGTAAAATTATGTTTTCTTCTCAACAACCTTTTTTTCAGTTGTTATACACACATTTTCTAACGGTGATATTCAAGAGTCTATAAGGATCTCAAGGAACTTTTAAGAAACTTTAAAGAACACTTAATAACCAAGAAGTTTGAGCACTACGACACAGGGTATTCCAAATGAAATAACCGAATAAATATAACACACCTAAATATTTTGATGAATCCTGTATACAGATGATGAAATATTACAAAAATCCCAAAACACTAGGTATACCGGGTGATTTTTTAACCGGCCTATTAGACGCGATTGGATACCTTAAAAGTTAAATATTTGAAATTTGGTACACGGCCACAATACACAATGAGCTATCTTTCTAAAATATATTCGTCGCAATGACACTTCCGGTTTTACCGGAAGTAGCCATCAACTTCCTTACTTTAAATGGAACCATGTATTTTTCTCAACGCTGTTGGATTCTCTGCATGATTTGCTACATAATTCACCTAGTTTATGTTTACCTGGTTGCTACGATTACGGAGATATAACAACTTTTACCTACGACCACTGTAGAAAATAGACGAAAACACACACACAGCCTCAGTAAATTCGTCATTACGCACGGTAAACAAATCGCACAGTTTTCGTAAACAAAACGCACAGTTTGACTATATTAACAAATGAAAATATTACAATGTCATATGAAGTGACAAATCGAGATACTTCTAATATACGTGATAATTGTACAGTAATCATAAATAATAATTATAATGTTTCTAATGTTAATTAAACCAACGTAGTAGTAAATAGAACGAATTATATCGCGTATGATCATCAAAGTTGTGAGACATAATTTTGTAAAATTGATCAAAAATCTAAAGATGCAATAATATACAGAGTATCCCATTTAAAGAAATGAAGATTACTAGTTTTTAGATCTCTATGTATACATAAAACGAACAATAAAAAATCGACGTGTTTACGCATCATCTACAATACCTGATAAAATTAAAATATTAAAAGTAGTCCAGACTTTTTGGCACAGTGTCTATGGTCGTAAGTATAGTACGTAATACGTGTTGTAAGCAATTACGCACTCATTCGTGCGTAGTATGCCTTTACAACACTTATTACGTAATATACTATTATGAAAACATGTCGACTTGCAAGGGTTTATTAGGAAAATCATAATTTTGAACGGCTTACGATAGGAAAGTAAAAGACTCGCCCTTTCAAATGCATGGTCTCAAGTTGATGTTACTCTATTGAAGACGCCGCAATAAATTTGTAAATTTGACTAAATTATTTTATATAAAATTATGGGTTTATTCAATTTATTATTACCAGTAGCTAGGCGTATTTAGCTTTATTAGTGACGCTCATCCTTTTGATTTTGAATCGGTAAATTTTCATAATAATAATAATAATAATTTTCATACATATTATCATAAAACAACAAACGAAAAAACTTTGAAAACTCACAACATGTTATAATACATGTTTAATGTGTTCATTTTTTTCTAAACACAATAACAAGGGCTTTTGAACTGCAGCACCTGTAGCCCGTCTGATCTCGTGTGATTGCAAAACATTCATTGTGCGAGTAATTCGCGCAGTCAAATCCTGTTTATTAGCACGTTCATCCACATAAACTATTTTTTTAACTCGTCGCCATAAATAAAAATCCATGGGTGTAAGGTCCGGAGATCTCGGTGGCCATAACCAAATACCCCGATTACCCCACCAACGATCCTCAAATAATGCCCGGAGTTTGTGATCTACCATTCCTGTATTATGCGCTGGTGCGCCATCCAGGTGATGCCAGAAGTAATCAAGAAAATTTAGCACGATAGTGTTTAAAATCGCAAGATATCTTTTCCTTGTTAAATTTTCGTCGTACATGTACCACCGTAATTGATGACCCAACGTCAAACAGAAAACATTTATTGCAAAGTGAACCTGGTTCTATACGTCTCATATTAAGTTAGGATTTTGCGCTGCCCAGTAATGTTTATTTTTCCTATTGAAAATACCACGCTGCGAGAATTTAGGTTCAACTGTAGAAATAATGTGTTTTAGCAGATGTCCATCTTCTTGAATTTTTATCAACAGTTCTTCGCAAAATGAAACTAGTAGTGGAAAATCCGTTGGCCTTAGCTTTTGCAGTCTTATAAAAGAATACGGATTTTGTTTGTACAGAACTAGTATGTTTTGAATAGACGAATGGTTTAGTCCTAAATCATTTGCAGATGATCAAATTGACGAACGTGGGTAAGCGCCAACATATCCCAACACATTTATTTGATTAACTTCATTTCCAGTCATTGTTCTTGTTCAAAGTCTTGGGGGCGCAATATTACTAAAGTCAATAAACTTCTTATTCAATTTGGGGAATTGTTTTTCACTTATAGGGGACGTTCTGCACATTTTACGTTAAATGCGCGACAAGTACGTTGAATAATTTTCTGCTAATTTCCATGAATTAGGAACAAATCGAACATCACCTTCATTTGAATAACGATTCATGATTAATAAGTTTTATAAAACAAATGTCATAGAGCTAAGTTTTAACGCGCTTTGGCAGTCAACGATGACAGCTTTACTCTTTTATTTTCAAAGGCTACTTGATATTAGCTGCACATTTTGTCAATAGTAATAGACTTACTCAAAAAAAAATTTAATACGGATAAGCTTAATAATTATCAGCTTATTTTATTTTCAAAGGCTACTCATATTTGACATGACATAAATTCAAAATAATACGGAGATTAGCTTTAAATTATCGTACAACTTACTTTGACGACACATTAGGAGATTATAATTTAGACATTACTTTGACAAAATAAGTGACCAAATGCACATTTCTTATAAAATGAACATTCACCGATTTAAAGTCAAAAGGACGAACGTCACTAATAAAGCTAAATAGTAGAAACAATCGAATTTGTGTCAGTCCCCATAGCAACGGGCTAACTAAATAATAAATTGAATAAACCCATAATTTTACATAAAAATATTTTTTGCGCCAAAACGGATGATGATAGGCATATACATAATTAGAGAAAAAATGTTACAAATTCAAGTCTCCATCGAATCCTGTAGAGAAAATTGAAGGCTTCCATTAAAAAAATTGACTTATCGCTATTTAAATTTAGTCAAGTTTATAAATTGATTGCGGCGTCTTCAATAGAGTAATATCAACATAAGACCATGCATTTGAAAGGGTAATTTATTCACTGTTGTCGGATGGTCTTTTTACTTTCTTGTCGTAAGTCGTTCAAAGTTATGATTTTCCTAATAAACCCTTGCAAGTTGACATTTTTCATAAAAGTTGTTATATCTCCGTAACTATAGCAACCAGGTAAACATAAACTAGGTGAAATATGTAGCAAATCATGCAGAGAATCCAACAGCGTTGATATAAGGAAGTTGATGGCTACTTCGGGTACAACCGGAAGTGCCATTGCGACGAATATATTTTACATATATTTTACACTGTGTGGCATTGTGCAAAATTTCAAATATCTAACTTTTAAGGTATCCAAACGCGTCTAATAGGCCGGTTAAAAAATCACCCGCTATACACACCTGTAGAAATTAACTCAAGGAAAAAATTCACGGTGTCTCATTTAAACTTGCCTCCCGTTAATAAGACACTCAGTAGAAGTCATTTAAAAATATGGCCATTAGGCACCTACGAGTTTTTGATTAATTTTGTTTTTTTTAATCTTACAGTAAAGCAGTTATTAGAAATTATTAATTAGCTACCCACTCTAGAATAGTTTCAAAACCTTACCTTTACTAGAATTTTCAAATTAGGAGACACTTAAAATAAACTTCAAACAAAAAGTTCAATAAACCTATGTTATCATGCAAATGTGGAAACTATGAATGAATCTTCTTTTTCTGAGTTAAAGTTATCACATATTCCAATCTTTCACCAATTGTATCAATTACAACCGGAATCTTTTCAGAACGATACCTAAAAAATCAAAGGCGTACTGCTATCATTCAACACGTAAGTGTAATCTTGCCTTCTTACTTAAAGATATATTACCAGTTATAGAATGAACCGTAAAGTTTTGCAAGACTAAGTATCTACTTAAAAAAGCAGAAATCATAAATTTACCTCATTCTAACTACAATGAAAAGTGTGTTCACATTTTAAAGTTCAACAAATTCAAATTGCCTAAATTTTACAGTTCCCACGTTTTTGACTACATCTTACAATAGTAAAACACTTGAAATTCATTCAATATTTTATACATGCATGCGCATACATCGCATATATTAAATAGACGGAACAACCTGTTATATTTTTTCCCATACATTCATATTATAATGATACACATTAAGTCGTGATTATGCATAGTGAGGTGTTACCTTTAAGATTATAACCAAATAATTATAACTATTGATTCTTACTGCAATTATTATTTTTAATAATCTCGTAAAAACAATAACTCTACAGCACGATATTGTGATAGTAACCCATGACCTAACGTGCGTTACAGGTCAACGAGCAGACAACAATAGTTCTTCATGGTAAGTGAACAAAATCATTTTTTAGATCGTGATAAGTAATGTCAGGAGGTAACTTATTTAAAGAAAAAATAACACATCAAGAACCTGTAGTTACCTTCATTGTGGAATTGCGAGCGTGTGAAAAAAGTCTTTATAGTTGTTTAAAAAGAAACACTTATTGTTAATACTAATTAATTAGTCATTATTCATAAATTCTTCTTAACGTAAAAGTGTAACAAAATTGGGCTTTTCTTCCTGAACGACAGTCATTAGAGCTGTAACGTGTTATTAATCTGGGTAATCGTAATTCCTTTGTGCCTTTGAGTCCCAAAATTTATTTCACGATAGTATTGTGCACAGTGAGGTTTTTTATTATTTGCATGGGGATCTCGGAAACCATAAGAGCTACACATTTGCTTAAATGGGGAAAGATTTGCATCTTTAGTGACTATTCCAGACACGCTTTTGTTGATTTAAGAAAATGCATGACTTATTAGATATTTGTAAAAAAGTAAAATTCTCCAAAATCGTTTTAGCGCTTTAATTCTTTATTTCTAAAGATAGATCAAAATTGTTTAAATACAATTTGTAGATAATTTTGTGCCGAATAACGTCACCGTACTAGTTTTTTTTTTATTTTGCTTAGCATTTTGAAGTTATGAAGTAAAGTTGAAATTTTTTAAACGGAAACCATAGTTGGCTATGACATATTTTAATAGTGGGTTTTTTCTGAGTGTAATGATGTAAGGGTTGTATCACTTATTTTAATAAATAAAAGCACAATACACGTTTTTCTATTATTAGGTTTAACAAAAATCATATCTTGCCATGGAAAACAAAAGTAAAGCAACGGAAGCGTTGTTTATCTTCATCATTGACAGTTCGTTCGTTAGTGTAATTCTTATCGGTCAATGTGGAGTTGCTTTAGAAAATTAATTATGGGGTACGCAAATTTCGAGAAACTTGATATGATCAGTGTTACATCATTTGTAACAAAAACAGCGGCCGAACGCTATTTTTATTGTATTTTGATCGCTCTCAATCATCTTTAGACACCTTCAAGAATTTATACAACAATTTAAAAGAGTTTGTGAGTTTTGTGAAGCCCAGAGATAGGGGTAATATTGATGAAAACGTGCAGATAAATGTTCTAGCTGTTGATAATCAAAATCCATCTACATCAACACGGAAAATTGCACAAGACGCTGTAATCGCACAATGAACCGTAGTGAGAACTATAGCAAAACATAAATACCGTTGGACAAACATTGCACCCTGGTGATGAAAAAAGATTAAATTTTTGTAATTGGTTCATAAATATGTGCCATGAAATTAACAACTTTCCGATGCAGATCTTATGGACCAACAAAACACATTTTACAAAATGTGGTATGTTCAATCGCAATAATGAACACCTGTGAGCCCAAGCAAATCCTCCCCGTTTACAAGAAAGACGAGCTCAGATTAAGTTTGGCTTCAATTTATGGTGCGGTGTTAATGGTTTGCAGCTTGTTGGGCTATTTATTTTTAACGGGACTTTAACTGGAAATCGATATTTGCAATTTCTAAGGGAAGATTTTAACACTATCCTAGATGAATCAAATTTACAAACCCGTGCAAACATATAGTGGTATCAACACGACGGAACCCCACCCCACTGTCAGGCGCAAGTTAAAAGATATTTAGATGAAATTTTTCCAAACTCGTGGATAGGCAGAAATGGTCCTATTTTATGGGCTACACATTCTCCTGATCTTTCACCTTTAGACTTTTTTGTATTTGGAGTAATAAAAGATCTGATGCGATCATATCCAACACATCAGGAGATTCATGAAGCTGTTATTAATGCATTTAACAGATTAGATGGGCGTAAAATTACCAAAGCTGTAAACTCCGTGTTGAAAAGGTGTCTGTGTGTCGATAATAATGGTAGACATTTCGAACACTTACTGTAAATTTCTTTTGTTTTCCATGGCAAGATATGATTTTTGTTAAACCTAATAATAGAAAAACGTGTATCGTGCTTTTATTTATTAAAATAAGTCTCACAGCCCTTACATCATTACAATCAGAAAAAAAATGCACTAAAAAATAGTGTATCTGGATTACTCTTCTAAAGAAGCAAATCTTTCCCCATCTAAGCAAACGTGTAACTCTTATGGTTTACGAGATCCCCATTCAAAAAATGAAAAAAAAACTCACCCTGTATAATACATTTAGACAGTTCATTATTTTTCTATAATCTAGTAATCCCTGCGTATTTAAATAGTCTATAAATAGCTTCATCACCACGCAAGTAAAACTCAAATGGCATTACAAGTGATTTGATCTTGACAAAGGTTCCATTGCCACGGTCAAACAATAAATTGTTTGAACTCTCAAACTAATAATTCCAACCGGCATTTTTTCCTTAAATATGGATATAATCAAAGTTAAAAATTTTAATTGCAGAACTATTAAAATATAATAGCCAAAAATTAATAATAATCCAGGGTACATTATGTTTGTCATTATAAATAATAGTTTGTATCCAAAATGTGCATTAAATCAAAATCAAGCACTATACATATTTTTAATGTAACTCAATGATATTTGCGTCCAAGCTGTCGACAAGATGACGTTAACTAATTTCGACTTAAGCACGATCATATATATATATATATATATATATATATATATATATATATATATACAGAGTGAGATATCAAAACCAATCTTGGTGTGGTAATACACGATCATAGGACCTACAATTTAAATATATATAGGGTGATTGACAAAAATATGCTAACCCAAACCTGTGTTTTTTAATGAAACATTCTGGATATTTTTGCAGTTTTGGATTCACTGTTACATTTAGAATAAAAGTACAGAAATTTGTATCTGTATCACTAACCGTTCTGCAGATATCGTCACTTTAGTATCAAAATAGAGTTAACTTTGGGACTACGAAGCGAGCGTTGTCACCACGATTTTGTAAATCTGTTTATACCACCGACTATTAATAATAGTCTACTAACAAACTAACTGGGAAATTTTTGGAAAACGTGTAAAATTATACAGAATGATTAACTTACGCGAAATGTAATCTTTCTCAATTTTTTCAAATGCAACAGCCTGTATATCTTTCACATTTCGATTCCCCGTAAAAAGTGGATACTATTTGATAATAGGATTCACAGCCATAAGACGGGCCCTTCTTAAGATATTGACGCTTTATTTGAAAATATTGACATACAGAAGAACAAATAAAACAAAATCCAGAACAAATAAGAAAATACGAATGGTAAATAAAATCTTTACAGATAGGAAAACTTAATTAATAACTAAACAATAAAATAATTCTCTACGCCTAAACATAAGTTGAACAAGTAAACATAAACGAATAAAACCATAAATTCAAACTAAATGTTCAAAATGCTGATCACGCCTAGCTAAACACTTTGCAATTCGCTCGGTAAACGAAAGATTCACTCCCAACAACATTAGAGGCGAAATGGATTGAAACGTAGCTCTAATTCTATTTTTCATATCTTCGCTTGTGGTGGGAGGATGTTGGTAAACTTTTTCTTTAACGCAGCCCCAAAGGAAGAAATCAGGGGGCGTAAGATCCAGTGACTGGCCAGTTTTGCACACCACCTGGTCCTTTCCACCTCATCGGATAATTTCAATCGAGATATTGCCTAACGTTGATTGCATAGTGTGGAGGGGGGGCGTCCAGTTGAAACCACATCGTACGAATATTATCTAGCTCGATATTTTCCAAAAGCTCGAGTAAATATGTAAATATCTTTCTCCAGTAAGACTTCCCATCAAAGAAAAAAGGACCAACCAAATTAAAATTGATTATACCACCCCACACATTAACTGCCCATCGATGCTGGTGATCAACAACTCTTAAGATGTGTGGATTAGTATCTGAATAGTGATGACAGTTATGTATGTGCATTAATATTGCCATTATTGTGAAAAGTTGCTTCATCCGTAAGTAGAATGTTATCAACAAAATTAGGTTCTTCATTGACTTTAGTAGTTACCCATTGGCAGAAAGATTCACGATTTTGAAAATTTATTTCACTTAAAGTTTGATGTTGCTCGATATGATAAGGATGCAATTTGTTTTTTTTTTAATAAAGCTGCGAACTGCATTTCTATTTAGGTCTAGGTGTGTACTTAGTTCTCTGGCACCAATTTTCGGGTATTCTATAAAAGATGCCACAACTTCATTTGGGCTTGTTTTTGCGCGCTTGGGATAACACACACTTTCAGAATTTATAAATCTCTCAGCTACATTCATAAACGATTCTTTCCACGGCTGTCTTCTCTCTGGGTATCGTTCATAGTACAAACGGGTAGCCAGCAAAGCATTTCTTTGAGCTTCGCCGTAAATAAAGATCATCTCGACAATTTCTTTTTTCGGAAAAATTCGTTTCATACAAAAATTGACAAAACAACAATCCAAAAACACACAAACTAATGGAACAATATTTTAATGATTATACAAACGTAAAAACAATAGATGCAATTGTTTTTTATTACGAGCGGCTAGCCTACCTGATTTGTTTTGTTGAATTCTATCGTCATAGTAAATTTGTATTTTAGAATATTTTTACGTAAAAACGTCAATATAAGGCTCCGTCTTATGGCTATGAAACCGTAATTATCTATTTAGTGAATCAATGCAAATTATAATAAAATCATTCGTGAGTAATCGAAATTAATTTCAAATCCAGTTTGTTTGTTAGTAGACTATTATTAATAGTCGGGGGTATAAACAGATTTACAAAATCGTGGTGACAACGCTCGCATCGTGGTTCCAAAGTTAACTCTATTTTGGTACTAACTAAAGTGACGATATCTGCAGAACGGATACTGATACAGATACAAATTTCTATAATTTTATTCTAAATGTAACAGTGAATCCAAAAATGCAAAAATATACAGGGTGTTCAATTAAAAAAAACAGGTTTGGGTTGGCATATTTTGTCAATCACCCTAAACTAATTTTTTAGAATGTAGGTCCAATGATCGTGTACTACCACGCCAACATTCATTTTGATATCTCTAATAGTTAAGGAGCAATCCTCCGTCCACGCAGTAGACACACACACCCTGTATATATGGGGTTATTACAAATGATGTTCCCGATTTGAACTATAAGTATTACTGGATTAATCTGTTTTAAGACCAGTTGGTAATACTGGAAAGAAAAACTCATAAAGTTTTGTTTAAATTCGTTTAGGTACGTATCAGCTGTTTGTTAAAGTCAATTGTCAATTGTGTAATGGCTGAATTTGAAGGCAGCAAAGCATTGTGTTGGACTTTCACATCAGCCAATCAGTTATTAGTGTGCAACGTAACTTTAGAACCAAATTTAATGAAGATCCTCCTAGCAATCACTCCATTCGCAAGTGGTACTTGAATTTTAAGAGAAATGGGTGCATTTCTAAAAAGAAATCAACTGGAAGGCCGTCAGTGAGCAATGAAGTTGTAGAACAGAATGGAAAATTTTACGCGTAGTCCACATAAATCTACTATTAAATGCAGCAGAGAGCTTGTTATACCACAGCCAACAGTTTGGAAAATTTTACGTAAACGTATACATTTCATGTCTTACAAACTTCAACTTGTTTAAGCATTAAAACCAAATGACAAAGTTCTAAGACTTTTTTGATGTGAGAAAATGCAGGCCTTAATGGAAACCTTTGCAAAATGTTTAGTCTTTAGCGGTGAAGTCACGTTCCACTTGTGTGGTCAAGTGAACAGGCATAATATTAGAATATGGGGCTCGGAGAACCCCCACACGTACATCGAGCACCTTTGCGATTCTATGAAAGTTAATGTGTTTTGTGCTATCACTTACAACAAAGTGTAAGGGCATTTTTTCTTTGTTGGACAAACAATAAATGGAATAATTTTTCTTGGACATGATGAGGGAATGGCCGCAATTAAAACAAGAATCCCCATATGTAATTCTGCAATTAGACGGCGCATTACCACTTAGATTTTAGGGCTGAATTTCGAAATCGGCTGCTTGACAGATGGATCGGTCGTGCTGGTCCAAATGATGGTGCACTCTTGAACTGGCCTCCAAGATCTCCGGACATCACCACCTGTAATTTTTTCTTGTGGGGATACATAAAAGATAAAGTGTATACACCACCATTACCAGAAAGCATATCTGACACCCAACAACGGATTACCAGAGCCATCTAAACAATCGACCAAGACACTGTTAACAAAGTATGGCAAGAGCTTGATTACAGGCTTGGCATCTGTCGCATTACAAGGGGTTCCCATATCGAACATTTAGAATTCTTGGCACACGGGAGGAAACTTTTTGAGTTTTTCTTCAAATGTAACCATTTTATTTTTTTGTATGATAAGTAAAACCAAATTTATGTACACTTGAAATCTTGAACATCATTTGTAATAACCCTGGAGAACCGTTATACGGATTTTTATGAAATTTTGGTTCAATAGGTTTTCGTATTGAATCTATCTATTGAAAATATTTTCAAACTTGCACCGCTTCCGGTTACACCGGGAACTGGTATCAACTGCATTTTTTTAAATAGGCAGATACATATTTTTATTTTTTTTAGATAAAGCTTTAAATAATAACAGATTTTTATCCGAAAGTTTTTTGAATTTTAAGTAATGACTTCAGAATTAATTTTTTTCAAAACACAGATGCATACCTTCACGGATCTTGTTTGGTTATTTGATGAACTATATCGTTCAAACCTCACATAGAGGATAATAAAACCTCATTTATTATAAATTAATATTTGAAGTCACAGTAATATCTTCAAAATGTGGTTAAAAATAGGGTACATTTGATAAAACATTATTATACTGTCTTCTATATTTCAGTTAAAAAAAAGGCGAATAAAAATCTTGAAATTCATTGGGTTTGTCATTTTGAATAAAGCGGTGAGAGGTGCGCATGCGCATTAACGCATGATTTGAAATTTTCATAGAAAGGCTGATAGTCCGAAAATTATAAGATGGGTTAGGGAACTTATAAATAAAGTCATTTGACTAATTGAACAACATTTATTATCTAACAAGACTATAAACAATAATACAAAAATATCAAACAGTAACTGTTTAAAAATAAGAAATTATTATCTAATAAAAATTGAATTTGATAAATAAATGTTAATTAAACGAAACTCCAGTGTGCGCCTTTCTTGTAAACGTCATTGAAACATGCAATTTGCATTATTTCTTCGAAACTTTGAATCAAAACAACAAAATAGAATTTATTTCCAAAACAAAAGAAAATAGAAAAAATTATAACAAATGCTCAAATTGTGCACCATTGACTTCCATTTTAGAATTCCATTCAAATTTTACAGCATTCTCAATTTCTTCTTGTTCAATTTAGGCAAACGCCTGGTTTATTTTATTTTCTAAATCGTTGATGTTATTTATACACAGATTTTTATTTCAATAAATCAAATAGATCTGAATCAACATTCAAAATAGTTATTAAAACTAAGAAATCATAGTAAAATAATTAATACAAAGTCTCTTAAATTGCTACGCACGTATAACCAACATTGTTTGATATTAACATAGCATAACTGTTAGCTTCTATAAATTTAAATCTTCATTGTTTAATCAGACAAACCTGTATTATTTTCTAAACTCGTTCTTGATGTAATATGATTATCTGACCAAATATTCAATTCGTCGTCCAAATAATAAAATCTAAATTCTTGCATCTTCATTAACACAAATTTACAAAAGTTTATTTCACATTCTTTGAAAGTCGGTGGAAAAGAGATGACGCACTGAAGTGAGGGTGCATTTCATTGGCATTTAAAATTATTTGGTCGAATTTTGGCTTTCAGTTATTTAACTGAACCAAACAAGTCAAAACGGTATACCTTAAGCAGTGCTCCTTCAAATGACCCCTTCAATAAGGGACTAGGATGCTTATGTACCTTTTATACCGTAGAAAAAATAAAAAATATTTGTTTTTCATGGCCCTTTAAAATTAATGCGTTCACATCCTTTTAGATTACAAGAAGTGGACAGGAACCTCGTTAATAACATATAAAGAAAATGGACTGAAAAATTATTTATTTTTACATTTTATTCGATATTTTATATTGATGTATGTTATAAATATTTATGTTAGTATTCATATTTGATAATATTTACTTATATAGAAATAAAATAATGTGTTTGGTTCAATTAAATTTCTAATGTCTTTAATTTAAATATGGAAATTTCTTCTAATAATCGGTAATAAAGTTGGCTTGGCAATATTTGGAAATGCGCGCAAATATTTGGTAATGTGTGGAAATAATGGAAATGGTTGGAAAAATTTGGAAATGTTTGGAAATATTTTGAGATATTTGGTAATATTTGCAAGTTTAAAAATGTTTGTATTTGTACGACTAAATCACCAGTGTTCACACCTATTGAAACCAAATTAGCTCATAAATTTAACAAAAAATTGAACATTTCTTGTTGTATATTTAGGATAGTAACATCAGTAATGGAGGTAAGATCGGGAGGTAACTGCTGAAACGTTTTATATGGTACAACGGAACTTATAAAGTCATCTTAGAGTTCTGGATTATTACCAGTTCTGCTTTAGTAACGAATCCAAATTGCCTTTCTCCCAATACTTCTATATCATTAACTATTCTCACTAACAACAAACTTGTAACTATTTTACTTGTTTGAAAGCTAATATTTAGATATGTCACAAATTAGATAGCTATGGAGTTGACTAATTGCAACAATCTCTGGTTGTATTGTGACAACTTAGCATAATGTTTATTCTAACGTTGAACTTATTCGAACGAACTTATAATAACATTAATATTGGTCAAGTTGCTTTGGTATGTGAATCCTATGCTAGAGGCTCACATTCCATTAATATAAGTAATTTGATTAATTGTATTTGATTCATCAGTTCTACATATAAAGACAAAATTTACATCGATTCTAGAATCTCGATAATGCAGTTGGTTACCTACTCTAAAGTACAGGTCGTATTCAAATCCTCTGATTAACTTTATTTATGTATTTAATAATTAATAATTTCGAACACTGTACGCTGAAGTTGATTATTTTAAAGTTTACTAAATATTATCAGATCCTATGACAGTGATTAATTGCAACAATCTCTGGTTGTATTCGGTGACAACTTACCCGCACTTAATGTTTATTCACCTTGAACTTATTCGTCATAACATAACTTATAATAAATTAATATTAGTCAAGTTGCTTTGGTTATGTGTGAATCCTTGCGGTATTGCAGGCTCACATTCCATTAATATAAGTAATTTGATTAATTGTATTTTAGAATTTACATTAGTTCTACATACATAAAGACAAAATTTACATTGTTTGGGGCTAGAATCTCGATAATGCAGTTGGTTAGTGCGGTACTCTAGCAAAGTACAGGTCGTAGGTTCAAATCCTACTCGAGGTTACTTTTTATTTATGTATTTAATAAAATTAATAATAATTTCGAACACGGGTTGGGTGTACGCTGAAGTTGATTATTTTTGTTAAAGTTTACTAAATATTATCAGATCCCTTGACAGGAGGCTCTCGGATCCCCTTCCCGTTAATAGGTGTATGCAAAGTTGGTTATTGATTTGTGTTCAAAGTGTACGCAATACTTACATTAATTATACATTCTTGAAATTCGTTATTTGATCCTTCTATAATGTTACAGTATTTTATTACCTTTGTCTATGTATTATGTCCAGAAATAATGAAATTATAAAATATTGAGCGAATTGCATGTGGGGCAAGAAATCGACCACGTGTTATTTGGTGTATCATTGGTTTTTATACAATGATTGTTCTGAATTATTTAAACATTCCTCGGCATTTATGATATGTGATGGTAATTACCACTTCCTGCTGTTCATGCACTATTGACCTGCTCTAATTAGTATTCTATTGCATTTCAAATTTCTTAGGATCATTATACGAAACACGAATAATCCCTCATGATTTCATACATTTTGGTGATGAATAAATTTGATTAAAATTTTACTTCTATAATAAACATTTTAAAGCTTTTTAATGTTCGTAATTTGTACTGTCACAGATAACTAGGGCCAATAAGTCCATATACAGGGTCTTGCATCTTCGCTTCGTCTTCTACTACATCTAAATGATTTATATGCTAGACAACACATTTAAAAATATTTTCACAAATACAGGGTACATAAGTGCGCATTTTATTGCTCCATCCTAATATTTTTGTAATATAAATTATTTAGATGTATAGAACACGAGCTAATATCAGGACCTTATATTGTTACTTACTTAAAACGTCTTTGGGTGTAAACATTAAAATATTACCGATTTTAAACCATTATATACCCAACAACAATGCACGTTCGGTATCTTATTGGTATTGTTTTCATAATACCCATAAGCAAAATGATCTGTCTTTCTTTTATGAATTTCTGTTTGATGATTTTTTAATTTTAGCAAATTTAGCTTTAAGTGTTCATTACGCATGTCAAAATGTCCTACCTATCTGACCTATATCAAAAGATTTACAACTATCGAAATTAACTTATAACACCTGGAAAATGAAATATTTATATTAAAAACCCAAAAGGTTTTGGAAAATGTATTAGGCTGGACCAATATAAGGAAGTGAATGGTTAATTTTAATATGGGAAATAGTGATTTTAAACGTTAATTAGCGAAATATTTTATTGTGGAGTTTCACCATTAAGTTGAATTATTGTAATTTATTACTAAAACGTTGTTTGGTGGTGATAAGTTAAACAAACGATAAAAGGAATATAAAGCACAAAGTTTGTCTTACAGGTGTGGAAGGATTTGCTCCACTATTGCATTGTAGTTGTAGGGATGACATGATCACAAGTGGTAGTACTTTCTTCACTATAAAATATTTCACAAATTAACGTGTAGTAATCATTTACTTTAATTCTATTTCGGACACTAAGATTTTTCCATTCACTTCCTTATACTTGTCCAGCCTCACGTGGAGGTGAAATTGAAATAAATTTTAGTTTAAATATTATATTTGGATATCACATGTAGGATTTTCAATTAATGTTAGATTACCGTGATTTTTATTTAAAGTTTGTTATCGCAGTTTCATTAAAAGAATTAAATTTAATTTTGGTTGAAGAGAGTTTTAAGAAACACTATATGTGCCGGCTTAAATTTATTTTTGTTATCGTGTTTGATAGCGAGAGGTCGGTCGCGGGTAAGTATTTCTGCATACTTTCGAGTTTACCAATTTATTTATGGATTATGTTGTTAATTGGGAAATTATAGAAAATTTATTTGGCACAATAGGCATCTTACTGAAAAACAGGATGTTTGTATCTCGATTCTAGGAATCAGGTTTGTTTCTTGCCTGGGAAGTGCCATGGAACATTTTCTTAGAGTGGAGATTTTTTCGATTAGTTAGTTACAGTTTGGCCGTGAGGAGGACAGGTCGTAAATTGGGCGAGTGATGCAGTTATCAGGCATTTTTTTCTTAAAATAGCATCAGGGAGTTAACCCTTTTCACTGCTTGTGGATTATAGATACGACTCAACTATCCCCAGGAAAATTATGTTTTGTTCATAGGTCAGTAGTAACATTCTCGTTTCCATTGAAGAAGATTAGTGTTTATTTGAGTGCTTTTCTAATTTTTCAAGTAATTTTTCGCTTTAAGTGTGCCGTGTATGGTAAATTTGCGTTTAGAAAAACTGCGCCAAATTGTTGCCCTTCACTCCATTGTACCCCAGCCAGTTCAAAGATAGACAGTAAATTGCTGTAAATAAAGTTAATAAGATATTTTGTATATAAATGGCAGACTTTCGTAAACAAGTTAATGATTGTGTTCATAAACCCAAGTAAAGCATTGCATTAGATTTACACATATTATTTGATTGTAAATTAAAAGATAGTTTACCGGATGGAACATTTTGTTCACTGTCGGATTCCGTTAAGAAAAATAATTAGGATTCGGTTGATTGCGTTAGTTGTGAATCTATTGCATCAAACCCAATAACTTAAATAGAGGAATAATGTATGTAAAATTATTGTTTTGCTATTATTTTGTTCCAATCATGTTTAGAATTACTCTAATAAGCAAAGGAAATGGATGGACAATTTTGTAAATACAAAAAGAAACAAAAAAAAAGGAATGATTGGGTGTAAGAATGCATTGTGCGTAAACTACCGGATTGAGAAAAAGGGCTTGGAGCGAAAATCATCGAACACCTTTAGAGACCATTTATCTTTTTTTGACGAACTGTTATGGTAAATGATTACAGACTATACTAATATCTATGCAATACAACATAACAAACAGGGTGATATAACTGTGGATGTTTTTTGGCGCGCTTATTTAAAGTGGCTACAGCAGTGTATCAAGACGATCCTTTCCGATCCCAATCATAAGATTATAACAGAAGCCATTTCAAGAAACCGATTCAACTACAAAATGCACAATTTGCAATGTAATAACAATAACTTGGCCATGAATGACAAATTTTCAAAAATCAGACCCTTTTTGATACATCTAAACGAGAAATTCATAGAACATACCCCATTACAAGAAAGCCAAATTATCGACGAATCAATGATCCCATATTTTAAAAGACATGGTTCGAAGCAATTTATTAGAGGAAAACCGATCAGATGAGGGTACAAGTTTTGGATGGGTACCAACCAAAAAGGCTATATAGAATGGTTCGAACCATATCAAGGTGCGTCGACTGTTTTGGAAGATGGATACAACGATTTGGGATTAGGTGCCAGCATTATTCTCACTTTGCAGATAAGATTATTTCAGAATAGGGCCTATTGCCTTTTGACTTTCAAAATAAAAACTATTAATGAGTTAAATGAGGATAATAATAACGCAGTTTTGAATTTTTTGACTCATTAACATTTATAAAAAACAATTATAAATTATTGTTGTTCGTCTCCTTACTTTATTTTCATTTCTATATTTAAAATGTTTTAGCTTCTTTTCTTCCATGGTCAAAATACCTCTAGGCATTTTGGAAAATATATTACAACTAAAATCTGTAAATCCATACGTAATTGGGAAAAAACAGAAATGCCTAAAAAAGTCTAACCTTCATTTATTTTCTTAAGGTATTTCGCTTATTCTTACAAATAGACCCAACAAATCCAATATGGCTATACTCTGTAGAAAACATTCTATTTAAATTTGTAAAAATATATAGTGTATTTTTATTATAATTCTGTAAATAAAAAAGTTAACAGCCTTTATTTCGAAAACGGCAAAAAGACATGGTAGATGTATCTTATACAGAGTTGTCTTAGAACTTAACGTAGAATAGAAAAATCAAATAAAATACAGTGTCCCATTTAAAATTCTCAAGTCGAGCTGTGGATTTGAATTTGAAAAATCTTGTTTACACCGAACAACTTTTGTATTAAACTTTTTTTGGTAAGCCCGATAAAAAATGAGTTAGAGGGAGGGGAGGGGGCAAAATAGCTGACACCCTGTACAATGAGAAAAGTGTACCAAACCTCCTTTGTTAATACTATTCTGTAAATTATTTACAATCTTTTTAGATCCGGGTCAGGGATGACTGAGTTATGGGATTTTACAATGCAATGTATATACGATTTGAGACGTGCGCATTATATCGTTATACCCAGTAAATCGGCTGTCGATGGTTTACACGTAAGTGTCTGAAAAAGAGTTATATGAAGCCTGGATGAACGATGAATATGGAAGAGACGTACAACTTGAAGATGAGAGGAACCAGAAGGTAATATTTAGTTGACTGAGTTGGAGAATCAAAGTGTGGTTATGTCCGAGACAGAAAATCATAATAATTAGTGATACTGACAAGGAGAGTGATGTAAGTGTTGCTGGCCGTAATTGGAAGTATAACAGGTGCCAATTAGTGCGTAGATGAGATAACAACTTCATTTAAGTACTTAAATACAAAGGTGAGGGAAGTATCAGACGCACATTATAAACATATTTTTACTTATACAGTGGTTCACAAAAGCGTGGCAACACAAACTTACACTTTTTAAATGACACCCTGTGTATTTTTACATTTTGGATTATGATTAATTTTAAGGGACCTTGTGTAACATTCCCTATACCTTGAATACCATCTCCAGTGAATGTAGAATGTTCAAACAAAGTCAAGTTCAAGGCAGCAGCTTCATCTACATATTAGTGTTTCATGATTTTTTTACAATTTCACCGTCCTGAGTTATAACTTTACCCCAATACTTTAGTCATGTTTCTTTATTCTATACAGGGTGATAACATTATGCGAATTATTATTTCTTTAAATTGAACACCCTATATATTATATACTTATTGGATAACAACCCTTTACAAGAGCTTTGCAGTGATAACATATATGCAAGACTTAAATGTTATAGTCTTTCTGTAATTAAGTCAAAAACTGAAAATTTGCAGTTTTTAAATAATAACGTCCCATGAATATAATTTTTTTACATTATAATTGTTTTTATTGTTGTTGCAGAATTTCATCGTTCTTTATAAAATAATAATAAATAAATGAAAACTTTCTGCAAAAACTATGGTTCTAATACTTAATTAAAATAACTCATATCAAAGCTTTAATAACTACTTCAAAATGTCTCCCATGATTTTCACTTTTCAACACGTTTCCTAAAGCATTCTTTAACTTTTCATAGTATTACCGGTGTAATCGAGGCAAACATGTTGCGAATTCGTGTTTTCATACTTTCCTTTGCAATCGGAGTTTCCTTGAAAACAAGTTCCTTTACTTTAAATAAGCATCGAGGAGTGCAAGTCTGGATTAGTTATCTAGACTTTGCTTTACGATAACGAATCCACCACTTAGACCCTTGCCTTTCTCCAACAATACCTTCTTCATAATTCCCACTAACTATTCTCACTTAACAACAAACTGTGTAACTATTTTATTACTTACATTTTGAGAAGCTAATGCGAATGATTTAAATATGTCTACAAATTAGATAGCGCTAATTGAGTTGACACTTAATTGCAACAATCTCTGGTTGTATTCGGTGACAACTTACCCGCACTTAATGTTTATTCTAACACCTTTGAACTTATTCGAACATAACATAACTTATAATAAATTAATATTAGTCAAGTTGCTTTGGTATGTGTGAATCCTTGCGGTATTGCAGGCTCACATTCCATTAATATAAGTAATTTGATTAATTGTATTTAGAATTTACATCAGTTCTACATACATAAAGACAAAATTTACATCGATTGGGGCTAGAATCTCGATAATGCAGTTGGTTAGCGCGGTACTCTAGCAAAGTACAGGTCGTAGGTTCAAATCCTACTCGAGGTTAACTTTTTATTTATGTATTTAATAAAATTAATAATAATTTCGAACACGGGGTTGGGTGTACGCTGAAGTTGATTATTTTTGTTAAAGTTTACTAAATATTATCAGATCCCTTGACAGGGATTAATTGCAACAATCTCTGGTTGTATTCGGTGACAACTTACCCGCACTTAATGTTTATTCTAACACCTTTGAACTTATTCGAACATAACATAACTTATAATAAATTAATATTAGTCAAGTTGCTTTGTTATGTGTGAATCCTTGCGGTATTGCAGGCTCACATTCCATTAATATAAGTAATTTGATTAATTGTATTTAGAATTTACATCAGTTCTACATACATAAAGACAAAATTTACATCGATTGGGGCTAGAATCTCGATAATGCAGTTGGTTAGCGCGGTACTCTAGCAAAGTACAGGTCGTAGGTTCAAATCCTACTCGAGGTTAACTTTTTATTTATGTATTTAATAAAATTAATAATAATTTCGAACACGGGGTTGGGTGTACGCTGAAGTTGATTATTTTTGTTAAAGTTTACTAAATATTATCAGATCCCTTGACAGGGAGGCTCTCGGATCCCCCTCCCCGTTAATAGGTGTATGCAAAGTTGGTTATTGATTTGTGTTCAAAGTGTAGCGCAATACTTACATTAATTATACATTCTTAAAATTCGTTATTTTATCCTTCTATAATGTTACATTATTTTATTACCTTAGTCTATGTATTATGTCCAGAAATAATGAAATTATAAAAATATTGAGCGAATTGCATGTGGGGCGAGAAATCGCCCACATGGTATTTGGTGTATCATTGGTTTTTATTCAATGATTGTTCTGAATTATTTAAACATTCCTCGGCATTTATGATATGTGATGGTAATTACCACTTCCTGCTGTTCATGCACTATTGCACCTGCGCCTAATTAGTATTCTATTGCATTTCAAATTTCTTAGGATCATTATACGAAACACGAATAATCCCCTCATGATTTCATACATTTTTGTGATGAATAAATTAGTTTTCTTATTTTCCTGGAATATTTTATCAAAATAAAAAATTCCGTGCAAATTTGATTAAAATTTTACTTCGTATTAATAAACATGTTAAAGCCTTTATAGTGTTCGTAATTTGTACTGTCACAGATAACTAGGACCAATAAGTCCATACACTGGGCCCTGCATCTTCGCTCCCGTCTTCTACTAAATCTAAATGATTTATATGCTAGACAGCACATTTTAAAAATATTTTCACAAATACAGGGTAGCCCATAAGTGCACGGATTTTATTGCTCCATCCTAATATTTTTGTAATATAAATTATTTAGAAGTAGTACATGGGAGCTAAGATGCAGGACCTTGTATATTGTTACTTTACTTAAAACGTCTTTGGGTGTAAACATTACAATATTACCGATTTTATACCATTATATACCGAACAACAACGCACGTTCAGTATCTTATTGGTATTGTTTTCATAAATACCCATAAGCAAAATGATCTTTCTTTCTTTTTATAAATTTCTGTTTGATGATTTTTTTAATTTTAGCAAATTTAGCTTTAAGCGTTCATTACGCATGTCAAAAATGTCCTACCTATCTGACCTATATAAAAAGTTTTACAATTGCCGAAATTAAGCTTATAACACCTGGAAAAGGAAATATTTATATTAAAAAACCCGAAATGGTTTTGGAAAATGCATTAGGCTGGACCAATATAAGGAAGTGAATGGTTAATTTTAATATGGGAAATAGACGTTAATTAGCGAAATATTTCATTGTGGAGTTTCACCATTAAGTTGAATTATTTCATAATTAATTTGTAATTTATTACTAAAACGTTGTTTGGTGAGTGGTAAGTTAAACAAACGATAAAAAGGGAATCTAAAAGCACAAAGTTTGTCTTACACGGTGTGGAAGGATCTGCTCCACTATTGCATTGTAGTTGTATCGGATCACATGATCACAAGTGGTAGTACTTTCTTCACTATAAAATATTTCACAAATTAACGTGTAGTAATCGCACTACTTTAATTTCTATTTCGGACACTAAAATTTTTCCATTCACTTCCTTATACTTGTCCAGCCTCACGTGGAGGTGAAATTGAAATAGAATTTTAGTTTAAATATTATATTTGGATATCACATGTAGGATTTTCAATTAATGTTAGATTACCGTGATTTTTATTTAAAGTTTGTTATCGCAGTTTCATTAAAAGGAATTAAATTTAATTTTGGTTGAAGAGAGTTTTAAGAAACACTATATGTGCCGGCTTAAATTTATTTTTGTTATCGTGTTTGATAGCGAGAGGTCGGTCGCGGGTAAGTATTTCTGCATACTTTCGAGTTTACCAATTTATTTATGGATTATGTTGTTAATTGGGAAATTATAGAAAATTTATTTGGCACAATAGGCATCTTACTGAAAAACAGGATGTTTGTATCTCGATTCTAGGAATCAGGTTTGTTTCTTGCCTGGGAAGTGCCATGGAACATTTTTTAGAGTGGAGATTTTTCGATTAGTTAGTTACAGTTTGGCCGTGAGAGGACAGGTTGTAAATTGGGCGAGTGATGCAGTTATCAGGCGCGTCATTTGATTTTCTTAAATAGCATCAGGGAGTTAACCCTTTTCACTGCTTGTGGATTATAGATACGACTCAACTATCCCCAGGAAAATTATGTTTTGTTCATAGGTCAGTAGTAACATTCTCGTTTCCATTGAAGAAGATTAGTGTTTATTTGAGTGCTTTTCTAATTTTTCAAGTAATTTTTCGCTTTAAGTGTGCCGTGTATGGTAAATTTGCGTTTAGAAAAACTGCGCCAAATTGTTGCCCTTCACTCCATTGTACCCCAGCCAGTTCAAAGATAGACAATAAACTGCTGTAAATAAAGTTGCTAAGATATTTTGTGTATATAAATGACAGACTTTCGTTAATGATTGTGTTCATAAACCCAAGTAAAGCAGTTGGTTAAAAAGTCCGCTTGCATTAGATTTACACATATAGCTGCTTATTTGCGGTTGTAAATTAAAAGTTAGTTTACCGGATGGAACATTTTGTTCACTGTCGGATTCCGTTAAGAAAAATTAATTAAGGATTCGGTTGATTGCGTTAGTTGTGAATCTATTGCATCAAACCCAATAACTTAAATAGAGGAATAATGTATGTAAAATTATTGTTTTGCTATTATTTTGTTCCAATCATGTTTAGAATTACTCTAATAAGCAAAGGAAATGGATGGACAATTTTGTAAATACAAAAAGAAACAAAAAAAAAGGAATGATTGGGTGTAAGAATGCATTGTGCGTAAACTACCGGATTGAGAAAAAGGGCTTGGAGCGAAAAATCATAGAACACCTTTAGAGATCATTTATCTTTTTTTGACGAACTGTTATGGTAAATGATTACAGACTATACTAATATCTATGCAATACAACATAACAAACAGGGTGATATAACTGTGGATGTTTTTTGGCGCGCTTATTTAAAGTGGCTACAGCAGTGTATCAAGACGATCCTTTCCGATCCCAATCATAAGATTATAACAGAAGCCATTTCAAGAAACCGATTCAACTACAAAATGCACAATTTGCAATGTAATAACAATAACTTGGCCATGAATGACAAATTTTCAAAAATCAGACCCTTTTGATACATCTAAACGAGAAATTCATAGAACATACATTACAAGAAAGCCAAATTATCGACGAATCAATGATCCCATATTTTGAAAGACATGGTTCGAAGCAACTATTAAGAAAACCGATCAGATTGTACAATTTTGGATGGGTACCAACCAAAGGCTTATAGAATGGTTCGAACCATATCAAGGTGCGTCGACTGTTTTGGAAGATAGATATAAATTTGGGATTAGGTGCCAGCTTATTCTCACTTTGCAGAAAAATTATTTCAGAAAAAGCGATTGCCTTTTGACTTTCAAAATAAAATTAGTGAAACTATTAATGAGTTAAATGAGGATAATAATAACTAGTTTTGAATTGTTATCTCATTAACATTTATAAAAACAAATCTATAAATTATTGTTGTTCGTACCTACTATATTTTCATTTCTATATTTAAAATGTTTTAACTCTTTTCTTCCATGGTCAAAATATCTCTACATTTTCGAAAATATATTACCATAAAATCTGTAAATCCATACGTAATTGGAAAACAGCTGAAATGCCTAAAAAGTCTAACCTTCATTTATTTTCTTAAGGTAATTCGTTATTCTAAAATAGACAACAAATCCAATATGGCTATACTCTGTAGAAAACATTCTATTTAAATTTGTAAAATATACAGTGTATTTTATTATAATTCTGTAAATAAAAAGTTAACAGCCTTTCATTTCGAAAACGGCAAAGACATGGTAGATGTATCTTTACAGGTTGTCTTAGAACTTAACGTAGAATAGAAAAATCAAATAAAATAACAGTGTCCCATTTAAAATTCTCAAGTCAAGCTGTGGATTTGAATTTGAAAGATCTTGTTTAGACAGAACAACTTTGTATTAAACTTTAATTGGTAAGCCTGATAGAAAATGAGTTAGAGGACAAACTATGTGACACCCTGTACAATGAGAAAAGTGTACCAGACCTCCTTTGTTAATACTATTCTGTAAATTATTTACAATCTTTTTAGATCCGGGTCAGGGATGACTGAGTTATGGGATTTTACAATGCAATGTATATACGATTTGAGACGTGCGCATTATATCGTTATACCCAGTAAATCGGCTGTCGATGGTTTACACGTAAGTGTCTGAAAAAGAGTTATATGAAGCCTGGATGAACGATGAATATGGAAGAGACGTACAACTTGAAGATGAGAGGAACCAGAAGGTAATATTTAGTTGACTGAGTTGGAGAATCAAAGTGTGGTTATGTCCGAGACAGAAAATCATAATAATTAGTGATACTGACAAGGAGCGTGATGCAAGTGTTGCTGGCCGTAATTGGAAGTATAACAGGTGACCAATTAGTGCGTAGATGGCAGATAACAACTTCATTTGAGTACTTAAATACAAAAGGTGAGGGGAAGTATCAGATGCACATTTTAAAAATATTTTTACTTATACAGGGTGGTTCACAAAAGCGTGGCAACACAAACTTAAATTTTTTTAAATGACACCCTGTGTATTTTTACATTTTTGGATTATGATTAATTTTAAGGGGACCTGGTGTAACATCCCCTATACCTTTGAATACCCATCTCCAGTGAATGTAGAATGTTCAAACAAAGTCAAGTTCAAGGCAGCAGCTTCATCTACATATTAGTGTTTCATGATTTTTTTACAATTTCACCGTCCTGAGTTATAACTTTACCCCAATACTTTAGTCATGTTTCTTTATTCTATACAGGGTGATAACATTATGCGAATTATTATTTCTTTAAATTGAACACCCTATATATTATATACTTATTGGATAACAACCCTTTACAAGAGCTTTGCAGTGATAACATATATGCAAGACTTAAATGTTATAGTCTTTCTGTAATTAAGTCAAACACTGAAAATTTGCAGTTTTAAATAATAACGTCCATGAATATATTTTTTACATTATAATTGTTTTACTGTTGTTGCAGAATTTCATCGTTCTTTATAAAATAATAATAAATAAATGAAAACTTTCTGCAAAAACTATGGTTCTAATACTTAATTAAAATAACTCATATCAAAGCTTTAATAACTACTTCAAAATGTCTCCCATGATTTTCACTTTTCAACACGTTTCCTAAAGCATTCTTTAACTTTTCATAGTATTACCGGTGTAATCGAGGCAAACATGTTGCGAATTCGTGTTTTCATACTTTCCTTTGCAATCGGAGTTTCCTTGAAAACAAGTTCCTTTACTTTAAATAAAAATCGAGGAGTGTAAGTTCTAGGAGTCGAGCAGGTCATTGAACCGCACCACCACGTCATATCTATCTCCTGGGAAACCGTTAATTTCACCAGTCCTTGACGTTTCTAGCACAATGAGGAGGAGAACTGACTTGCTGGAAGCACATTTACTGGAGAATGTTCGCTGGAACGTTTCGCAAAATGTTTGGTTCAAAATTGCTGCCCACTTAGTCTTTGTTAGTAGTAAGAGATGTGGAGATTATGGTTTGCATAAATAATGGAAATTGTGTTTGTTTACAGTTCCGTTTTTGTGAAAGGTGGCATGATCACAAAACATTAATTTTTTCAGACGTGGAACATGCTCACCACGCAGATTTTGTACCCACTGGCAAAATATAACTCTTCAACCATAATCTTCATCCAAACTGGTGAAACTGGATGTGGTAAGGAACTTATGTTTCTTGATAATCGTTTGAATAAATGTTCGATGGATTTCCAAGTTATTGCGTAATTCACAACTGCCAATATTAGGATTTTCAAGTAGTGCTGTCATGACTCGGAACTCATTTTTTTCATTTAATGCGAAATTTATTTTTCATGTTTCCAGGTGGTTCAAAATGTTCCAAAACACTAGAATAATTCCTGTCTCGCATGTTTTCTAGATTTGATATCTGGTTATAAATTCTACTAGCTGATAAATAATTTTTGGCATCCCAAAATATATAATATTTATCAAGTGTTCTTGAGTTAATTTATATTTCGTATTAACATTTAACACGTACCTAATTAAATAAAACAAAATGCCAAGTTCCAGAACTGATCACAACTAAATTGACAAGCAGTTTATTTGTTTTGTCGTTAGCTTATGTCAAGTCAAAGTTTTAAATTGCCTATATGCATATAAGTGAATATTTTATTTAACCAAATTAATTATTAAAAAACACTAAATTGAAAACTAGAGTTATGAAGTTCAAAAATATTAGTATAATAATAGTCTAGTGAATCTAAATTCAAATAATGACCAAGCCATAACAGTATATAAATTGTGAATTATTAAAACTTTTAATCGAAACACATTAAATATACTCAGTGGGACTTGCAAACAACCACTTTACCTAGAATGGGCCTCATACCATCTGAGCTATCGATGGAGCTAGTAACAGATTCAATTAAACTGTAGTACATTACTAGTCGATCTGTAATATATATATAATATAATATTATATATTTAAACGATGAAATTTGTATCTATTTATTTAACAAACGTATACCTTAAAATGCTGAATGAGAATCCAAAATGATATTAATATATGGGTGTTCACATTTACAAATAAGACTAATGTTACCGACTTTCCTCTATTACCGGAGTGGTACGAACGTGAAATATATTTTAGATGAGTTAGAAAACTCTTTAACATCATTACCCTGTCACCAAATTTTCAAAATTATAAGAATAACTGTTTGGTTTAGCTTTTAATTATATAGGATCAGTCCAAAATGCGGATTTTATAATGTTCATTAAAATTTTCGAGAAGCTTGAAAATTGCACCTTCTTTTAATAATTTAAGTCTGTATTAAGAAAACTCACCGTAAATAGTGTTAAGGAATGTTACATCAAGGTCACCTTAAAATTAATCATATAATCGAAAACATAAAAGTGTTCATTTAAAACAATTAAATATAATTTTTATTGTATAATTATATATTCATATATATAGCTATAGTCAAAGATTTATCAAAATATAACGTTGATTAGAACTGCCATAATGCGGTTATTCTAAATTTCATAAATGAATCCTGGTTCATAATTATTTCATTAGTAGTTGAGATAATAAACATAACAAAAGTTGTTTTAAAACATATAATACTATGTACATTTTTTTGTATAATATACATATTATTTAAGCACGAAGCAAATTAAAATATGGATGGAATAAGATGTCTAAAGCAATCGTCATTGCTAAATTTGAAAAACATTTTCAAGTTAAAATGTCTTAATTTAGACATATCCACTAATTTCGTTTGAGCACGAACCTGATTACTTTTTCATTATTAGTCAAAATATATGAAACATGGAACCGTTAAAAATATAGACACTAATCTCCTTTATTTCAAGTATACTCGATTATACGCTTTCGGTAAATTGACAGTATAATATGTATCAGTTGGTAAGTCAAAAAATTAATTGGTTGAAGTTAAAATTTAAGTTAAATATATAGCGCTGTAAAATGACAAATAAAGTTTGTTAGTATAACGATGATATATTAGTGTTTGGCTGATCTACGATATACAGTGCTGAAAACAAGTATGGACTATCCTTTAATTATGTTTTGTAGAATGATGCTACAACTCATGCTAAATTAGTTTTCAGTTCGTACCATTTCTATATCAGAATTCGTATATTGCTTATTTTATGACACTCTGTCAATAATATGATCATATAATTTTTAATGGTAAGTTTGTTAAATTAATAGATACGAAATTTCAGTCGTTTTAAAAAAGCATTTTTCTAAAAAATTGACAGATGCGGTCTTAGTAATAACTCGTTAATTGTTCTGTTCCTGTCAAACAATTTGAATAAAACTTTGAGGTGTTGTAGGCAAAGGTTTATTGCAACAGTCTGCAAAAATGACATTTGTATTTTTCAAAAAATAAAATTATGAATGTTAAACTTGACTATCAAAAATGCAAGTTACTCAAAAATCAAATGGAAACCCCTATTTTTATTACTCAGATCGATTTATCGTCAAAAATTAAGGTAAGTTTGTTTAAAACTTTATTTGCCTAAACGTAACAGTTTCATACTTATTATCAAAAAAGTCCCAATTTTAAAATTTGTGATAAAAATGAGCTACATACTTAAATATGGTATTCCTTGTTCGTGGTCACCATGGAAACCAAATAATTGAGAATTGAAATAAAGAAAAATATTTGAATAGGTTACTGCAAAAAATTATAAAAATTGATAATTTTGTGATTCAAAAGTCATTTTTTTCAAATTCGATGTACAACATAAGTGTAAAAATTTAATACTTTATGAGTAAATCGAAGAACTACTTTTTACTGCGGAGGTAGGTAATACATACTTATCAGCGCATCATTACACGATAAAGATGCTTATTTATTTTGTTTTTCTTTTGTAGTCAATAATTTAATAAAATTGTTGACAGTTTGTGTTTTTCTTGATGAAATGGCTCGACTTGAATATTCTAATACAGATTATTTGAATTTAATTTTAATTCACGGAGAATGTCATAGAGTTGTAAAACGAACAGTAAAAACATTTATCGAACGCTATCCTGAGCGCCCCCGACCATCAGCAGATACAATAAGACGTGTGGTTCAAAATTTGGAACAGTTTGGCACATTTAAACACTCTGCGCCTCGCAAAAAAACTGCTATTGATAACGAACAGAATGAAGTTATAACTTTAGGATATTTCCGTGCCTATCCTTGTAATTCCATAAACGACGCGAAAACAGATATTGGCTTAACACCAACAACTATCAGAATTCTTAAGAAACATAAGTTTAGACCATACTGTTTACAATTAGTTAAACATTTGAAAGAAGCGGATTTCTTGAAACGTATCAAATTTTGTGAAACAATTTTGCTCAAAACACAAGAAATTCCAAATTTTTGACTAATATCATATGGACGGACGAATCTAAATTTACGAAAATGGCATATTTAATCGCCGAAACTCGCATTACTGGAATAACGAAAATAGCAATCCAATTCGCGAATGCCATTTTCAGGAAATTTGGAATTTTAACGTATTTTGTGCTATTCGGAATAACGAAATCTATGACGTGTATTTTACAACGAAAATTTGAGAGGTTTAAAATAGTTGATTGTTGCGATTTATGATTACAAATTTAATTTCTGGAGAAAATTATCTTGAAATATTAAATACTCGAATTCAACCCTGATTAAATCTAGAAAGGGAAAATTTATGGTACCAACAAGACGGTGCGCCCCTCACAACACCAACGCTGTTTCCATGAAACTTTATGAAATTTTGAAGATCGTTGGTTTGCCAATAATGGTCCCTTTCCATGGCCACGTAGGTCACCTGATCTTACGCCAATGGATTTTTATCTTTGGGGTCGAATTAAAATATTGTTTATGCTACACCACCAAGGACTAAAGAAGATTGCATTGCAAGAGTGCAAAATCCTTCAATTCTCTTTCTCCACAAGAAATTCAAAGGGTACAAATGAAGCCGTTATAAGACGGGTTCAACAATGTCTTGCGTCTAACGGGCAACATTTTGAACATGTATTGTAAATTAATTTACATTGATCACGAGCAAGAAATACTAAATAAGCGACTTTATCGTGTAAGAATGCACTGAAAGTATGTAGTTACTACCTCCGCAGTAAAAAGTAGTTTTTTCGATTTACTCATAAAGTATTAAATTTTTACACTTATGTTGTATATCGAATTTGAAAAATTAGAAAATTTCTATTTGGCAAAATGACTTTTGAATCACAAAATTATCAATTTTTATAATTTTTGCAGTAACTTATTCAAATATTTTTCTTTATTTCAATTCTCAATTATTTGGTTTCCATGGTGACCACGAACAAGGAATACTAGATTTATGTATGTAGCTCATTTTTATCCAATTTTAAATTGGGACTTTTTGATAATAAATAGTCAAGTTTAGACATTCAAAATTTTATTTTATGAAAAATACAAATGTCATTTTTTGCAGACTGTTGCAATAAACCTTTGCCTACAACACCTCAAAGTTTTATTCAAATTGTTTGACAGGAACAGAACAATTAACGAGTTATTACTAAGACCGCATCTGTCAATTTTTTTAGAAAAATGTTTTTTTTTAAACGACTGAAATTTCGTATCTAGTTTATTTAACAAACTTACCTTAAAATTCGACATAGAATCCAAAACTGTATTAATATACGGGGTGTTCCATTTAAAATAAGCGACTAAGTACCGACTTCCTCGTATTACCGGAAGTGGTACGAACGTGAAAATATTTTAGATGAGTTAGCCCTAACATCATTACCCTGTCACCAAATTTTCAAAATTATAGTAAGTTTGGTTTAGCAGATACTCATAGGATCAGCTCCCAAAGGCGGATTCTGTATAACGTGTTCCACTTAAAATTTTCGAGAGCTTGAAATTGACCTTCTTTTAATATTTTAAGTCTGTTATTAAGAAAACCACCGAAGATAGGTATAAGGAATGTTACACAAGGTCACCTTAAAATTAATCATATAATCGAAAAACATAAAAAGTGTGTCATTTAAAACAATGTAAATAAATTTTTGTTGTCACAATTTTTTCAGGGATAATACGCTTGTCAAAGGATTGTTGGCGAAAAATATAACGTTGATTAGAACTGGCCATTGCGGCTTTTCCTAAATTCCCTTGATATCCCTGGTTATAATGCATTTCTTGAGTCAGTTGACGATAAAAACAAGAAGAAAGTTGTTTTTAGAAGACATTGGTCTAGTACTGACTAATAAACATATTTTGCGACGGGGAACGCAAATTATTCGCGATGGAATAAGATGCTCTAAAGCAACGTGCAGTGCTATTGAAAATACATTTTCCATAAAATGTTTATATCTTAGACATACCACAACTGTTGAGCAGAACCTGATTACTTTCCATTATTGTCAAAAAGATGAAAATGGGGAACCGTTAGAAAAATAAGAACACTAATTCTTTATTTCATAGTATACTCTTATACGCTGCTTCAGGGTTTAGAAAAGTACAGTGGTAATCAGAAAAAAGTTAATTGGTTGAAGTTAAAATTTAAGTTAATATTAGGGTAAAAATGACAAATAAATTTTTGTATAGATTTATTTTTTCTTATTACGATATACAGTGTGGAAAACAAGTATGGACTACCCCTTTTTAGGTTTTGTGGAAGACGCTCGAACAAGTAAATTTAGTTTTCAGTTTCCCATATTCTGATTCAGAATTCATTTGTTTTTTTTATTGACATCTGTCAAAAATATGACGTCATATACATTTTTCTTACATGACGAGCTCTTGTTCCTAGGTATTAGTGCGATTTTGTCACGTCGTTTATCAGTGGCGGCCGTTCAATTGTGAAAATTATCTTAAATTTAATCCCGGTAAAAGGAAAAAGCTAACTCATTAATCAAACTACAACAACGCGTAATATTAAAAAAAAGAACACAACAAATAACATTCAAATAATCATAAACATAAAAATAAAATAAGAATATGTTGAGGATAAAACGCATAAATAGAAAAAACTTAGTTCAGTAAATGCTGAAAGTGGCGACCGTTGACTACTTGACAGCCCCCAAATCTAGAAACAAACTCTTCTTGAACATTTCGTACCATTTTTGGTGAAATTTTTCGTATTTCCGTTTTTATCCGTCACTTTAAGTTAACAACACCTCTTGGTCTATTTAAAAAAAAACCGTTGGATTTCAGATAACCCCCTAAAAAGAAGTCCAAAGGAGTCATATCAGGTGATCTGGTTGGCCATTCAATGGGACCCTGTCGGCTAATTCATTTTCCTCGAAACATCAAATTCAGATATTCCCTTGCGTAGTGAAACGGGGTTCCATCTTGTTGCGTATCGAGTTAAACAAGAGCACTCGAATGATGCATCACATGCTATATATTGCCAATTAAGAAAAATATCGTTGGTGTCATGTCTTTGACAGATGTCAATAAGAAAACAAATGTATTCTATCAGAATGTGAGAATACTAAAAAACTAAATTGACGTGTTCGAGCATTTTTCATAAAACCTGGAAACTACCAAACTATTAGGGGTAATCCATACTTTTTTCCACACTGTAATTAAAAAGGCATTAGAGATATACAAAATACGAAATATTTAAATATAACAAAATAATCCCAAATGATTTTTACCACTGTATGAAGGAAAAGGACATCGATCATTGGCCACGTAAAAATAATGTCCCCATTCAAAAACCTCTTTTAAATATCTAGGCAGTTATTTATAATTTGAAAGACGGCAGTGAAAAACTATATAATTGATGAAGTGGCAAAGCAGCGCAATGTGACAGTAATTCAACTGCCACCGAAGTAAAAGGAAAAGTTGCTAGAAGAGACACGACGTGGAAATTAAGTGTTGTGAAACAACTCGCTCAAAATGCTCTTAACTTTTTTAAACGAATTATCTTTAAACATAAGTTCTGTACCCTTATTAGAAAGAGTCTATGTACGTGTACTACCGCATCTTTAGAATATTTTGAAACATTTTACAGAAAATATGATTGATTAATCTACGGACTTTAATTTGTTAATTCCAGCAATAGCGGAGATATTTAAGTGACGTGATAGCAAGTAAACCTGTAAATGGTGGTTTTTAAAATTTGTGTAAACGGGTACAAAATCGTATTAGGTATTCTACCTATAATTAATCGCGTTCAAGGCGAAATTAGATGGTTGGGCCATTTTAAAGTTAAAAATCTCGCTAATTTTTTAATTAGCTTGTTATAGTTAATGCTCTGTAGAAGACTACTTTAATTACAGCATTTAATTTGCATTTATACGTATAATAAAACTGGAATGTAATTTATTTAGTATACAACCGTGAGTTAACAATTTGTAACAGCCGTAAATTACCATCATCCCTTTGTGGTACATTGCAACATTAAATAGTTATAATTTTTTATATGTACAGAAGTTAATTACTAATAAATATTACTTAAATGCCATAATGAACAGAAGTAACAGAAGAATGTATTAAAATATTTAAATGGAGTGCATTAATAACAAAAAGCTTAAGAACGATTTATATCTAACAACATAACATAAACCAAGAAATATTTTGTTGTCTTTACAATTTCGAATGAATGTGGAAATATATAGTGTGAATTGATATATTGAGACAGTTACTTCGAAATCATGATACATAACGAGCACATAAATTCTAAAATAAAAAGCCACCAATAATTAGTTACATTTTTCAATTGTTGATTTATGCATTGATAATGAATACTCAAACAGTAACATACAAAAATTAAGTAACATACCTACAGATGTGGTCGATAAAAGGTCAAAAGTGGGTGTACTTATATAACATCCGCACTATAATAAAAGTTATTTATGACCCAATACCAAACCCAAATTTGGAAGCTGTAATTGAATTATATAAAAAAGTAACTAAGGTCGCTGCGTATGTAACTAAATTATTGTTAACTGCAAGTATCAATCACAACTTTTTTGCAGGTGACATGACATCACTAGTTACACAATAGAGTAAAATGTATGTAAATAAATCGTATTTGAATAACATTCTTGATATGTTACACAACTTGTAGAATTTTCAAACTTAGGAGTCTTTAAGACTCTATGTAAGGAGAGTACCACCGATTTAAACATGTTTTTTTTTTATATCTTTCACGTCATTTTTTAATGATGACGACAACTGAAATTGCAGTCACAACGTATCATTTTTTTTTCAATATTTGTATTCATACCCAATTATATTCGTCCCCTAGAAAAAGCTAAATATTTTTAATCTAAGTGTACTTAGGTAGTATTTAAATGTCGATGAGTAAGCAGGAAATCGAATGAGTAGGTTATAAACGAGGTCTTACTCAACTTGAATTAATTTATTAGATACCAAATAATCTTTAGAATAGTGATATTTCGAATTCCAAAATATTATGTGGTTTCAATGTACTCGCATTATTGATTTTTCGAGTTCTATCTACGGCAAACGTGTTTAAGTTTATTCTATGAATAGAAGGGTTTGTTAACTACCATCGTATGTCTCACGTGATTCAATATAAAGTGTTGAAAGTTCAGAAAATATACATGGTGTCTTTAAGAAAACGAAAGAAATCATTTAGCAACAACTGGAATACATGCTTTTTGTTGTAGGCTAAATAGGCAGTAATATCTACAGTGAAAGGTTCTTACCCTGTGTTCAGCGCTCATAAGCGGATATCTGCAATACAAGAACAAAAAAGTGGTCCCAACATTTTTTAAGCAAACTTTGCCACCGAAAAGCAGGCGCGAAGTTCCCATAAATGGACACGAATGATCTAATTAATACACATTCAGGACTTAACGCATTGCTTGTTTGATGGTGTTATTGTCCGAACCTAACATACCTGGTTTGTCACGTCTTGCAACAAAATTGGAAATTAGAAAAAAATGCAGTCATGAAACTAATGTCAACCTAAAGAAAAGTTTTTTAAGAACCTAAAGTTTCAACATCAATAAATTAACGTTTGAATGGTTTTCAAATGCTTGAAACAACCGCATTCTTTTTATAGGATCGGTCATAAACGCAAAAGCTGAAATAGCCGAAAATTTAGGTTACAATTTTAACGCATTTGATGGATGGTTACAAGAATGGCATAGTACACATAACAAGAGTTTTAAAAGTGTCGGAAAGTCGCTAGTGTAGATCTAGAAAATGTGAATTATTGCATTTAAAATAATAACAGGCATCAACTGTAGTTCTATAAAGGCCTTGTCAACGGCGTTGCGTAGATCCGCCAGAGTTTGATACCGAGTACTATAAATGTTATTCTTAAATTATCCCCACAGAAAGAAGCCTAGAACTGACAAATGTGATGATCTGCGTGGCCATCTCACGGATCCATTTGTACCTATCCAGCGGCCTGAAAAGTTGTATATCTAGACAGTTTCTAACAATATCCGAGTTGTGGACAGAAGCACCGTCTTGTTGTAAATATACATGATTTAAATATTCTAATGGCACAATGGCAAATAACTATTATTCTATTTTTCTAAAATTTGTAAATATCCATTGACAGTAAGGCTTCCGTCAAAAGCTTGATACACAATTTTGCTACTCAATATGAAACATCGTCCGGGCGTAAATTTTGGACCATATGTGTTTTGTGGGAATTTTTTGAACACTTGTTTTAGGCACCCAATACTGCAGACTATCTCTCTGCAAGAGATATTTGGATTTGTTGCGGTTGACGATAATACATTTATTTTGCCAATTTCGAGATTTTCTTTGTTGCAGACTGTTGAACGAGGTTTATAAAAAGAGCCGTGGTTCAATTAGATTTTATTTTTATTCTTGAAAATATTCTATTTTCTGGCTGTCGCCTCTTTGGATACCTATGAGTATATATTTTTTTTGTAAATTGTCAGTCAAACTAACAAGATAGATAACCTGTTAAATGTATGTAACAAACAAGCATGTCATATTTTTCTGCGTTTCCAAATGTTATATCAACTGCCATAAGTAACAGCGAATGAATTTCCAACAATTAAGTTAAAGATATTACACAAATCAAAACAAATAATCAGAATAACGGACATAAACTAGCAAACTTCTAAAATCTGACAGTCGAATTATTTTCTTACTTCAGAATCCGTCCCGGCCAACTATTAAAAAAATTAAATTTGTAATAACGTAAATTTTAAGCTTAATGTTGAAAATATTTCTTTATATTTTTGGAAAGCTGAGGACAAATGGAATCAAATTGTGAAAAACATACAGTGTGTCCCATTTAGAAAAGGCAAGTTTCGATTAATTTCTGACAGCCGAATTATTTTCTTACTTCAGAATCCGTCCCGGCCAACTATTAAAAAAATTAAATTTGTAATAGCGTAAATTTTAAGCTTAATGTTGAAAAGATTTATTTATATTTTTGGAAAGCTGAGGACAAATGGAATCAAATTGTGAAAAATTATAGAATAATTATAGAAAAGTTATGTACAGCACTTGATTCTAGGTAAAGATACCTATAAGTATTAGTTCTCCCTTTATTTATATGTTACTTCCTAACAGAGAGACGAGGGAGTCTCAAACGTAGTACCGGAACACGAAAACCGCAACTTCTTATCTCAATCCATCGAAATCGACACATATACAGCTGTGTGCTAACCTTTAGACCACGGGATCATTTGCGCTTTAACCTTTATTATAGAAATTTGATTTTTAAGCATACGAAACAATAAAAAATTATTTTGACAAATCTGAAATAGTAAGAAACGTTGAGTAAGCTGGAGGAAAAATGTCAGAAACTATAACAATTGAAAACTGCTTATACAGTGCCCGTCTAAAGTCACCCCCTCCCCCCCCACCTATTATGTGAACCATAAAACTGAAATTAATAAAATTTTGGGAAACCGAACTAAGGCACATATACAACATTTTTGAGGGTATTCAATGACGTAATCATTAAAAATGGCGGATAGCCGCCATTTTGTAAAATAATTTTAAATGGGATCATTTGGTAAGTAATACCTCGTTTGAAAGCCCGTTCTAAGTCCTTTTCAACGACATCAACAACATTAAAATATTACTACTCATTCATGAGTTGCAACCCAAAAACCTCAAAACATTAATGAGCGTTTTTGGGTTGAAACTCATCAATCAGTAGTAATATTTTAATGTTGTTGAAAATGACGTGGAACGAGCTTTCAAATGAGGTATTACTTTTCATATGATCATTTTATTTATTTCAGTTTTATGGTTCACCGAATAGGTTGGGGAGCTTTAGCCGGCCACTGTATATACGTTGATTGTAATAAGACGGAAATGCGTCCGATAATAGCTATTTATTTAAGGATGTTAAGATAGTCCTAATTAACGAGGATGTTGCTACACAATATCCTATTCTTAACATCCGTATTAAATTCAAGGTTTTATCCAAACACGGCATAGTTGATAATATTTGGTAATTGTTACGGCAAAACAAGTCAGCGACTATTTTACTCTTGGTTACGGCAATACAAATCTGTACTTTCCACAAAAACTCGCGTATTATGGTAACTACTATATTACGAAACGCAGCTATGCTAATTAGTGCGCCACACCTATCTCGTCCGGAATTTGGGTAAGCTCAGTAGATTAGCTTGCTTGTCCCTCTCGACATACGTCACAAACACAACTTATCTTGCTTAGGTGTTAACCTAACTGAAAAATTGACGGTCAAAGTAATTTAAAATATATTAAAAGCAGGAATTAACACGTATCTGTTGTCATTATAAGTGCTGTAAATTATACCAAAATGCAATATTTAAGAAAAAAATGTGAAAAATGGCAGTTTCGTTTATACACTCCTACCACAAGTAAATAAAAAAATGAAAATATCTACAAGGTGTTTTTCGTACTGACCTGTAATTAGAATTCTCAATTACACTTTACGTTCATAAATCATACACAGATACAAGTAAAACAAAAAGCCTAAACAATCTGGCATAGTAAAATAATGCTTAGATCTTACAAAGATTAATATCATTACACACAAAGTGCAATAATTAAATTCAATTCAACACAAAAATACTAAAATTAGAGAATATCTTCCAAATTACACAGATTAAAATCAAAACATACCATCAACAATAAAAAAGTTTAGCTGTCTTATATACACCAAATACCAAGTGTTCATAATTTCGTAAATACGTCTGCAACAAAAACCATCACCAGGTTACACGCACCTTCTCCATTACGTAATTTTGTAACAATCAATTCAATTTAATTAACGTATTTGTACAGTTTCTTGTCCTCTTAATTTCTAATCTCACTATTCTAAGTTGCCAGCTATTTAAGCTTAACACACTGAATTTTTCTTAAATTTTAACGCTCAATTCTTATTTACAATTTCCTTTCTACCACGAAAAAAGAAACTTTCGGCAGCTACTTCTTAATTTCGTAATTATTTACTAAAGCATGCATCAAGTTGTGTATGTTTCAACTCTTGCCCTTTGATACATAAAAATTTGCCGCATCCCGACATGTCTTTTGAAAACAAAGAATTCGATAGTTAATCTAACGACAATATAAAGAGAGTCAGGTTATAAACATCATCTTCCCCGAAAGTAGTGCTCTGCGATAATGAAAATTGATTATCGATAACGCCGATAATGTATAGCTTTCGAGAGGCTACCCATTCTCCGTATCACTATCTATAGTTTTGTGTGGAGATAAAATGCGTCTTTGCATACTAAGTAATAGTACGAGTATTTACGAAAAAAGTAAACCAAAAAGAATTTATGGTCACTTCACTGAGCTGACAATAAATTCTTTTAGGTTTCTTTTTTTTTTCGAGAATTTATGGTCACATCACTTAAGCGAGGTCTAATATTAATACTTAGTATGCAAGGACGCTTTTTATCTCCACACAAAACTATAGATAGTGATACGGGGAATGGTTAGCCTCTCGAAAGCTATACATAATAGATATTATCGACGTTATCGATAATCAATGTTATCGATAATCGATAATCTATTTATCAATAATGTCGATAGACAAATATTATCGATAAATGATCGATATTTATCGATATAATTATTCGCACCCCTACCCTAAAGTGTCTTTGTTACACGGTATTTTTGAATTTTAATAAATAACTTGCTATTTATTTCACTATAAACTACGCCATAAATTCTACATTAAATGTGTAATCTAGTTAGTACATCTGCGGAATTAAAATATTGATTATTAATGAATTTGCTTATATTTAGTTACTAGGGGTTTTCGTTCTTAACGAATGTGACACTTCAGCTTATTAAATGAATTTTTTTTATTAGTTAAATAATGAACGTGCCTAATAGATGATAGAGAAGGTCGTAAACTCGCGTGCTTTGAGTTACTCCAGTTAGTCCAGTCTTGTTCGCGTAAAGATGTAGTGCAATAACATGACGAATCTGGCAGAATGACGCCAGGCGTCGGTTGATTAGGAGATAGGTGTGATGTCCATCCGTCCTTTGTCAGAAGTCAGAAGTGTAACCATTGTGCTCAACAATTTAGTGCTTCGCGTACTGCGGATATTAGGTGCATTTACGAATCCAGCAAACATTTTTAATCGTTTGGTGACTCCCAGTTTTTATTAAGTATCGCGTGTTAAACGTGTTAAAGTACATACGAGTATACGTCAGTATAGTTACTTGCAGGGTAAATGTGCTAGGACTTGGGTGAAAAGATGTATCTTTTGTAAAGTGCTGTGGAATTTAACCTAAAGAGAAAATTGAGAAAATTTACGTATGAACGCGTGAATTTCGTTTGGTTTATTTTTGTGTATGTTTGCATATCCCGTTTTAAAGTAGATAATAAGTGTTAGACAACAGTTTAGTCGACTTTCTAATGGCATTGGCTTTTATGTAAGTACGCACACAGTACAATCGGAGAACAACTCAATTATTTAATCAAAAGCAGTCGGCGGACCCCTTTGATTATTTTGTCGGCCAACTCTAGACAACTGGCGATAATTCCACGGCAGCTTATGAGAGTGCGCAGACAGTCAATTGTTTAGTCGCTTGTGAGTGTTGTGTTTACAGTAAAAAATGGCGTCTCCGGAAACAATACTAGATGTAGCGGCATTAATTAATTTCGTGGAGGTTCGGCCAGCTTTATACATGAAAAATTTAAATTTAAATAGCGACATTAATATAAAAAAGAAATTATGGGAAGAAGTATGTGCCGAAATATGTCCAAACTGGGAAAGGTTTACGCCTCAAAAGAAAACAGAATATGGTAAGTAGGTATAGTGTTATTTTTTTACTTTACTCTATCATATTGGAACGGAAAATCCTTGCGGTGAGACAAAGTAAGCTGTTAAATACTGTCGTACGTTTATCCCACCAATTCGGTTCATTCCTCTTGTAACATTAACTACAATTACATTCTCCAATTGGTTCTCGTAAAGTGTATTAACAAATGTAATTCCGTCTTTTTCTCGGACATAATTATGTAAAATACAACGTGTTTTTATAACCGATATAGAAAAATATATACACACATCGATGGAACGATAAAATATTCGCCATTTATTTGCTAATATTCCGAAAGTACACTCAACAGATCTCCTGGCACAGGTATGCCTATAGTTAAAAATGTTCTTAACGTACGTTAGGTTTTTTCGTGCAGAAGGCCTTAAAATACAATTTGATAATCCAAAGGCCTCGTCAGCCGCTACATAAAAAGGCATGATAAGTCCATTTTCGTCGTTTGGTAATCGTCTTCCTTCGGGTACATTTAGTTTATTACTCAGAGAAGCCTTGTCCCTGCTTTAGAACTGTTAAAAATTTGTGAATCACTGGAACCTCCGTAAGATCCAACATTTATTGCAATAAATTTATAATACGCGTCAGTCCAAGCCATAAGGACGCATGAAAAAAATTTCTTATAATTGTAGAATGAGGATCCTGAATTGTTTGGACAAATCAGTCGTATGTGTTTACCGTCCACCGCACCACTAACATTTTTAAAAAATTTGTACGAGCATAAAATTCATCCACTCCTCTCTATCTTTTTGGGGCATAAACAATGGTTGCAAAATTTTCCAAATTTCTTGACAAGAATTTTTTGCAATACCTCTTATAGTGGAAGGGACTTAAATATTGAAAATAAAAAGAATTAAAACTGGATCCGATTGCAAAGTATCTGAATCAAAAATACAATAACTTGAAATTTTCTTTGCTACAGGTAAATAAATACAGAAGAAGTGACAAATTTGAGGCAAAATTACTTACATTACTTCAATATGACAAAAAAGAAATTGACGAGGATGCGCATTTTGAATTATCGTTGGTACCTCAGTACAAGTCATTAAATGAGGATGAAAAATTTGATCCCAAAATTCAAATATTACAAATTCAACGACAAATAAAGAAAAATAGAGTCCTACAGTCCGTTACCCAACAGGCATTGGCATACCTTTACATTCTCCACCTCCAGTGTCACGTTCACAAGCAAGTGATATATCTTACCTTCACACATTCAAACATGCATTCACAACCACCCCAATACTGCAGCACACCATCACCTGCAAATACCGAAGATACAGCTCAATCGTATTATTCCAATTTTGCTCCTATCTCTCCAGAGTTAGATTTGTTAGAATTATAATAATTTGTAATGGTTTACTGTTTGTATTAAAAGTATAAATAAATAGTTATCTTTCTTACCTTAATGTTACACTTGGCCGTTCTTCAGGTGTTTTAGCTAATCGTTTATTTGCGTCTTTTTTGCGAAGAGAAGATGAAACTAAATTTAACAATTCAGTAAAGCTTGTGACACTCATTCGGTAAAAAGAAAAGAATTTTTCAGGATAGTGCAATAGTTTTGCATGTAATACATGAAACTGGCCCTTTCGTAACCCACTACTATATATAGTACGTACCTAAATTTGTCTATTTATTTTCTCCAGTCGTTTTTCCCTCCGGATATACACCGTGTCCAAGAGATGGAAGGTCGGTTAAATAGAACAAAAGTTACGCATTTGTGAGGATGTATTTATGGTCTTTGTAGAACTCGAATATCTCTTTTAGTTTTTGAGATATTTGAAAAAAATTGAATTTTCTGATTTTCGTTTTTATTTTTTTCTGACCTTAATTGAAGAGCTACCAAGAAAAGAAGAGCCCATTTTCATTGACACTTTTCTAGCTCTACTACTTAATGCTGTTATTCAATTTTTGATACAACGTTTCGTTTGTTAGCAACGATCATCAACTTTATCTTTTAAATACACGAAAAAATTATTTTTTCCATATTTAAATTCTCTCCTTGATTCTGAATTCAACGATAAATCACACTTTATATTTTTGATACGTTTCGGATGAGAAGATTCATATTCAATGTAAAACATCGAAAACGTACAGTTAAAACTAATACTAGAAACATTAGAAAACTGTAAAATTATTATAAAATAATGTTTTCTCATTTTCTAATGCCTGTTGCGAATAAAATAATTCACAAGTATGCATTTAGTGAAAATACTATTAATTAAACAGTTAAAATACATCTTCCGTCGTACTGATGCAGTTGGTAAAAATAAGTTGGCTTTGCATTTTGTTTACCTACCTGTCATAATTGATTGTTGTCCGTATTACGTTTGTTTGGTTGTCTTTGAGTTAATTACATTTTGTGTTTACCTAAAAACAATATGGTAGGAGTACATTTTTCAAATAATGAAAAATTCGATATACTGACGTGTTACATTTTGTGTCAACGTAATTGTTCTGAAGCCGAAATAATGTATTTAAACAAATATCCAGAAAAGCGTCAACCTCACAAAAGAACTTTTCGCACATTAGCAGTTAATCTAAAAGAATATGGTGCGTTCAAAAAACCTGTAAAATCTCGCAAAAAACCTTGCAATGAAGAAAAAGCCAATACTGTTTTATTAGCTGTACGGAAAATCCAGAGGTTTCTACTACGAAAATTGAAGATGCAACTGGCATAGCCCATTCCACAGAATTTGCCAAGGACCTTGACCAGGTGACCCAGAAAGACGTAGAATATTTTGCGAATGAGATACACGTCAATCTCAAGACAATGAATATTTTCCGAATAAAAAATAATATGGTCCGATGAAAGCATGGTTAATAATAATGGAATTTTTAATCGTAGAAATGCTCATTATTGGGCAAGAGTAAATTCACGTCTTTACAAAACGGTCAAACACCAACACCGTTTCGGATTAAATATGTGGGCTGCTATATTCGGTACTCCAATTATAGGTCCTTTCATTTACCACGAGTCCTTAAATTCTGAACGTTACCAAATGTTACTCCAAAATGAATTAGAGATAGCTTTGAATGATTTGCCTTTCCAAGAAGTTGAAGGTTGTTGGTTTATGCAGGACGGTGCACCAGCACATAATTCCAGAGTTGTCAGAGAATACCTGTCAGTTAGATTTCCAGAAAGATGTATTGGTACTCATGCAAATGTACTGTGGCCAGCCCGTTCTCCAGATATAACACCTTTGGATTTTTTTCTTTGGGGATACATTAAAAATTACATTTATGGAAACGATATTGAAAACGAAGAAATTTTACAAAGATTAGTTCTCGAAGCGTTTGCTAGTATTACTCCTCAAATGCTGAAGAATGTTTTAGATGCTACAGTTAGAAGATGCTATTTATGTTTAGAGAATAACGGGATTCTTTTTTAGCATATTTTGTGAGTTTATTAACCTTTAAAATAAATTTGTTTTTTATTTGTTTATCATTTAAAATTACAGAACATAACTTTATAATAATTTTACGGTTTTCTAATGTTTCTAGTATTAGTTTTAACTGTACGTTTTCGATGTTTTACATTGAATATGAATTTTCTCATCCGAAACGTATCAAAAATATAAAGTGTGATATATCGTTGAATTTAGAATCAAGGAGAGCATTTAAATATGGCAAAAATAATTTTTTCGTGAGTTTAAAAAAAATAAAATTGATGATGGTTGCTAACAAACAAAACGTTGTATCAAACATTGAATAACAGCATTAAGTAGAGCTAGAAAAGTGGCAATGAAAATGTGCTCTTCTTTTCTTGGTAGCTCTTCAAATAAGGTCAGAAAAAAATAAAAACGAAAATCAGAAAATTTAATTTGTTTTTCAAATATCTCAAAAACTAAAAGAGATATTTGAGTTCTACAAAGACCATAAATACATCCTCTCAAATGCGTAACTTCTGTTCCATTTAACCGAACATCTCTTACCGTTTCCGAGATCTCCATAGTGGGCATCCTTATCTTGGACACGGTGTATAAAAGAGAACAAGTACTTTCTTGTTCACCATTTTAAACTACCTGTCGAAATCATCTGTGCGCGCACGTTGCCAATGTCTTCCCAACTAAACTGTTTAGTTGTTCACAAATCGTATCATGAAGCCAACTTAACTACAACTCAACTAAACAGTTTTAAAATCGACTGTCTGTGGTTACCCTTAAGCTTTAGTTTTAGGTCAACGTTTAAAGTCAATGATTTATTAAAATTAAGATTTTGGTTTTGTTATAGTTTTTTTTTATGTTTTGATGTTTACGTAAAAGTCACGTTGTTCATTTCTCTTTACAATCAGATGTCTTTCAAAAATGCAATGTAGCATCCCGTGTATGTGTATGTTAGATCTGTAATGCCTCAACATGGCACCCGTTGGTCTGAGAACAATGTTTCAAGTTTTTTGTTCACTCTATTCGTATTCTTTTATTATTTAATATAGAATTGTTTTTATATAAAATAAGCAGATTGATTTTTATTTTGCCCAATTGCAAATCACGGGACAAACACTCACTAGAGCCCGTAAAGGTACAAGCAACCGACATAGCTTATTAAAATCAAAATAAGGGGAAAATGTCACCAAGGCACCACCTGTTAAATACATTTATAATGGGAAAACGTCATGAACTAGATCTTAAAATAATGACCTAACGGAAACCATAAGGTTCACTCTTAATAAAACACTCACCTCTACGTGAGAATCTACTCAAAAAATGTCTACGCAAAGTTCACTTAAACTTCAATCAAATCCAAAGCTTCATTAAAAATCCGTCAAATTGTGATAATAAAACTCAAAACTCATTATACACTTCGATAAACTTCAACGCAGTATTAATGGCTCAAATAACCAAAAGAATAACTGGTCGACAACGTAATTACCCATTCAATTTAAAATGAAAATACGTCACAACAATTAATCAAACACGATCAAATACTTATAAAGGTCCTACAATTTAATAAACGTGAAAATGGGGTCGTAATTATTAAATGCGCAAAGTGCACAGCTACGTGCCCATATGAATAAAACAAACTTGCTTACCTTTAATTGCAAACCAAACACTGGCGTGCAAATAAGCATATATCTTATAATATCTGTTAAAATAAACTTGTATCACCAAAATCAAAATAGCAAATATTCTAATAGAGAAATTCTCATTATTCATTACGTTAAAGTTTAGTAGATAACAAAACAATTAAAAAGTTGCGACTGTAAAGTTGTGTAAATCAACAATGTCTTCAAAACAAATAGATCACCCGCTAAAATATCTATTCTTTTCAATTTTGACCAAACGTAATAATAATAATAATGTTGTGAGAGAAGAATATGATTACAAAATATGTACACTTAAAGAAATAATACCAAATTCACAAATACTGTTCACATTTTCTTAGGAGCTTTAAAAACCCTTTAATAGTTTTTTAACGACTTTCTGCATAATTGTGGAAATCGTGTTTTCTCCCTTTCTGTTAAGGTCCCTTTTTCATCCCCCTGGAATTTTCTCTATTTTCTGTCATATTCTATACGGACCTCGTGCGTATAAGATGTGCAGCATCCTGGGTGAGATATGTTGATTGTAAGAATCCAGCGTCTAAACCCTGGATTTTGCTCATTTAACTCTTAGCCATCTGGTGTCCGTGAGTCTTTTGGCTTTCCGCCATCTTGTTTGCGTACAACTTTTGTGGCTTCCCGCCGCCTTGCTCACATGTGCCTTTTTGGCCTCCTCCAACTTGTTTCCGTGCACTTTTTTGACTTTTATCCATACTGTTTCCGTTTGTCTTGCTGGCTTTCTGCCGAATTGTTGCATCTTCCGCCATCTTGTTTCCGCGTGCCTTTTTGGCGGCAAGTGCTACTCCTGATTCCCAATTTCTAGCAACGGGGCTCCGTTTTGGGCCCCACCTCCGACAGGTGAAGCTCTGCCCTATCCCCCTTTTTTTGACACCTACGTGTAATGTCTTTATATATCTCTCCGTATTCCAGTTTCCGTGGACCTTTTCACTTTTCGCCATCTTATTTGAATTCCATTTTGGTATATCCACCAACTTTGTTTAAGAATGGGTCTCCTTTTTCAACAGCTGAGGCTCCGCCATGGGTTCCATTTCCAGCGGCAAGTGCTCCTGATTCCCCCATTTTCTCCAGCAAGCAGAGGCTCTGTAAAAGCCATCATTTCTAGCAACGGGACTCCGCTTTGGACTCCACCTCCGACAGGTAGAACTCTGCCCTAACCCCCTTTTTCTGACACCTACATGTAATGTCTTTATATATGTCAAGCTTTATAATGAGTGTGGTAAAACGTTTGCGTCATATCCGTCCCTGATTTTTAATTATTTGACTCAACCAAATTGGTTAATTAGAAAAAATAATTATGTTTAATTACAAGGTATGCGTCCATATAAGTTATTTATTTCATTTAATATTTTAGTTAATAGATTTATTAGGGATGAAGATATTTTCATTATACGCAAATCTGTACAATTGATCCAACACTTATCCAGAAATTTTATGATAAAATAAATAGCTACGATTATTGATGATAGAGGAGTTTCCATATTTTAACTGCTGCACACTTGTCAGCACATCCTGTTCTATTTAGTTGAGCGAATTATTTAACACTAATTCAAGCCAAGTGTATTTATACCGTTTGAGATACGCGACTGGATTGGATAAAAGTCGTGTTTTAGTGCCTTCCTCACAGTTGTACCCAAAGTTAAGGTTCGACAGAGGATTTTTTTCAGTTCAGCCTCAGGGGCGTACTTGCTGATCTGACATGGGGAATTTCCATTCAAAGATTTACATCCTATTTAATTGAAATCCATTTTGAGACCTTTTCTTCATGTTTTATAGAAAAACGTAGAACAGATGGCGCTCATGACAAAATGCATGTTGCGACTTCATTAAATGGTTTATAATTCCATCTTTTTTGTTCAAGGTTTTTTATAAAAATGTCAAAGTTTTAGTCCATCCCTAACTAAAATTTTTTTGATGACGTACATAGAAAAATCTTGAATTCATCTGAACTGAACCCAGTGGCGATTGATGCTTAAGAGTTCTGGGGCCTGACTCCCCAATCAGAACCAGAAAAAAATTAATTACTACATGCATTTAAAAAAAATGCAATAATTACTAACAGTAATGCTAACAATAACACTTATTAGAATTACAATGTATGTAATTTTAAATATTCTATTGTATTCAGCTTACGCACTTATTTTAACGATAATGGAGCTCTCAAATTCTAAGCTGCAACGTTCTATTTAATTTAAATGGAGAAGCTCGTTCCATATTCTACAAAGCCCGTTGGCTCAAACGACTTGAGTCTCAGTACTTAAATTTCAGCGCAATCTTACGGTTTGCCGATGTCTTACTGTGTTCGTTTAATCAGAAAATGCTATTTCAGAAGAAGTAACAAGTAAAAAAAAATAATGTTATTAAATAATTTGAATAATTAAATAGTTATTCAATAATAACTAATAGTATAACTATTACAACTTTATTATTAATTTTATTAAGTACATAAATACAAAGTTTACCTCGAGTAGGGTTTGAACCTACGACATCTATGTATTCTAGAAATAGTGGTGTGTTTACGGTCTTCATTTTTGGCCCAGCCTTTTTGTATCTTTATATCCCAAATAGTTGCGAGTTCAGTAGAAATTCCTACGCGAACCCGTATTATGTTTAAGAAGGTAATTGAACTATGGAAATTTGCGGACTTGAATTTATGCAGTGTAAACTTTATTTGGGGATGCGAGAAGTAATTGACGTTTATTAATGAATAAAGCATATTTAACTCGGTTATAATACCTAATAGAAGTATCTGGTGTAGAACACCACACGTCCTTCCAACTTACAAAATGGAAATTAAAAGAAATGAAATAAGTTTAATAACAATTTTTAGGGCAATTATGAAACATACAAACGCACACCCGGACACACCCGCACGTACGCAAGCACGGACACACCCACACGTACGCAAGCACGGACACACCTGCCCGCCCGCCCGTTAAAAGGGTGTTTAGCGATTCAATTATAACAGTGAATTTTGTAATCAATTTACAGATTGAGCCAAAAATTAAGGTGAGTGCTGCGATGGTTCGAGCACTGGATGTGAGAAGTTAAGGAGATTATGTTGGTCGAATTTTGAGTAAACAGTTCGCATTCCTGAGTTATGCAGATGTTGTGATATAGTTCAACACGTGATTAATTTAAAAATTGAAAGTCAGATGTCGCCTTTGTGATATTTTATTACTAATTGTCACTTTGTTGAGTTGTAACGAGTGTCCTTTTTGTAGATTGAGTAGATAGCATTGTGGGTCGTTTTAAGCTATTTTTTGAATCTGATTATGCTGAGAACGTACCTAAGAATAACAGTCAATGCATAAACATATCAACAATTACAACAGATTATATCATAAAAGCGATCAGTAAGTTAAAACCTAAAAGTACTGAAGGCTTAGACCAAATTCCTTCTTATGTAATAAAAGATAGTGCTGATGCGATTATAATTCCTCTTTACATTTTATTTAACTTGTCGTTAGGTACGAAAACGTTTCCCTTTGAATGGAAAAAAGCTAAAATATTACGCATTCTTTTAATGAAACTTGATGATAGTACTGATTTTATTGACTTGCTTACGTCATACCTTTCTAACGCAATATGTGACTTACATTGAATATATATCAAGTTATTTTTCCTCGACTTCTGGTGTGCCACAAGGCTCCACGCTTGGACCCTTGTCGTTTAACATATACATAAATGAACTAATGGATAAACTATAGGATGGTGTACTCGCTTACGCCGACGATATTAATTTTTTTTCCATTATTAATAGTGCTTCCGACTGTGATTTACTCCAAACTCGTTTAAACATTATAAAGGATAGGTGCCATGCGAATAAGTTGACTCTAAATATAACTAAGTGCCAAGTGGTCTCTCTCCTACACTCGCAAAAAATGTCCGATACAGAATACTGTATCAATCGTGTAAAATTAAAAAGACGTGATACTTTTAAGGATTTAGGTATGTTTTTCGATAGTAAGTTATCTTTCTCAAATCATATTGATGATGTGTGTTCAAATGCTAGAAAAATGCTTGGTTTTATTTTTCGTTAATGTCGAAATTTTAATAATATACATGGAATCCGAGTCCTATATTACTCCTTTGTCCGTTCCAAGCTTGAATACGCTTCGATAATTTTTAGTCCTAAGCACCAATACAATAGTTCAGAAAAAGTTCAAATACGTTTTTTAAAGTCCATTCACTACGTTATAAACAGACACTATGTTTTGTTTTACTACAAGGGCGTCAAGTCAGATTTGGCACTCCACTCTAACCTTAGCTACAATGTGTACTAACTTTAACAAAATATCCACCTTAATAGATATTAACTTCAACACATTTCATACAATCTGTGATGTTGAAACACAATTATTTTTTCTCTTCATTATAAAAATACTTACTGCATTTAATTTTATTGTAATCTTGTGTCTATACCACTAATTCACTCTTCTTAGTTTAGTTTTGTTAACCAATTTTACTCGCTATATATAATTTGATAATTTTGTCCTGCAATTGGTGTAAAACTGTTGGGCAAATAAATATTATTATTATTAAGAACCACGGCCCTACCACTGAGCTATGTGGGTACCACGCACTTTGTGTTTCCGGACAGATGTTCTAATGAGTGACATAACCGTAACAGTATTTAACTAATTTGTATTATAATAAAATTAGTAGTTTTCGCAACTATTGCGCAGTTTACACATTTCTTGGTGCAAAGCCGTTCTATTTTACCAGAGGCGTAGCCGAGGGATAAAACATAAGGCCGAGCACCAAAAAGGTGACAGCGTACCTGTTGCAAACAAATTTTTTTGAAATCATTTACATAAAATTAGAAAAAATAAAATTTTGAAATATTTGTTGACAAATGTCAAATTAAATACATAATCAAAAAAATTTATATATTTAGTTATATACAACTTTTTTGTTTATGTATTAAAAGTAACGATTACAATTAGTATATTATGAAATTACTTTATAATGCAGGGGATTATGGCAGGAGTTTCCATTATGGCTTGAGCGGAGCGAATTTGCCACTTTGAGACACGATTTAAATGAAATAATAATTTCAGATCGTTACAAAAAAAATATCATTTCACAGGATTTCATTTATTTTTGTAAATAAACAAATTTTGCAAAAATGGATTCAGGCGTGGATGAAGAAATCCTTAAAAAAGCAGAAGAAGCTGAGTTGAGTCTTATACCTAAAAAGTCCGAAATCATTTATAAGAAAGAGTTTGACAGATTTATTGAGTGGATGCGCAAGAATAATACGGAAACTGTTACAGAGAAGGTTTTGCTTGCGTATTTCCTTGATCAGGTAAGTTCATTTCATCATTTATTAAAGGTAATCATTCTTTGTGTTTATTTTATTAGTCGAAAAACTACAAATCGTCTTCATTATGGTGCATGTACTCCAAATTAACATATATGTTACGTCTCAAAAAGGATGTGGACATCAGCAAGTTTTCAAAACTTCCGGCATTCTTGAAAAACTGTTCTGTTGGGTACATACCAGAGAAGTCATTAGTGTTATCAAAAGAGCGCTTACTTAATTTTTTTCTTGAAGCACCCAACGACAAATATTTATGAAGGTAAATTTTTACGTTTAAAATTATTCTTAATAAATATGATTCCATTTTAGGTAATCGCAATATTTGGTGTGTTTGGCGGTCGCAGACGGATAGAATTGTACAATCGGTATGTTGGGGATATTAAAGAAGGTTCTGTCTTTGTGGTATATATTAGAGATACCAAAACACATAGACCCAGGGTTTTTACCATATTAAACGATGACAGTAGAGTAAATTATATTGACCTCATTAAGAAGTACGAGAGTTTTTTTTTATTCTACAATGGGTGTAAATGTACCTGTAATCCTATTGGCATTAACACATTTGGTCAGATTCCTCGACAGATTGCCAAATATTTAAATATTCCCAATATCGATCAATACACAGGACATTCATTTCCTAGAACGTCTGCCACAATCTTGGCAGACAGTGGAGCCAACCTTAGAACTTTAAAACGGCAAGGGGATTGGAAAAACGATGCTGTTGTTGAAGGGTACGTGACAGACTTCATCGAAAACAAGAAGAAAATTGCCAAAACCTTAGGATCTAGTAGCGTACAACAAATGAGTAACAAAGAAATATCTATATCAACATATTCAAGCTGTTCAAGCGAATTCCTTCTTGAAACATCTGGGGGAATTTCAATTATCGGAAATTCCAATTGCACCATTAATATTAACCTCAGTAAACAATAATTTCTTTAATATTACATTAATTACAGGTCATATTCTAACTGTAGTAGTATTAATATAAATAAATAATTTGTTCAATTTTATTCGTTTGTATTTCGTCGTCAAGACGACTTTATGGCACAACATTACAGCACGCATCCCATAAAGTGACAAATATTAATATAATATATAATAAATAATAATAGATTAATATAAATATTAACGATTTTGACATTAATAACCAAGGCATTCTATTGCTAGTCGACGACAAAAATTAATATTATCCACTTATACAGGTAGTGATTTATATTTAACGTGTTAGGAGGCGAAACATGGACCGTATGTAATTATGTCTATATTATTATTACGCACGAAATAATTCAGTAATAATGATCACATATTACACTTTAGTAAATGTGACACAAATATTTTCTAAATTATGTGACTTTGGATTCCTATATTTTCAAACTACGGTACAGTTAATTTTTTACATTCGATAAGGTGCATTTTACATACTGAATTAAATATTTATAAGTGTTATAAAATAAGATGACAAACCGCCTTGCAAGTGTTCTATAATAAATGTCTTAAACTGTAAGCATAATTCTTGTTTTACTAAGAACTTTAGGAACCCCAAGAAGAATATTCTCATGAACTGTTCTAATTAGAAGGACAAACACGTATTATTGTGTAATTGCAATATTACATACTAAGAAAAATGTGGTGTTTAAGACGGTAATAACAGGAAATATATATAGCGCATGAGATTCTGATGATGCCACAGAAAATAATAGCATTCAGACGATTAACAATGGAAATTACGCTTATCAAAGTTTAATCATGAATTGTGTTGTTTCAATTAGCGTAATATAACAACTGCACATTGTTTAAAACGGTATTAAAAGGTATAGTTACTTGTTTTTAAAGAATTCTCGTACACTGGCGCTTATTCTTTAGTCGCCGTGTGATCTATTTATTTTCTTAATATGTCGTCGACAGTATTATCCTATTGAGAAAAATTACGTTTCTATATTTATTTCTATATTTTCATTCGTCATGGTTAAATTTTAATTAAAATTAAATAATTAACATTACACAACCATATACCATAAAGCTTTAAAAAATATAGAACAAATAAATTTTTAGGTGTAGAGTCACGGCACATTACCGCCCACGCTTGGAATTGAATCTCTCTCTAAATCGCAAATCTTTTATGCAACAAGGCAATCACAGTAATACGGATGCGGTCCAAGTAAAAAGATTGTTAACTTATAGTTCTAGTATGTTTTCCTGTAGTGTTTGTTAATCTTCATTCTGCGAAATGGACCTTTGCGCACATGTTGGATTACTGCGTAGTAGTTTTCCTCGAAGTAATGGTAGCCGAATAAGGTTTATTAATTTATTTCTCAACTAGTCAGTGTGTTGCTTCTTTTAGCGATCGTCAGGCCCGGTGTTTTCACGTGCTTCTTCCCGAATGATTAGATGGTTATGTTCCCTCCCATACATGGTCTGCAATTCACCTGACCATGGGGACAGATCAAACTCCCGAAACGTTGCACTTACAGCATAGCTATAGATCAATTAATAAATGAATAATAAATAATCTACGCTCATTCGCATTCAGACAATGCGTATTAAAGTGTTCAGCGTTTAATTGTCACCATTTTTAAACTTACGTCATACAATTTTAGATAAGTTACTTTTGCAAAAGTTTTCATATTTGACAAATGAAAAAGAAACGTTATTATTTGATGAATATGATACACTCAAATGGAATTGATCGTACTCTATTGTATGTTAAACAAAGAGTATATTTTATTATACTAGGAGAAAAAAATGTTAATACATTTTCTCGTCAGGTAGGCTTGTACGTATGTATTATTTTTTTAAATAAAAAAGAAATTGCGCATGTGGATACATCAGTAGAGTTAATCGGCGTATTTCCACAATTTCTGTTTGTATAGCGCAACGTTTCGGAAGCGGACTCTGTTGTCGTCATCAAACGGGAACCGAAACTTCGCGCTATAACAAGCCTGAATACGAAAGCTGAGCCCGCTTCCGAAACGTCGCGCTATAACAACCAAAACTGTGGAAGAAATATGCCGATCTACTCAACTAATATGAGACCACATTTACAAAACACTTGTAATACAGAACTAGTATCTCGGTACGGTTTCGAAGTCAAATAACTTTTCAGAAATCTTGAAAAAAGCCTGATGACGAAGGCAGATATCGCTAAAGAAACGTCGCGCTATAAAAACAGAAACTGTGGAAATACGTCAATTAACTCAACTAATATGAGACCACAGTTACAAAACACTTATAATACAGAATCAGTAACTCAGTACAACCCCGAAATCAAACTATTCAGAAAGCTTGAAAAGCAACTATCCGAAACGTCGCGCTATAAAAACAAAAACTGTAGAAATAGGCCGGTCGGGGTCATTCTCTGTCTGCAAGCAGATCAGTAAACATCGCGTTTAACATTGTAATCGTACTCTATTAAAGTTTTTACGTGCGCTACGTTCAGGTACCTGCGCCATTTTCACGATGACAAGTAGAGAGCCACCGTTCCGGCAGAAGCACCCGTACGCTCTTCGGAGGCCCCGTTCGTGCCCTTGCCCTTCTACGAAGAAGAGCAAGAAGAAGAAAAAGAAGCCCAAGAAATTGGAAGAAGAGATGGCTGCTACACCGCTTCCAGCAGCTTCAAGGACCGTTGTTGCAGAAGAAAAATCGCCATCGTCCGACGGGTTCCGGCTCCTGAAGAAGAAGCCGAAGAAATTCTTCGAGAGACCGCCCGACCACGCCCACAACCGTTATCCACGCGTTCGAGGCCCTAGCAGACACCATGGACCGCCCGGACGTAGAAGAGCTTCCTGCTGTCAGAAAGAGGGTTCCTCCAGTAAACCTTCGCGAGAAGGAGAACTGGGTTGCATTCTTCCGAGAATTAGATCACCGAGGGATCGCCTTCACACGTGTGAAGGCAATCGCCGAGGGATACCGGATCCAGCCTGCCACTGCCAAGGACCGTGACAGGCTAATGCGATATATGGATAGGCATGGTACACCGTACCATACCCATCAGGGAAAGAGGGAACGTTCGTTCAAGGTGGTTCTACGGGGAATATCCGTACAAATCTCCGAGGCTGACGTCACCTATGACCTTAAAAAACATGACATTAACATCAGTGCTTGTTTCAGAATGAAGAAACAAGGTACACCGATCCCGCTTCGCTGGTCTAAGTACCAACCGAAGAGGATCTAAAGAAGATCCGGCTGGTGGAGTACGAGGCTTGCCTATATGTCTCCACTGAAGACTTGAGGTGGAGACCAGGCATCGGACAGTGTCACCGGTGCCAGGGATTCCGTCATGCACAGCGTTGCTGTAGAGCGGCGGCACGCTGTGTCAAGTGTGCAGGATACCACCACTCCAGTGAGTGCACCAAACCCCGTGCGGACCGCGTTAGGTGCGTAAACTGTGGTGGTGATCATCCGGCCAACTTTAGAGGTTGTCCGAGGTACCCACGTCTCCTGCAGCGCAAGAAGACAGAAGCTCCACCAGCACGTCTCCCGCAGCGGAAGAAGACCTAAGATTTACCACAACAGCGACAGAAGAGGACACCGCCCACAGCGGCACCCTCTCTTGTCCGAACCGGCGTTAGTTACGCCAAAGCGACGACAAGCGGATGCGGTGAAAGCCGCAGACGTAAAAAAGCCAGCTTCAGCTGCTTTAGGATTCGACGCTGTTCTTGGCCTCCTCTGAGGTTTGGATATGGCGAAGGTCCTACCTGTCATCCAACGAGTGGCAGCGGCCTTAGTTTGGGCACAAACTGCGACTGACCTGAGGCGAGTAATCCTCACACACGGTCAGGAAGTGTTTGCACTTTTTGTGTAAATACCTCCGATGAGTTGGGATGCCGGGATAAGTATAGCGAACTGTATCAATATAATAAACTTTACATATTAACACAATCTACCATTTGCTACTCAGACTCACTTCAAAACATCACTTATATAACTCATAAAATTCAATTAACAACACAATATTAACAATACTAATAATTTTTTCTATTCCCAACAGGCAACGCCCGCAAGAAGCTATACAGACCTCCGGTATCCCGAACCATTTTGGTGCTCCGAGGGATCAGCCCACCTGCTTCCAAGGAAACACCGCCCACCCACCCACGAGCCCGCCCACAACATCCACTAGAATAGGAATGAAATACCACTAACTTAAGTAACGTAATCCAACTAAACATGTTTTTTTTTTGCCTAGATAATAAGATAACATGTTATAAACTTATAAAAAATGAAATGGAATTACATCAAAAAACTATGTAATCAACCGGCTGAAGAGGCTATCTCGCCTGAGCAGCCGACTGAAATTGTAAAAATTCCATTTATCAACAATTGTAGCTATAATTAATAAACGTGTTTGAATTTGAATTAGAAAAATAGGCCGGTGAACTAAACTAATATGAGACAACAGTTACAAAACATTTATAATATACGTGTATACGTTTATAATTTATACATAGACTTTATCTTTTTTTGTACATTTAATATAAGAGGAAACATAAATAAGTTCAAAATCACCGCATCGCCGCTAATTAAGTCTATTTGCAGATATAACGAAACGCAGACATAAGAAGGTTATGTGCTGGTCACATCAGATTTATTTACTCTTTTATAGGCAGTGTAATGTGCTTATGTTTCTCCTTTATTGCTATTTCTTTGATTTGGACTTGAATTCTCATTTCTCCATATGTTAGGTTACCGCTAATAAATACTGCGTTAACTTTCAAAAGCATTAGTTTTTTTTTGTATTTTACATCATTAACCTTTCTTCTTGCTTACTGTATAGTGTTAAATTGCTTTCTCTATCCCTACATTTATTTTCAGTTCTTGCCTCAAAAAGTTTCTATTGCTTCTGAAAAGGAACAGATAACAGTGATAGGCACATTGTCAGCTAATGGAACGGTAGTTACCACCAATGCTCATTTTTCCGTATAAAAAGATGCCAAAAGCCATTGTTGAATCTGTTTCAAACTATTGGGCACTTGGTAGGTCAGATTCTGGATGGATCACTTGTGAAGTGTTTGTTCTATGAATATATTTCAAATTATTTTATACCCTTTCTAAAATCATGGGGGATTATTCGAACAGTTGTACTTTTTGTAGATGGACATCATTCTCACATGACGCAACAAGTAAGTCAGCTTTGTGACGAGAACGGTGTGACTCTAACATCTCTTTTTCCAAACACGACGCAACCGGCAGCGGTAACTGTATTTAAACCTCTTAAGTCGGGGTAGAAATCTGCTGTTAGGACTTCAAATTTTCCTCACGAAGTCACACGGCATACATTTGGATCAATAAAAAAAAAAACAGTTTTTGAACAAATTGCTACAGCGACCACAATCCAAAATGGGTTTAGAAAAAGTGTTTTATTCCCGTTCACTAAACTAACGTAGACTGCAGTAAATGTATTCCAAACAGAAAAATTAAAACTCTTGAAAATACTCCAAATCCACAACAAGAATGACACGGCACTAGAAATCATTGAAAAGAAAATTCAAAAGAAAGAACTGGATCAATTCCTAGGTACATATCAAACGGATTCAGAGTGGAACGGAAATGTAGAATCAGTTAACTTATATAAAGTGTGGTTTGCAATAAAAAAACGACCAAAATGATATGATCTCAGCCAGCCAACAGGGGGATGTGGAGCACTATAATATATTTTTCATAGAAGAAATGCTTACGAGTCCTCCATAAACTTCAATATCTGAAACTCAAGAGAATTTAAGAAAGGTTTCGCCAGTTGCATAATCCTCCATAGGCTCACAGTGGCAAATCTCTGAAGGTGTCAACAAGAATTGTTATGACAGCAAGGAAAAAAACTGACCTTCGAGTAGCGACACCATTCAAGAAATGTTTGATATTTCCTAACACTAGCGCTTCAGCAGCGAAAACTTCAAATTGCAAACGAAAAATATTTCTCACTGTTATGTCTATGGGCAAGTATCATGAATATTATGAAAACGAAATGAATAAGAAGTTGCTTCCTAAGACAAAAAAGAAAAAAGAACCTATCACTGAAAGTTCTGATTCGGACGTGACACATACAATGACGAGGATCTAGACGTGAGCGGCGTTGAGATTTAGATTTTATAGCTGTAAAATATGTAATCCTCATAGAATGTTACCTACTTTATTTAAAGATCACTCCTGAAAAGTGTTTTGATGTTTTATTGCAATCTCATTTTTTAAGCAGTATCTAATTACTAACTAATACATAAAATATTTTTTCAGGAATTATCGCAAAGAATGATGGAGAAGGGGCAGAAATTCAGTCAATGGTTTATGCAGGGATCGATTCATGGAAATGGCCGATGAAACACGACATATTATATTACTTTAAAGACGATATTATGTGTAACATTATCGATCCTACACTAAAAAACCAGAGGGGTCGCTACAGTGTGCCTGCAAAGGCAATAAGTTTAAAATTTGTCCATTACTCGCCCAAAATGTGTTCATTACTAGTGATAGTACGTCCACCACTGGCACACTTCACCATTGTTTTTTAATATTGAAATTTTCCCTTGAGTGCCCATTACTGAAACAGTTACCCTACACTTAATAAACTACAGCAGAATATTAAAGTTTCACAATCATTATTCATAATAAAAATGCTTTCATTTGATTGGGGAATGGTAAAAAAACTAAGTGTTAGTATTTGTTGAAATTAATGCCCAAAGTATGTACAAAATATAAGCCCAAAACGAAAATATTTTGCGTATGCTTGTCAGTATAGGGTGAGTCAATTACATGATAGAATAGAATAGATCTGTTATTATAGAAACTAGAAGGCTGTGTATAATATAAAAATATTTTGCAATATACAGGGTGTGATCATTGCAAACTGTTTCATTTTATTAGAAAACCTTATATATTTTTTGATTCTAAATATAAAGTATTTTTTATATAGCATTTAAATATTGTTTTGTATTATTTTTCGGCCAAAACGACATTTTTTTATAAACTTAAAATATTCTTTTGCAAGCAAGTAGTCCGTTTCAAACTTTAACTATGTTTTTTTTTGCTATATTCGTCTCTTTTTGTAGCACTGTCTCTAAAAACAAATTTTAATTTTGCAATTTGAAAATTCATCAAAACTTACTTTTTTCAAATGGCACACCCTGCATATTATTATTTAACTTAGAGATTATATATATATATATATATATATATATATATATATATTTTCATACGTTTATATACAGGACGATTCAGGTTTAATCTTGATAACTTCAGGAATCCACACGTGAAGGTAATAGGGATTTGTCTTATGAACTATTGTCCTAAAACGCTTTCTTGCCAGATAAATGGTGACAAAATTTGAATATTTTCATATTTTGTTTAATATCTCTTAAACGGAAATAGGTATGATTTCCAAATTTGGTAGGCGCGCTAGATAGGCGATGACTATTACTTTATAATCGGTATACCGGGTGATATTGTTTGGACGGTTACGCATCCTTCGCCCCATCCGAATTTTATTGTGTTACGGAACTGATTAAATTTGATCTTATAGCGTGCTTACCCAATTCAATTTTTAAGTTTTTGGCGAAAATTTTTGCTATTGTACGGTCGCATTGCGAACATAAATTTTAGGTAATTACCTTAGACAACAAAAATCGTACTATCTCTGCAAATTGACGTGTCAGTGTCAATGTAAGTGTTAGTGTCGATGAACAATTAGAGACAGCAATGTCAAGAACGTTTCCAAATGAAGAATATGGCGATATTTATTAAAGGCCAAGCGCCTAAGACTTCGAACGGGAAATAATTCCGATAAAGCTGCATTTTGGTTTATGGCTTTATTGTAGCCCCCTGATGAACACATTAATCGCCCCCCGAGGGAGGTCTGCGTTGGCCGCCGTTTTGGAAAAAAGGGACCAATTTTCGGTTTTTGGGCAATATCTTCGTTCCCATCGATGATACGACAAAAAAATATAAAAATTAAATTTCCTACAAAAAAAGTCGTATGGTATTATCCGCTAAAGTCAGTAGTTTCGAAGCTATAGCGCCGCGAAGTGCGATATATTTCATGTAGAAAGGGGAGGTTTTTCTACTCCGCGACTCGCTCGCTGCACCGGGAAAATCTAGTTTCTACAATTTCAAAAATTGACCTTCGCAATTACAATAACTTATTCAATTTTAATAATTACCCTGAAGATGTATAATTAAAATTAAACAGAAAGAAACAATTTCTGTGATTGTTTCTAAACGTGTTGATTACGTCAATAGATATTACGAACAGAAGAGCGTTATCGTTTCTGACGGCTATGAAGAATCAGCAAAAAGTACGAAATCGGCTGAGCGTCTTCGACAAATTAATTGACAAACAACAGTTGGCGATGATATAGATCTTCTAGTATTGTTGGCTGCATTAGCACCAACTTCTTCTGAAATATATTTTATGAAAGCAAGCAAAGGAAAAGCAAACAGAATGTTATATTCAGCTAGTAGCTTTAATGGTTGCCAGAAATAAAATACCATATTCAGCTATTGCACGCGTTCAGTGGCTTTATAGAAAAATGAGAATTTCAAAAAAATCTTTAAAAAAATTGCAAGATCCGCAGGCAGATCCACATGAAATCGACGTGGCAGGTCAACAGTTCATTGCAGCTGTCTACGCAATTAACAGCAGTGAAGACCAAACATTGAACGAATTGAGATTCCAAATATTTAAAAAATTATTATCGAAAAATTCGTTCAATCTCGCGAATTTACCTCCAACTCAAGCTGTCGCACGCCAACATTCGTTCAGGTTAATGGGAATTGCAAGAATCCTCAAGAGTGGGGCTGGAAAAATACGAGGCATAGTTTACTGCTTATTACCACTTTAGCGGTACAGCGAGCGAGTCGCGAAGTAGAAAAAAATATTTTGGTAAAGAACTGAGCAAGCACGTCTAAGATCGAATTTAATCAGTGGCGTAACACCAAAAAATTCGGGTGGGTAGAAAGATGCGCACCCCCCAAAAAATATCACATGGTATACCGATTGCGCCAAAATCACTGCAAAATAATGTTCATCGCCCATCTAGTGCGCCTGCCAAATTTGGAGATCGTACCTATTTCCGTTTAGGAGATATTAACTAAAAATATTAAAAAAATTCAAATTTTGGCGCCATTTACTCTGGTAAGAAAGCGTTTTAGGAAAATAGATCATAGGATAAATCCCCATCGATTCCTGAAGTTATCAAGACTAAACCTAAATCACCCTATATTTAATTGATTACACGTTTTATATATCTAATATAAAAGCAAATAAGAATATCTCAAAAATATCTGTATCGTAACCTCTTGCCACTATTTTCAAAGATGCAAGTTAAGAAAGTTATGTGCTACCAAATTATTATTTTTATTGTTAAAATTATGTGATTTCACATACCATAATAATCAGCTTCACGTAAAAAATCCAGTTACCATAATTTTATTTTACTCTTGCTGATCTAAACACACATTTTTTTATATTTTTATTATTAAAGCATTTAATGTATTTCTTTGACATTTCATTATGTGTTAAACACGTTAATGATCATATTTTAAACACAATATTCAATTTACCACAATTTTAATTTTACAACGTTATGAGTAATACAGCTGCTGGAATTCATATACTGACTACTGACAATAGTAACTTATTTTTCAAGATAATACAAAATTTTAAAGCTTGCGCTAATGAAGTAATTATAAACAACCTTTACTATGACATTCAAGTGTATCCCAATAGAAAAAAACAAAATACAGACCGTTTGAAATACGATACCAAAAAACAACCTTTACATCTAACACAATAGAAGATATTAATGACAACAAATAATAAGAATACAAATGTAAATAATAGGGAAAAATTAATGCAATATAACACCATTGGGAGGATACATAACTGATATAATTATAATTGCTATATGCAAATATTAATAGTTGCGTAATTGTTGTGTGGCAACCTTAACGATATGCGAGCCACATGACTATGCACAAATAGTAACTGTTAATTTAATATAACAAAATTAAAATAATACATACCTAATGAGATTTAAATCGAACGGTATTCAGTCTCTCGGTGGCGCAGTTGGTAGCATGCATATCTACATAATATGAGGTCGTGGGTTCAAATACCAGTCTAGGCAAATCTTTTTATGTTTGTATTCTACAGCAATAATGCGAATTCATTATTACATTTCATAGTTGACTATGGCATTACTATACTGATTTTGTTAATATTTTATTGTTATTTAATAATACCTCACGCGGCACAAAAGAAAATAAGAGCACTTACAAACGCTAGTTTGTAAGTATTATATAATAAACGCCCCCAACTTCTATAAAATTAAATGCAAAATTCGCTTTAGGTTCTATCGGGCAAATAATCAATGTGGCTTAGTTAACGACAATACATGTAAAAAGTTATAGCCAAGGTTACGGTATTGCCATCCAACTTTTATTGAGATTTAGTGACATAATTTGTAATTAAGTGATGATTTAAATAAGATTTAGTTGATAATATTCATTGTTATAGTGAGAACTATTATTGGAAAACATTGACCTACGGGTTGAATTTTGACATTTAGTGAGAAAAGTTTGAGATATTTAGTATATGTTCGCAACTCTTACAAAAATGGCGAAAATAAATTAGACATTTTAAATATTTACCACTTTTTCCTGACGAACCATGCCCTATTTTTACGTAAAAACCTTTTTTTGTTAAATGATATACGACGCCGGGAATGATAACGACGAAAATGGACCGTTATTAAGTAAAAAAAAACAGTATAACTAGGACCATCTATCTACTCGTCCACTACTAGAAAACGTTAATGTCAGTAATTTACACTAGCCTGTACGGGTGGTAAAACGAAAACATTTGTATAGCCTAACATTCAAAGGTTTCATCTCCAAATTTCACGTCATTCTGTATATATTTGACACAGAAATCAATTAAATTTGTGTTATTACGTAAATATGAGAAAATGTGAATTTGATGTTTTAATCAAACGTTATTTTACGTGGAAAAACGGCAGAAGAAACCGAGGAGAAGTTACGGAGCTATACGGTGAATCTGCTCCAACGTATTGATGTTTCGAATTTTTTTGACCAATTTAAACTGACCATATGAGCACTGATGGTGAACGCCTGTATTAAAGAAATTGTTGAAAAAATCAAAATCTCTGGTATAATAATGGCTGATAGACAAATGGAAGTGTGCGAGATAGTTAACGATGTAGGTATCTCAATCGCAAGGGTACTATACAACATTCTACAAAAACATGTACCTGCGAAAAAGATTTCGGCACGATAGATACCAAGATCACTCATAGTGGACTAGATGAGAATTCGTATTCAATTTCAATACCTGGCCATGTTGCAACGTAATCTGGTTGAGTTTTTTCGCCGACGTGTGACTGGTGACGAAATCTGGATGCACCACTATAACCGATTTCATCAAATGAAAGTGCACCGAAGAAGGCCAAAACTGGTCATTCTGCTAATCAGGTCATGGTCATGTCAACAACAAAGAAAACAACGCCCACATTTGCCACGAGACAGTACTCTCTCATTACGATAACGTCCCATCACAATTTGCAATTGGGACCGCTAAATTGATACAATTACGCTACGTATTGCTTACACGTTCACCAAACTCACCCGATATCACATCAATTGAAGAGGTTGCTGCTGTAAAGAAGGCTTAATCGACGAGTCGATTAAACAGTCGAAGGGAACTATATTGATAAGTAATTAAAACATTTTCTAGCGCGAGCCACAAAAAATTGAGAAGCACTTATGTCTTCGATTTTCTGCCTGTCTGTCTGCCCGTCGACGCTATAACTCAGCCCCTAGACTACCTATCTCACTCCTTGATTAATTTAATTAACTAACTTTGCTCTGATAAGTCGTATTTAAAGCGCCATTTATACTCAATCCACGTTATGTCACACTACATAACTTTCAGTTGACAGATACTTCAACCCCAAATTTGAATGTAGTAGGAAACAATGTACCACCCGGAAGGGTCACGTTTGGGAGCACCCACAGGTGGGTTTTGATAATTTACTTTGTCGCTAACCCTGTGTTTTATTGATATGCCACATTTTCGTTAAATAGTCCTTGTATGTACACTGGTGTGAAACGAGCGGCTAATAACATACACCTTAGAATATCTTTGAAGTACCAGTGGCGCAAATTTTAAATTAACTGTATTCATCAGACAAGAGCAGACTAAAACACGGAGATGAGAGAAGTATTTTAATTAAGAAGCGAGATATATACATTGTCCCAGATTTGCATCACTGTCGCGGTTATACTTTAAAACAGTCCTGCTTATTAAAAGGTTGATAATACCCACCCCAATATATTATGTCGGAGTATATACATACCTTCAAGTTGAAATTTTCAGGATAATTTCCCTAATAATATTAGTTTAAAACACTAAACGAATTTACCCCCGTACCGCCGTCTAAAGGGTTGATAATGCTAATCACCACATTATATTACGGAAACAGTTCTTACTATCAAGTTGGAATTTTCAGAATAATTTCTCTAATAACGCTAATTGAAAACACTAAAACAATTCACCCTTGCACTGCCGTCTAAAAGGTTGATAATACTAAACTCCCTAGTATATCTCGGAAACGGTGCATACTATCACGTTAGAATCTTTGGAAAAATGTTTGTAATAATTATCCCTCGCACTGCTGCCTAAGGGTACATGATAGTTAGAATTTTCAGAATAATTTCCGTATGTTGGTTGAACACACTAAAATAAGTTTCCCCCGCACTGCCGTGCAAACGCTTGATAATAACAATCCCCATACTATATTTCGAAAACGGTTCATACTATCTAATTGTAATTATCAGGATAATTTTCCTAATAATTCTACTTTAAAACACTAAAATAATTTTCTCCCTCACTGTTGCCTAAATTGTTGATAATACTCACCCTTACATATTATCTCGGAAACGGCACATACTATCAAGTTGCAAATTTTCAGGATAAGTGCCCTAATAATGCTAGTTTAGAACACTAAAAAATTTTACTCGCACTGCTGTCTGAAGGATTGATAATAACAACCCCCATATTAAATCTCAGAAACGGTGCATACTCACAAGTTGAAATTTGCAGGACAATTTCCCTAACTATTCCAGATTAATGCACTAAAAGAATTTTCCCACGCACTGTTTTATAAAGAAAATATCCCGTCGTCAATCGGAAATCTCCCATTGTGAATAGCAATGGATAATCTTGGGATATTTTCTTACTGAATCCCCCACGTGCTTGAATTAATTACCGGAAATTTCTTATTGTTCACAAATGTTTTGAGAAAATTATCCGTCGTTTTCGAGTCGAGATAATTTTGAAAACATTTATGACTCGAAAAAATTTCCAGAAATAATCCAAGCACTAGGGAGATTACAAGTGATAATACCCACCCCAATATTTTATCTCGGAACCGGTAGATTAGGCAAATTATCCAACTTGATAGTATATACGGCGATATAAAATATGATACTTGATATTATCAATCGTTTAAACGGCAGTGCGGGGAAAGTTATTTTAGTGTTTGAACTATAATTATTAGGGAAATTATCCTGAAAATTCCAATTGATAGTATGTATGGTTCCGAGATAAACTATAGGAATTGGTATTATCAGCTATTTATACGCCAGTGCGAGGAAAAATTTTAACTTGATACTACGTACCGTTTCCAAGATATAATACGGGGGTAGGTATTATCAACCTTATAAATGGCAGTGCGGGGGAAAATACTTTTAGTGTTTTAAACTAGAATTATTGGGGAAATAAATTATCCTTTCAACTTGATAGTATAGGTATACCTTTTCTGAGATAAATTATAGTGGTGTGTATTATCAACCCTTTCGATGGCAGTGCGGGGGAAAATTATTTGTGTTTTACATTTGAATTATTAGGAGAAATTATCTTAAAAACTTGATAGCATGTATTTATTCCGAGATAAAACATAGGGGCGGGAATTATCAACTTTTTTTGCGGTGCAAATCTGGACTAATATTAATTAAAATACTTTTAATTGCCATATTTTAGCCTAATGAATAAATTTAGTTTAATTGTTATCTTTGGAGATAACACTTAATAAGCTTTCTTATCAGTTGTAAACAAACAGCTCAAGTTTTTTAATGAATGTTAAACTTTACTAATGAAAGTGCAATTATGTGTAATGTGTGTTGCCTAGTTTATGACCGAATGTATTCCTCGCTGGCATAAAATTTATTTTTTCCCAACCACCTAAAAATATGATATATTGTGACAGTATTTCGTACCAAAAGTGGATGATTTCGGGATTCTTCGGTGTCTCCATGGCAACTGTACAAAAAGTAATTTGACCTTCACTAAATATCTCGTGGGAATGACGTTCATGGGATATCATTACTTCAATAAATACAATTTAAAAATTTTCGCATATTCATCACAAACAACGGTTTTAGCCATAAATAAGTATTGATATTCAATATAATTTTGCTTTTTATTTTCGTTTTAAGCAAGTGTTAAGTTTATTTAATTGTTTTGGGTGGCACCATCTATCTACACATTATTTCACTAGCATCTGTCACATTAGAATTAAATTTATACAGGTAAAATCCAATGAATATTAATTAAAAACTACACGGTAAATTTTTTTCTTCTCTAAAAAGTAGAATGATGAATGAATATTATTAATGTCTGATAGTAATAGCTACATAAATAAGGGGTTCCCAAAACATAGTGAACTGCAAATAAATGCTTGAATAAAAAGATAAAAGTGGCGGGAAAAAAATTGTTATGTTTTATTCGTACAAAAAATGCATTTTCGTCCCGAAAATTGACATTTTTGTACTAATAAAACAAATAAATATTATCATTATTAAATCAAATATCCGATGTAGAGACGATTTTGAGAAAAAAAATCTTACAAAATTATTTTGTAATTTACAAGACGCTTCAGCACTAAAGAAGCGGAAGAACAGTACAATATAGATGTGTTGATAATTTTAATAGTAAAAGTTGCAATCTTACCTGATACCTGCAATGCTATTTAATTAACAGATAGTGATATTTATTACCATTTGTCCCGTAGTATTTGCAATTTTACCATTTATGTTTTAACTTATTTATGTTACAATGTTTATTCATCTACACGTTCCTTCGTTATAAAATCCACTGGTGCTATCCCTCGTACTATCTCATTTTCCATATTTTTGTGTTACAAAAGTCAGGTTATGGTTGTATTTATGAGGCCGCATTACCCAAACTTGATGGTTGCAGCAAATAATAAAGGATTTATATATTCTTTTGTAATGATTTTTAAATGATTCTTACGTTCATTATTTACTACAACTTACATTACGATATTTCAATTGCAATTAAAATGGATTTAATGTCGATATTTTGTCAATAAACAAATAAAAAGTCACTAATAAGTGCAATGCACTTAAAAAATTGAAATCAATTAAGAATATTTGCATAACAGAAAACATTAACCTGTAAAATAGTGCTGTAAAAACCCGTAAACCGTACAATTTCCTGCTTCATTAATTCGTGCATATTTTTTTTTGAACTGATTTTCATCGTGGGAGCTTCAGAAATAAAAATTTTACGAGTTTGACTTCGAAGGAAGACGCTAAACAACATCCGTATTTGTATAAAGATCTCAAACCGCCTACTATTATAAAGAGGCTGCGTGCATGTTCCAAAATAAATACAATTGATTAATGACCCTCTAACAACGATGACGGTTAAAATAATACAACAAAAATCCGTTACATCTTGAACAAATATTACACTTCGCGTTGTTTTTAAATCTTAATATTAATAAGAGTTTGAATTGTTTTCATTAGGATAAACAAAACTAGCAATTAAAATTTGCTAATTTTAATTTTAATGAAAGTATAATTAATTATGCCATCTGTTTTTATATTAAAATAAAATAACTATTCAAAGGTTGAACAACAAAAGATCAGAAGGACTTGAAAGATTTGATGATCATTAAAATATATGAAATGATTAACGATTTTCGTTTAGTCCAAAACAGGCATCATTAATAAATATATAAAGTACAATGAAAATATTTTGAGCAATAACGAATGAAAAAAATTTAAACGCCTAATGAAGTTTAATTAGGTACCATCAAAACGAATAAACCTTTTCAGAATCTTAATTATTTAAAGACTTCGCTTACAAACACGTTTTACATTTCAGGATATATTTATTATTTTAAACTGACTTCTTTTGATAAATTTAGGTTTTTAAGTAGAGCAACATTTAGCAAATATAAACAGTGAAATTTAATTTCGCATGCAAAAACAAATATTGAATAATTAATTGCGATGAATACTTATAAATATACAGTCTACATTATTTATCTTAATACCACACTGGCGATAAGAATCATTTATCTGAAATAATAAATATACAATGGTTGACAAACTTCCCCTATACGTACTGGTTCACACACACTAAATAGGTAGATGGATAACATTAAGGTATCGGGCATGACGGGAGACAGTAGTGGAAAATTCCCGCAGCAAGAAATTTATATTTCTTGTTTTAAGAGTACCTTTCTTATTTTTAATTTTTTAATAACTTTATTAAGACAAATACATATGTCAAGGGAAGAGAAGAAACGTGATATTACATACATTTAACAAAAAATAGAAGTTTTAATATTTATACATATGTAATGTGTGAACAACGTACAATACATATGTACTACCATACGTGAAAAAAATCACTAATTTTTGTTTGTTTTTGGGCTTTGTAACTTCTACCCTTTATAATTTCCTTCATTTTTCTAAGCTGAAGCAGATGAATGTCATCAGTACCAGGCTGTTCTTCAAAATATTGGATAAGTACATTTGCTGCATCCCCTGCTTCTCCATGACTTGTTTTGATTACGCAATTGTTCTCATCGTCATCACTATTTTTGTCAGAATTTTCTGCAGAGGTCTAGTTATTTAGATAATCGTCATCCATAATCTGATACCCTTTTTTCTTCGTGATCACGTTCTATCAATTCCTGTATTTTTTCGTTCTCATTTCTTCCAAACCTTCGATTTGTGAGACTATAGATGCTATGTTTTCGATCGATAACTCACCTTCATTTAAGTGATTATCGTGTTCAGTACCGTCTCCACCTGCTGTATCTTCTAAGGTCATTCTTCATAAAATGCTTTTGTAATGTTAGTCTCTTTCACTTCACTCCAAGCGCGAGCTACAGCATAAATTGCTTCTTTCAAATTCAGACGTTTCCAAAACCCCATAAAGTCACATTCTCCCAACAGTTGAAGCATAAGGTATTTCCTATAAAGCCTCTTCATGGTCTCTATAACACATTGGTCCATTGGCTGGGCAATATATGTTACATTCGGAGGAAAATATGCTACGAATATGCCCCCATCTGCCGACTTTAGTTGCTCTACATAAGGATGCAATGGCGCATTATCTAGTAACAGTACAGCCTTGGATGGAACAATATTTTCTTGCAGATAGGTTTTAATTTGGGTTATAGATTTTTCGAAAAACCACTTGCTAAACATTACTCAATCCATCCAATCTGTCTTTTGGTTATAATAAGCAACGCACAGGGTTTTTAAATTTTTAAAAGCCTTCGGATTTTTAGATTTTCCAATGACGTGTTACGGTAACTTTAATTGGTAACAAAATTTATAAAGCCAAGGCTCGGTGGTTTAGTGTTAGTAGGCATTGGGGTGGGTTAATACAGTTAAATAATTATACATAATATTATATACAGAAATAAAATAAAATAATAATCAGGAAAAATGGACGCCACGTACTTCCAAGATAGTTATATTTGTAATTTACCTTAGTTCGAAGTACGAAAAACTAAATAAATCATAGAAAAATTATGAATAAATAGACACAATGGGGTCACAAAATTATAATCGCCATCAAAAACAGATAAATGGTCTAAATGGTAACATAAATTTGACAAGTAATAGAGATACCCGTAAGGATTGATTAATAAAAAAAGGAAATAAATAGTAATGCGGACCTTAAACAATAGGTTGGCCCTAGAAAATGGATACATTAATTACTTGATTGACAACAAATTCGAATACTGAAGGTACACTAATAAATTAGGTTACAATAGGCTAACACATAGTTAAAGGTAAAGTGGTTTACAATATTGATAAATAATTGAAACTTAAACAAAATTATGAATTTAGAAAGAAATCAAATAAGCAAATAGTGACAGTGAAATTTTCACGTATAAATTAAGACTATAAAAGTAAGATAATAATTTATTGAAATGACTAAATTTTAGCTAAGCAAGTTATCTAATATTGAAAGTTAACAATTACTAGGTAAATTCGTGTGAGCAGACAGTAGTTTTCTTTATAAGTCATTAAATTAGAATTTCTTCAGTCGTAAGAAAAATCCAAAATGGCAGCGGTGTTATTTTTCTATTGACGACGCTGGATCAACTCGAAGTGGTAGTGGGTAGGTAATATACGTAGAGGGAGAAAAATAAGCGAAAACGAAAAGGAAAAAAAAAAACGCTACGAAAGAAAATATAACATTAAATGACGGAATGATTCACAGAAACTACTGACCTTGTAAGCTGGTAACCACAAGCGTAAGAATTAGATAAGGAGAAACACAACACTCTTGAACGCTTAAAACCGTAATAATTATCACGTAACTTAAGTGACGCGAACTAGCATCAGGTTCGGCACAAAAATTAATTATTCATTGATCGAGAAATCCGGAAAATATCCGTTTTATTTTTAATTAGAAAATCATGTCAATGAATCGCGGTTCAAGTGAAGCAAAAAAAATATCCAACTCACTTTTTTTTTGTGTGTGTACCCTTGCAACCACGGAAACAGAAAAACAAAAAAACGAAACTAAAAGCGGAAACAAGAGTTCGAGATTAACGAACGCAATACACCAATGAGAATCAAGTAGACTGCAAACGTACGCTATCCGACAGTAAGGAAAAAAAAATGAAAACAACTTATTCCATAGAATAGCGATCCTAGAAATGTGACCAAATTAATTAAGATAACGTTACAGGCGGCTAACCTAAGATTATGGCTTCCTGATCCATTAGCACAGCATAACACTATTAAACGGTCTTTGCTTACTTTCAAACCTAAATACATAAACAAATTACTTTAAAAAACATTGTATAAAAATAGGTACATATGTAAAGCTAACCTGGTGCACTAGTTTCTAAGCCTGCATCAAGTGTTCTTTTCGGCATTACTTTCCAATAAAGTCCAGTTTCTTCTCCATTATACACTTGATCAGGTTTTAGGTGGTGCTCCGTTATAAGATTCTCCAAATCATAGCAAAATTCTACCATAGCTACTAGATGATCAATTTAAAATGCCGCACGGAGAATCCGCCGCGCGAATAAAGCGCGCACGGATAATCGGGGTTCTACTGTACAAAAATAAAATTCGTTGCCAAAATAGGACCCACTTGCATTTTTACAGTTCGTAATGATTCAATTACTAATTGTATTATTTATTTCGAATGACACTTTATGCAAATGTTTGTTACAGATTATACAGGGTGTCTCAGCGAGACCGTTCATTAGAAGTTTATGGGGTTGTGACCAAAATAAAAACTTGAAAATTTAGAATCGGGTATAATTGATTGATTGCGTTCTCTTCAACTAAAATATTTTCAGGCTTCGAGAGCTTTGGGTTATACCAGAAGTCTACTTTATTATTTTCAATGGAACACCCTATATATTTTTTGAATTTTTGGATGGGAACCAAAATTTTGAAGCTTTTTTATTGAAACTATACCATGCCCATCTATTACGGTTTTTGAGATAAAAATTATTTTCCGAAAGCTTGACAGCTGGTTGGCGTTTACAAAATGGACTCTAACTCCTATTTGAATTGAGATAAAAAGTGTGCTGTATAAAGATGCCTTCATCGTATTCATTTTTTAAAATAAAATTGTTTGCCTGAGTATAATGCCTAAATTTATATTTTTCAGCCAGAGTTCAAAATGTAAAAAGATCATTTTTTTAAATGGAATTTCTTGTTACGTAGTCAAATTGGTGATAATATTTACTATGTGACATGTTGTTATATCTAAATCAAACTGTTCTAAAGTTATTTCCAAAAAACGGAAAATTTTAGTTCCTTAGCCATTATTTTGAAAATGCTATGAATGGTTGCTCTGGATATGAGAAATAATTTCTCAAATGTCAAGGTTTTAATGTTTGTGACTTAGTACTTATTGCTTAAATGCCTTACTATTATTGCTAAAATAATAAATAGTTCTTAATTTATTTTTTATACACGGAAAATGCTACAAGATTTTTAGTAGAACTTACACAATGTTTAACGAAAACTATTCACATTTACTTCAAATGACAAAAAATGGATGTAAAGAAATTATAATAAATGTTCGGAATGGTGGCCGTTCGCATTCAAGCATCATGTTAAGCGTGAAGTCATTAAAAAAAAATTATGCCTCTTTCTGTGTGGTTGGCAGCTTAGGTTAGTTACAAATTTTGCTGTATGAGATTTGGATGATTATGTCATACGATCGATAGCTTCAATACCTTGTATGGGAAAAAATTAATATCTCGAAATATCAACCCTACTTATAGCAAGTTTTGAGTAAAGTCACCTTTCAATTGAAAATGGGGACATTCCAATTAAAATAACAAAGTTGCGGTCGACTTCCGGTACACCCGGAAATGACAATATTCTAAAAATACTTTCATGAAATAGATCTCCTCCCTTTATGGCCACATATAAATTTTGAGTTCAATAGCTTTTTTCGTTATCAAGATACTTCTACCAGACGGTCACTGTGAATCACCTTACATACTATAGTGCTTATAATCGAAAGTTTCTGTTTTTCTTTTTTTTTTCGTTCTATTTAACCTTTCAGTTGTATTTGTTCTTCTAGTTTCTTATTTTTATTATTTTTGGCAAAATTGTTTTTTCTTTGTACTAATGCATCTTTTAGTTTTTAATTACATCTCTTTCTTGTTGCTTTCGAAGAATCTCAAAAACGAAATAAAAAACATAGGTCCCCATTCAAAATAACGAAGTTGATATTGTGCCGCCATCTTGAAAATAGTTTCAATGAAGAGGTATTAATCGATAACCCCTGTATACAAATTTTCAAATCAGTGACATTTTCAGAACATGAAAAACTTTTAATGTATGCTTTAGAAGAAACAGCCTGTGTATGAACATATTGTATAAATAATACCCAGCCACTATGTAAAAAAATGTTAGTTTTCTATAGTTACATAAGTAGTAAATACAAGGTGACTCACGACCGTCGCCACGGAATTCTACGGCGAAGCGGCATATAATCGTTAATTTCTAATACAGTGATACTATGTAAGTCAATATGAGCAACATTTTAAAAATATTTTTAAATATACTGGATGCTACAAAAAAAGTGGCGTATCAAAGTTATGTTTTTTTAATGACCCCGTTTATTATGGCACATTCGAATTTTATATAAAAAATAAGTAGCACTTTCATAAAGGTTCCCTATACCTACATACACAGTGTTCTCAAGTTATATTAATTTTTCGGAAAATGACGGATTTTAGGAAAAATTAAATATCTCCTAATAAAATTAACTCCAACACATTTACTCTTAGGTTTAAGCAAAATACTGTTTCCTTAGTCTATTTATTGACTGAATAGTAAACACCTCTTTATACGGTGTTTATTTTTTTCAGTTGAATTAGTAGAACATTCATTTTTGGAATTTTTGGAATTTGATTGTTCCTGTATCATTTGTAGATTAAAATATCCTCCCAAAATGCCTACTTAATGTCTTTTCGCTAATGTAGCAGTATTTTTCTTTACCAATAAGTAGAAAGCACTGTACCAATCTTATGTTTACAGATATTTGCAATTTACATATTAACAAACAATGTTAATGTGACTAATCTTGTCAAGTTTTGTAGTGTGCCGTGGAATTGCCGGTAACGCATTTGTTGATGTTAAAATTCTGACATTAACAGGGTTCACACGTAGACGCAATCACTCATTCTTGGAACGTCCCGTTCCAATCACGCGTGATTGCGCGTGTGTGTGTGTGAACGGTGAGACATGCAAATGCTAAGAACGCATGATGCGCGAGACTCGCGTGTAGCTGCAATTTGTATACCTACATTGTTGGCGCACAGCGTTTTTGTTTAGTACAATGGCTGACACCCGATACTGGACGAAACATTTTATGGTAAACTTCCTAGAAGAATATAAGAGTCATGTGTGTTTGTGGAAAATACGTTCAAAAGAATACACTAACAAAAATCTGAAGAACGAAGCATACGAAAAATTGATGAAGCTGTGTAAAAGTATTTATCCAGAAGCAAATCGCGATTTTGTGGTTAAAAAAATTCAGAGCTTACGAGGATCTCTTCGAAAGGAGGTGAAAAAGATAGAAGAGTAAAAAAAGAAGGGTGCCTCCGCTGAAGATGTTTACGTATCTTCATGATGGTATTATGATTTGTTACTGTCACGAAGGATCAGGAAATGCCCACAAACACTATAAGTAACATAGAGACTGAAAATATTGTGGAGGAGCAAGAGCAAGATTCTCAACAGGAAGTGTTACTTTCGGAGCAGCCTGTACCTCCATTGAAAATAAAGAAAAACATTGAAAGCTCACAAGTAAATTTATACAATATTTATTTTTGAACATCATAAACATTCATTATTTGTTATTTGTTGTTTCAGTTTTATCTGGTAAATTTAGTTTCGACCTCAGTAACCTTCTATAAAACTCGGTATATTCAATCACGCCGCCATTTGAAAGTCTACCGTTTTCCCCCAACAAAAATGAATTCGTACTTTGAATTCACCAAAGCCATTAAAACAATTGGATAGAATTTTTTATAATTGTAATATTGAGCTCCTGAATTAGATGGAGGCACAATCCTAATATGCTTTCCATCCAAAGCACCGCGACAATTTCTAAATTGCCATCTATTCTGAAATCGTGTTGCAATATCCATCCATTCCTCTTTGGTAGTAAGGAACTGGAAATAAAAGCACTGATTAAACTAAAACAAGTTATTTTTCAGATTGCTCGTCGAGAAAGAAGGATTACCAATATATTTGCTGAAAATATTATCAATCAAGTATTGACAAGAGGATTATTAGGCACGTCAACATATAAAACCAGTCTATCTGACGGACCCGACAAAGTGCCACTTCTCACGCCAAGTTACAGCAGTAGCACTTCACGTCCACCTAATGCATTTTCATACACTTCTGGAGACGTTTTGCAGTCAGTAGAGTTGAGACAATTTTCGCAAAATATAGTAACTAATAATTCCTTGGATGAATCCAGTGAATTTCCGCAGCACGCAGCTGCAGCTAATTCCCAAACTCAGGTCATTCTGGACTTGGATGGATCCAGTGAATTTCCGCAACACACAACAGTTGCAGCTAATTCCCAAACTCAGCTCATTCTGGACTTAGATGGGTCCAGACCTACTTCTACATTGTTCTACAAGAGATCCAATGAGTTCGTAAGCAATAATTAATATCCGAACTCGAGTAAGAATTATTGAAAAGTTAAGTTACGTTGTTCTTTTTTTGTATTTTTGTTACTGAAATAAAGTTTATTTTCATAATCATAAGTTATTTTTCAATTTATTTAGGCCACTAATTCGAAATTAAAAGGTCTTGATTATCAAACATGTAAAGTAGTTTGTTCGCTTTTATTATAGATAATGGTTTCAATGTCAGATGGAAGAGCAAACAAATGGTTAACGTTTCAAAATAACTTAAAAATGGGATACGAACTTAAGATGCCTTGAAAACAATACGTGTACTACTAATCTAACTTCCCTTTATGTACTCATCTTTCAAGGACTCGTATATGGCTTGACAAGTTTCTGGAATAAGACCACAAAGAATCGAAGCGCCAATTCCCGTTCTGAATTTTAAGTCCTGTAAAGAACGTTCTGTTGAAAAAACTGAAGTGTTGCCGCTAATCTCTCCTCTGGTGGAATGCTCGCCTCATCACTGTATCCTGTTTCATAACCTTGGGTGCAATCATTGCCAATAATTTATCAAATGTCTGGGAACCTATTCTTAGATAATTTCTGTAATCATCAGGATCATTTTCTTTCAGTTCCTGAACCAGCGGCATATGACCGTATAGATTTCGATCTTTTTTCCATTTTTTAACCCATTTTGTCTTTATATAACAACGCTTTTTGCACTTGTTTGGAAAATTTTGCTGTAAGTATGCATAGCGGCGATGACAATAACTCTTTTCTCACCAATATCTATCCTTGAAAGTTATCATTAAATAACGTAAAGTCTCAACAAATATTTCAAGTTTACCTGAAAATCCAAACGGCACGCCGATCGCGAGAGATACTAGACACTTTTAGTATTCACGCACACAGGATCTACCCTTTTACCAGTTTTAAAACCTTGTCAATTTCTAATGCAACGATCTTAGCGCGCCACAATCCAGTCCTCTCTCTAGAACTCGCGACTGGAACGGGATGTTCCTAGAATGAGTGATTGAGTCTACGTGTGAACGCCGCTATTGGGCGTGATTTTTCTCATTGTGGATTACTATTTTTTCCGAGTCTGTTGAAATATTTTCAATTTTATAATGGTTTATTCACAACAAGAAAGAATTGATATGATTTTAACCATTGGTGAATGCTATGACAATTGTTTACTTGCTGCAAGAGTGTACTCAGAAAAATACCCTGAGCGGGCGCATCCCGATAAAAAGGTTTTTGAAAGGTTACTACAAAAATTTTCTGATACAGGAAGTGTACCTTACCCAAAACAACTAAAAGTCACGCTTGTTACAAATGATGATGATAATGAGTTTTGATATTACGTTCCGTTGTTGACAATCAAAATACTAGTACAAGAGTTATTGCAAGAGAAACAGGAATTAGTTAGCCTAATGTATGGAGGATCTTAAAGAAACATAAATACCACCATTTTTATATACAAATACATCAAAGGCTATATGGCACAGACTTTCAAAAACGTATTGATTATTCCTTATGGCTTGATCAAGTTAGTGACAATGAACATTTTTTTGAAAATGTATTTACCGATTGTTGATCGTCAAAATCGACGAAGTGTTAATGTGTATGTGGTGAAATTGTTGACAATCATGTTATTGGCCCGTATTTTTTCGATGGCAATTTAAATGGTCAAATATTCATTAGATTTTTAAACAGAGACTTTTAGGAACTTTTAGAAAGTATTCCTTTGATTATTAGACAAAATGTGTGGTTGCAATTAGATGGAGCATCTGCACATTTCTCACGTGCTGTTAGAGAATCTTTAAATAAGAAGTTTTCTGATAAGGGGATTGGGAGAGGTGACCAATTGCCTGGCCACCTAGATCTACTAAACTAACATCCATGGATTTCTGCATTTGAGGCTACATTAAAACTTTAGTTTACAGCACACCTCCCACCACTGCAGATGATATGAAAAGAAAAATCTGAAATGCTTTTGAGACGGTCACCCCTGATATGTTGCAAAACATATGATGATCGTTGGAAAAAAGAATAACACTGTGTATTCAAGAAGATGGAGATCATACCGAATATTTTTTGTAATTTTTATAATTTTTTGAGCAAATTATCACACCACATAAATAAAATTTTAGTTTCCATTGTGTACATGCTTTATATCATTACTCTGTGAAATTGTTGCATTATGTAGATTAAACTAAAAATCGCAATAATTTTTTTAAGCTTCACTTTATTTTTTAAAATTGAAGCTGATCGGTTTCGCTTGGACGAGCCAAGCATCCTAAAGATAAGCGTATAAAAATCTATTGCGATATTTAGTGTGATCTATATAGTGTGAAAATAATTTATAAACGTTTAAATTAAAGTTACTATGATTTGAATTTGAAAATGTGTTACATTATTCAAAAATCATTAAGAGTACGCATTTTCGGAGGATATTTCAATCTACAAATGATACAGGAACAAATTCCAAAAATTATTAAATAAAGTTGAAAACTTGAAGGTTTAGGTATAGGAAACCCTTATAGAACTTCAAAAGGGAATTACGTACGCTAAACTATAAGCGTGTAAAATACAGTGTGTTCAATTTAAAATAAGCCGAATATTTCAGTATGACTGGTCTACTTAATTTAACTGAAAAAGAATGAACACCACCTGTAAAGAGGTGTTTACTATTCAGTCAATAAATAGACTAGAGTAACAGTATTTTACTTAAACCTAAGAGTAAATTTGTTGGAGTTAATTTTATTAGGAGATATTTAATTTTTCCTAAAACCCTACATTTTCAGAAAAATTGATACAACTTGAAACACTCTGTATGTAGGTATAGGGAACCCTTATGAAAGTGCTACTTATTTTTTATGTAAAATTCGAAAATGTAATAATATACGGGGTGTGTCATTTAAAAAAACATTTGATATGCCACTTTTTTGGAGCACCCTGTATATTTAAAAATATTTTTAAAATGTTGCTCATATTGACTTACATAGTATCACTGTATTAGAACATAACGAATATATGCCCCTTCGCCGTAGAACTCCGTGGCGTCGGTCGTGATCCACTCTGAAATGTATTCGAACAAAACAATTGTAATTGGAATAAATGGTTTCCCAGTGAAACAATTCGAGATACTCAAAATAAATCATAAATAACAAATTATGTTTAAGTGATTATTGTTTCGGCCATAAAACACAGAGTACAACAACCAAATGAAGGCTAAAATGCAATACTTTGAATGTGTAACATGTAACTTTAATGAAAATTTTTATGGTTTTTAAATTGAAAATTTACTTTTTTTTTTATTACAAAAGGAAATTGCACCATATACTAAAATGGTGCGTTAAAAATTGATTATTTTACAATAACCAATAAAAGTGATTGTTCGAATACAAGATATGTTAACGGACTAAAATCCCAGAATAATTTCTCATTAAATGGGCCATCCTAGTCAGGTTGACACACCTCTGCATCTACATTATGTATTTGGAGGACAACGACCTAGTTACATCTATTTCCGTATTGCTATAGATTTTAGCCGTCATAATTTAAAATAACTCATCGCACAAAACATAGATTGACCATACAATAAATTACGTAACATTAACATTTTTAAATTGGAAAAAAACTTAAAACTCTTACAGGTATATTTAAATATTAATACTAAAACCGTTAGGTTGTACCTGAATGATTAGCCTCTCTTACACAATAAACTCTTATCTGCCTACACTATTTTAATACAGGTAGACAACACTAAAAAAAAACTGAAAATGATTAGTCGATGTTGTCGTAGACATTTTTATTATATCCTGTTAAACAAGAAGTGACGTGGCTTTTTACGTTTATATTTCGGTATTGGAGTATTATTTATCTTTTTTGAATGAAATGCCGTTTTAAAAAATTCCCAAATTATATTGTATACCTTGGAAGAACGGCAGCGTGCATTTGTTTTGAGTGTTTCGTGTTCAAATATGGATATCCTGGAATGTAAATGTTTAATAAATCTGATCTATTTATCCGATAACCTACTTTTAGTTAATTGATATATTACGTTTGTAAACTTGACCTTAAATACTATCTTATTTTAACAACGTAATAAACATTACCGGGGTATTCGAGTAGAAAATTCTCATTGACTGATGTTACTACTTTTCGCTCATTTTTGAGGTACCAGTTTAGAAAGCAGCATGTCAGCGTTCGTTGAAATGTATGTTTTTCAGATTTTCATCAAGATATATATTGCTAGTTATAAATACTACTATTTTAACTTTTTAATTTTTAATGTTGATCAAATTAACAAATTCGTGTAGTTCTTCCACTGTTTCTAAATGTTAACAGAAAGCTCTGTATATACTGATTGTATATTAAAGGAAATTTGACTGTAACTAACAGTTAGTAATAATAATAATAATAAATTGCCTTTATTTATAATACACACAAAACATAAGAATGCTACAAGTTTTATAAATATGAGGCGAGGTTCCGTTGGTACCATATGTACCGGGTGGCCAGAAAAGAATGCAAAGTGCTGTCTCTCGGAAACTATTCGTCGTAGAGAGTTGCGGTAAAAAATTTTATTACTAAAGTGGTCAAAAAAAGACCGTGGAAAATATTTTCAAATTTGCAAGATGACCGCCAGAGGGCGTAACCGCCATCCTAAACTTTTAAAGTGATTTTTTACTGAAATCCACTTAGTAAATGTACTAAAAAATTATATGCTTTTTAAACCTCAGCTTTATTCGAGTAATTTTTGTTTCTATTAAAGTAAAGTGGTGGGGGGTGATTCAGTGATTTTTTAAGTGAACAGCTGTAACTCCTAAACGACTGAACTGATTTTAATAAATTTAGTCTCGTTGGAAGAGCTCCATCAAATCTATCGTACCTGTAATATGTCTAATTTTTAGTGATGCCGCTAGAGCGCGTTTTTTGATATATCAGAAAATTGTAAAATTCTCTAAAAAATTAAATGCAACAATAGGACTTTTTTTTCATAAAAATGAAATGAAATTATCCATAAATACGTTAGTGAAAACTGCATCTCGATATCTGAATCCTACCCTAAAATATCGAAGAAAGAAAATTTAGTTATTATAAAATTTGCAAAAGTCGATATTACACCGGTATTTATTATTTATTTATCTTTTTTCAAGATTCAATGAAAAATTTCATCATTTTATAATTTTTAAATAATAAAAGTTTTCACAATTTCAAAAATTAAAAAAACATGTAGGAGCATAATATTAATCAATGCATAGAATATAGAAGTGCAGAATAGGCAGAATATTAGGAGTAGGCCATTGAGAGAAAACAAATGCCTAAAATCAACTTGTAAACAAATATTAAAATTTGACAGTGTAATTTATGTTTGTTGCACAAGTAAGTCCTTAAAACTACCTATAATGTCTTTTACAAATGAGGAAGCTGTTGATATGATTGCGGTATATTTTGAATGTCTTCAAAATGCGGCATTGGTTAAGAGAGTATACTCAGCTTTATATCCAGATCGGCGTCTACGCGATGCGAGAATTTTTCCGTGTTTAGTGCAAAATTTGCGTAATACTGGAAGGTTTCGACCAAAGTTGCAAAGAGACTCGGCTAGAAGAATGGAAGATAATATTGTTAATGTCTTAGCATACGTGTCATTGAATCCCCACGTTAGTACGAGAGCAATGTCTCTCGCGTTGGATATGTTATGAACATTTTAAACATTTAAACATTTAAACATTTAAACATTTAAACATGTAAACATGTAAACATTTAAACATGTAAACATGTAAACATTTAAACATTTAAACATTTAAACATTTTAAAGGATCATAGGTAAGTTCTTATGTCACTGAAAATACTACTTTACATGTTTCACAATGTGTTTGTAATTTCAAATTTATAGAATGCACCCGTATGATATGGTTTTACATGAAGCCTTACAAGACGAAGACTTTGACCGACGGATAGATTATTGCCATTGGATATTGGGCATCATCAGGGAAAATAGTGGATTTTTATCCGAAATTCTTTGGACCGATGAGTCCACTTTTAAAAGTGATGGAAACGCTAATTTGCATAACATGCATTATTGGTCTGACACCAACCCTTAATGGTTGCACGAGGTCCAACATCAAGGTCGTTGGAATGTTAATTGTGGTGTGGCATCCTGGACGGAACTATTATAGGTCCCTATTTCTTTAATGAACCACTAAATGGTGCCGTGTTTCTTGATTTTGTGGTAAACCAATTACCTATTTTATTAGAAGATGTGCCCTTGCAATTACGGAAAAATTTGCCCAGCACATAAATGTGCGAGAACACTTAAATTTAATTTATCACCAGAGGTGGATTTGATGAAGAAGTGTATTTCCTTGGCCACCCCGATCCCCCGACTTAACCTGTTTGGACTTTTATCTATGGAGTCGGTTAAAAGATATTGTTTACGAAACTCCACCAACAACAAGAGACGACATGAAAGTACGAATTCGAGACGACATGAAAGTACGAATTCGAGACGCCATTCGTAGTCAGTCAAGAGAGGAAGTTGAAGCTGCTGTAATGTCCACGCATGAGCGGCATCGAGGTTGATGGGAGACAATTCGAGCATTTAAGTAGGAATTAAGTGGGTACTTGATGCCAATTAATACCTACTTAAGTAGGCATTATTGCACAATCGGCCCCTTTTAGGGCCAGAAATAAAATTAATAAAAAGAATTCCTCAAATTGGAATAGTACCGTTCAAAAATAAATATTATCATATTATTACTTTTAATTTTTGAAATTGCGAAAACTTTTATTATTTAAAAATTATAAAATGATGAAATTTTTCATTGAATCTTGAAAAAAACAAATATATAAGATTAAATACCGATGTAATATCTGCTTTTTCAAATTTTATAATAACTAAATTTTCTTTCTTCGATATTTTATGGTATGAATAAGATATCGAGATGCGGTTTCCACTAACCTATTTAGGGATGATTTCATCTCATTTTTATGGAAAAAAAAGTCATATTGTTGCATTTAATTTTTTAGAGAAATTTGCAATTTTTTTATATTATATCAAAAAACGCGCTCTACCAGCATCACTAAAAATTAGACATATTACAGATAAGATGGATTTGATGGAGCAATAAATGCTCTTTCCAACGAGACTAAGTTTATTAAAACCAGTTCGGTCGTTTAGGAGTTACAGCTGTTTATTGAAAAATCAGTGAATCACCACGCCGCCACTTTATTCTAATAGATACGTCAAACAAAAATTACTTGAATAAAGCTGAGCTTTAAAAAGCATATAATTTTTTGGTACATTACTAGATGATGGATTTCAGTAAAAAATTATTTTAAAAGTTTAGGATGGCGGTTACGCCCCCTAGCGGTCATCTTGCAAATTTGAAAATATTGTTCACGGTCTTTTTTTGGCCACTTTAGTAATAATTTTTTTTACCGCAACTCTCTACGACGAATAATTTCCGAGAAACAGCACTTTGCATTGTTATCTGGCCACCCGGTGCATACATACTGTTCTTGCACCTAACCTTAAATACATACAAGATTCGTTGTACTTATGCAAAGTGAAAATTCGGTAGTCTTCGGTCTAGTTTAATAACAAATACGAGTTAATATGGGTTTATTTAAAACATCAGGGACTGCTTTAGAATAATATAAGTTTAAAACTTGTTATTATTTTTTTAAATTGAATAAAGTTAAATCTTTAAATTCAGGATCTAAACCGTTGTAAATATTGGTAATACAATATGAAAATGCACGATTTCCAAATTTGGAATGCAGAGTGGGAATATCTAGTTTACCCCTGAACCTAAGATTAAGATGATGAACGTCGCACAGTGGAGTATTCAGATGTAAAAGCTAGTCAAAAATTAAAAAAATTTTCTTTAATTTTGGCGCATGAAAACTATATTATCTGATGCCCGAAGGTACACTACGATGGAAAAACATTGGTTTTGGGTATTTCATCGCACCGTATTCCCCCTGTAGATAGTCAAAGGTGACTCTTTTCCTTTATTCTTTGAACGGTCTAATTTTTTACACCAACGTTACCATTAATGGATGATTTCACTCGTTTATATTGGTTTTCTGAGAACATGTATGCTATCCTGACATCGTAATGATAATATTTTACCGGTTGTAATACTTGTAAACTGTATATAAATGGTTTTCAAAAAAAATAAATACAAGCATGTATTTTTTTCAACTCTTTTTGTACTTTCAGTAAGGATTTTAATATCGTGTCGGGGCGTGTCGAGCATTTCTCGAGGCAACATTGTCAACTAGGCAGTGTTCTTGATCAGATCCAATAAGAGAATCTTCCGCCTACATCCGCCATTTTTTATATGGTCTCTCAAAAGACCGGAGATGATATGCGTTCTACCTCAATCCTATATAGATATTTTCCGTGTTTTCTCTCAAATCTTTCGAACTATATGACATAAGAAGATGAAACTAGATCAACCGAGATCCTCTGTTGGGAGTTTTAGTTGGGGTGAAAATATTTCACACAATTAAGAAGCATTCTATGGGGGAAATTACAGTAAATTCGATAGCTTTACTCAAAAATCGTTGTCCTTCCAAATGTCACTCTTGTCTTGGGTTGAATCTAATAAAGAAATATAAATTATGATGGGGGAGATGAAAAACATGATTGTAACCTACCAAAGCCGGATGAAAAAAGAAAACAAAAGCGGAGATTCATTACAAAATCGTCATGTCATTTTAAACAAAACGCGATATTTCGTTTTGACAGTTCTCGACAGTATCAGCTACCATTCGTTATTTACATTTTTGTTGGTTTTAAATCATTGAAGATATGGTGGAGAAAGAGTTAAGTAGATTCAGCCTTTATAGTATTATGAAAGAATGTCCACACCACAAAATGGATGAATAATGGAATATTATTTGATGGAAAAAACGGGAAATCCTTACTCGTGAACTGCAATACTTCAAATCTGAATTCAAGAAAAGATGATCTGCCGCAAGTTATAAAGATGACAGGTTTCGGCAGTGGTTGTTACGTCACACATTTTATCTAATCCTGGGACCGGTCGCCCGACAAAAACTTCTGAAGAATGCAGTTACAGGTCTAAGCGAAGAAAAACAGAAACGCTAAGAAATCAATATGCTGCTGAGGAACTTTCGTACTCGGCTAAAATGCGTCACCGTGCATCGGGAAATGAAGATGTTGCGAAGATGATGCAAAAACTAACCTCAACGCATACGAACGCCAAATCAATCAAAATCATTATTTCATCAGCTGAAATATGAAAGCAGTGAAAAAACACACACCCGAAGAAGCGCTTTCAATGTTTGTAGAAGCTGACCTCACAAGAAATCAATATAAAATCATACATGCAGGTAATAAAAACATTTTTCCGTGTTATTCCTTCATAAAGGGAGCAAAAAAATACTGCTACCCGAAGGATGAGGCTATTTTTGTTGATGAAACAACTATAGAAATAAATCTTCAAGATATTTTGGATCATACTGCGTCAAGACTTTGTTTGCATTTGGAAGATGTCCTGGACATATTACAGCTGGAAGAACTGCATCATTTGCAACTTATTTCAAAGTGGGGTTGTGACGGTTCTAAACAGTCCCAGTTTAAGCAAAAGTTCGAACAAAAATTAAGGATAGTGACGAGCATATTTTTCAGAGTTCATTTGTGCCATTACAGTCGTCATCTACTATTGACAGAAACAAAGTGATTTGGCAAAATCTAGTGCCATCATCTCCAAGGTTTTGTTCACCAATCAGGATAAGATTTCTCCAGGAATGTTCAGATATAACCAATGAAGAAATAAAATTCGTAGAAGCCAAAGTGAGTACCCTGAATGCTACGGAAGTTCCAAGAGACGCGGGTGTCATTATGAAAATCAAACACATATTACTCCCTACAATGGTCGACGGGAAAATATGCAATGCCGCCATCAGCAGTACTTCAACAATGAGATGTTATTTATGTGGGATTTTAACAGTTCGAACAAATGTTTTACTGAAAATAATGATGCTCTTAAATTTGAAATGTCTGTTCTACATGCGAGAATAAGATTCTTCGAATCTCTGTTGCACTTGTCATACAAACTACCTTTGCAAAAATGGCAAGCTAGGACACGAGATGCAAAGAGGATATTCAAGGAAAGAAAAAATGAAATACAAAGTAAATTCAAAAAAGAAATGGATATTCCAAAGCAAGGTTTTGGCAATACCAATGATGGTAATACGTCCCGGAGATTTTTCGTCGATACTGAAACAGCTGCGAGAATAACGGGTGTTAATATTGAAATCATAAAAAGGCTCAAAATTATCTTAGAAACATTTTAATCTGGATACAAAGTAGATGTTGCAAAGTTTAAAAATTATGCATTAGAAACGGCAAAACTCTACGTGAAATTGTATGAGTGGTACCCAATGACCCCTACAATACCTAAAGTTTTGATGCACGAACCAACAATAATCGAACATACCATCCTATCCATTGGACAGTTGTCTGAAGAGGCCGCGGAAGCAAGAAACAAACACTTGCAACAATATCGCTTACGATAGGAAATATTCGAGAATCGCCTGCAACCGAGACATAGTGAATAGATTATTGCTCACCTCGGATCCATTTCTAAGCTGCACTCGAAAAGCACCAAAGAAAACCGGCACTTTCACTCCCACTACCAGATGAGCGGTTCAACTTCTCGCAAATATATGATAAGACGATTGATCAAGAAGGGACTGGCTAAAGCTGGGACTGACTCGAATGAAACACCACTGCACAGTTTAGAAAAGACCAGATTTTTAACATGGATATTATTCATATATAATTCACATAATTCAGTATTTTGTTTTGAACACGTGAAATGTACATATAAATTTTCTAGACCTTAAGTGAAGTTATTTTTCAATCACATCAAGTTTACTCATCAATAAATGTTTGCGGTTTCTAATGTAATGGAATCTACGAAAGTTCTTACATTTTGGATGGCATGGATCCGCCATTTCGAATTACAAGTTCTCACATCGGATTCGACATGAGTGAGCCCTGAAACCCCTATATCCTGAGTTTGCATTAAACCGACAAGAGCTTGAATTATATATATATATATATATATATATATATATATATATATATATTTTATGATTGTGGACCTGAACAGGCTAAATAAGGCCTATCGTGCTAAAGCACTCAGGAACACTTAGGAGGATGGATAGAGCGATAATGAATTGCCAATAGATGCCTATGAACAGCTACCTTAAATTTTCTCATATCATAAGTGAGAGGAAAACAGGAACTAGGGAGATCATTCCAGAGTTGAGAAGCCGTGTAGAAAAATGTGGATTGCGCCCGTTTGGTACGACAAGTGGAGATTTGTACTGCATACTGATGATGTGAATGAGCGAACCGAGTGTTTCTCGCAAAGATAGCCGGAGATGGTATCAAAGAATGTAATTCACCAGCACAATAGCTGTTGTAATAACGATAATACAAAGAAAGAACTGAAACCATCCTTCTATGCTCAAGGGACTGTATGTGAGAAGTTGAGGACGGGTCATTTATAAGCCTAATCGCTCTCTTTTGAATACGATCAAATATATATATATATATATATATATATATATATATATATATATATATATATATATATATATATATATATGGAATATTTTTAGTGTGTGAGAAAAATTCTCTCTTGCTTCTTAATTCCAAAAATGTGCCTTAGGCACGCATTTTGCAATCTTTGTATTCTTGCAGTATCTTGTGCCAACAAACTATATACAGAATCATAGTAATCAAGTTTCGATAGTACAAGACTATTGCATAATATAATTTTGAGTTTTTGATTGAGAACTTTACGATTCTGAAATATAAGCTTTAGATTACAGTAAGCACCATGCAAGAGGTTGGAGATGTGTTTAGTGAAGCGCAGAGAATTGTCTAGAGTAACTCCTAGATTCTTTACAGATTGTACAATAGGTATAATCTCATTTCCAATTTTAAACTCAAGGTAACTGTATCACATACTCGAAAAATGTTCAACAGAGATAATTTTATAGATATTTGTTATAGATTAAGTCAATTTTAATTTTGACGATGACCGGATAATAGGTAATGTGGCCAGCACATTACTTTCTTGTGCTGGTGTCTTGTTGCGTTAGCAAAGAGTATCCATACAGGGCAATATCCATCGATGTGTTATAAGGTGACGTTGATCAATCCGAGAATGGCTATTTTCAAGTTATTAATATTTTCGCTTATATAAAATGTGCAAAGTATAATGTTATTTCTTAGTTATATTTACTTAAACAATTTAAAAATCATAGGTATGCATAGGATTAAATGTTACTTTCTGTTTAGAAGTGTAATTAAGTTGTTCAGTGTAATTACACGCAATGTAAAGCACTAAGATTGCATGTTTATCAATCTTAGTATTATAAACTAGTTATGCACTTAATGTTGATTTTTAATTTGTTAATCAATTGGACTATTATATACAGCCATATTTGGACGATCAATTTTTTTTAAATCAATTTAGTGGCTTCCAACGAAAAACTATTGTAAATGAAACTTATGTCAAATTAAATTATATTTGAAAAAGATTTCTATACAGTTTAAGGTTTTCTAGATATTCACAAAAATTACTTTAGGGGCCGTGTAAAGTGCTTTTAAGGGCTTATTCACCCTACCAAAAACTTTCATTAGCATAACTTATCTAGAACTGCATTATCTCTAAAAAGAGCTTTACTCTCTTTTTATAAATCGATTTTATTTAAAAGTTGATAGAATTGAGGTATTTTAGTTGTTTTAAATTCCGATGCGTATTTTTTAGGTCACGATGGCAACAGACACACACACTCTCACACGGGCACGCATACACGCACGCACGCGCGCGTACACAACCACAAACGCAGGCACCCACTCCCCCACACGCGACCACGTACCCACGCACATACGCACGCAGGCGAGCACATTCTATTCATGCACTCACCCACTCTCACACACGTCTCCACCCACTCCCACACACGCCTCCACCCACCCAAGAACACATGGGCGCAAGCACGCACGCTCACGCGCACGCTGTAACATTCCAATTCTTGACTATTGTTACCTTAATTTAAGTTTCGAATTTATGTTATTATTGGTAAATATATTTACATTACGTTGGTACTTTAAGGCATTTTTTTTTCTTTCAATACTTGAATTTTGGTATATGTCGATATTTTCTCTTTAGTGTACATAATTTCGAATTACGAATACTCCTGTATATATCGTTACCGCCTGGAATGGCTATCTTAGCCACATCAAATTTTGTTGTTCCTTGCGCAAACGCGAATTGAACTTAATTCATTTTCATTCGATTAAGAAAATCTCCATGTGATAATGAATTTCGTTGTAGTAATTGATGATATAGGAAAGCGTGGTGGACGACGTCATACAAACAAAATGGTGTGGATGATAATGCAATTTTATCTTCAAGAATTATAAATGGAGATACCTTTGTTATACGCATGCTGTTGATATATCTGCATTCGTCGCCTAATGCCTGCTTTCGTTGTCCCAAGCCTGCTTCAGTAGTCTGATCTACCTTTCGTTTGAAGACAAATGAAAATTACCTTATCTTATTATATGGTCTACTTTTCGTTTATTTGTACGTAAATGAAGACGATGGGAATTACCTTACCTTGTCGTTTTATTATATTGATGGGAAATGAGGTTCTCAAACTGCAGTTCGTTTCAAAATAAATTTAATACAATATATTTATTTTGAGTGTAAGAAAATGTAAGTACGTATCCTTTTAACGCAAAGTACGTTTTACGTAAATAACATATCAGTATAGTGTTGTTTTGATACGGTTATAATGAAAAGAAACAGCTGACTTTGGTTACGTTTTCTAAGTTAAAAATATTTGAGTGCATAACGTTGCAACTGAAATGTTTGTTGATATAGGTCAAGTAGCCTCTATAATTATTGATTAGTGTTGATAATCCTTCATTCTGAATTCTACGTAAAGATAAGTTATATAGTTTTGTGTTGAATAAGAGATTAGTTAATAACGTAAAGCTTTACAAGAAGTACTGTTTTAGTTGGTTTTATGCTGAAATTAACCAGATCTTATTTTATTTTATTAAATACACATATAAATACAGCGTTTAGTATTATTCAGATTACCTGTGGTATTAATATAAAACTTTCCCAACCGCGCGCGCACACACACACTCAGATCCACGCACACGAGCGCGCTCACACACGCACACTCATCTACACATTCCCATTCATTCACAAATTCACTCAGTACTGAACTCAAGAACAGTGACACACTCACTCTCACACACTCGCTCTCACTCACCCATTTTCACACTCTCATACCCACGCAGGCACGCACACGTACATACACAAACGCAAACGCCCACTCCCACACAGACGCGCGCACACACTCCCATTCACTCACACTCAGTCACTTACTGAGACTCACTCTCACACGTACACACCCACGCACGCACACACCCACCTACACGCGCACACGTATGCACGAACGCACAGCGGCTTAGTGGAAAAGGTGTGAGACTTCTAAGTGAAAGGTTCCAAATTCGAATGCGAGAGTAGTGAAGTGCTTGATAAAAAATCAGAGGTAAGTGAATTTCACTTAAAAGTGAAAAACGTCGCGCTATAAAGACAAAACTGTGGAAATAGGCTGATAAACTCAATTAACTCTTTATCAAACTGTAGTGTTAAAAAATACCTGCATAAAGTAAACTATATTAAGTAAAGTATACTGGAAATATTTCGTGTTAAAAGTTTGTTAGTGGAAGGCCTGCTGGATACTAAAGTATTGATCAGTGGTGGTATAACTATTATCGAGGCGAAGTGTTCGATTTCGTTCAGTTACATTATCGGAATGAGAGCTTTGCAATCGCATACACGTTTATTGTAAACGATAAGCTGTTGTTGCAGCCTAAGTGCCAAAAACAGAGGTGGTACAATGATCCATATTGGATATACAGATTGTATGAATAACAACGCATTTATTTTTTCCATGGTCTACTTAAGCAGACATGTTATACATTGTAAATAAATATCAGTTAACTAACTATATTTTGAGTAAATGAAAGTAACGCTTATTTCTTATATAACGATTAATACATTATAAAAACAAATTTATGGAAATAAAACTCTGTTTAGACATAACTAATACATATTTGAAATTGGGTCAAGGCTGTTTGACTTTTATTGCTAATTGAGTAATAACGAGTGTTTATATAAAATATACGATGCGTGGAAAAGTAAAAATAAAAATAACGACGGTATACAGTAGAAAGATGAAAGAGACAAGGGAAAACTTAGACGGGGCGATAGAAAAGAGGGGGGAAGGTATGACAAAAATAGGAGGGAATTTTAACGCGACAATAGGGGAAGAGGGGGGAAAACAAGAAAATAGAGGAACGGGAAAAAGGCAGACAAAGGATACAGTCATAATAAAATACTTATCTTTTTTGGGATTTTTTAATGGTGTACTTTAAATTATACAATCTAAACGTTTCGATAACACTTACAGTTATCTTCGTCAGTAGTAATGTTTGTTAAAAATTGTTAAAGATGTAGTAAACAATTTTGTCAAATTTGAAAAATTTGGTTATGTTTACTAACTAAAAAAAATATTTTAATGCAAATATGAAATAGGTAATACAATACATACCTAAATTGAAATTATTATAAATGATCATTTAATAAAAATGTATTCAGTGACGATATCAATCGTTAAAAAATCGATAATTACTAAACTTATTCATTTGCCGTATATGTTTAGGATGGCATTTTTGCTACCGAAATTTCCCGATTATAACATCGTTCAAGTTTTGTAACTACTAGTAGTACAGGGGCACCTCACGTTTCACTTTTTAGCGTCATTTGACCTTGGGATTTCCCAGGGGCTGCTACGTGGCGGACCGCGTTTTCCACCCTTATTTTTACTCGCTTACGTGTAGGACGTATTTTTTCACCCCTATTTTTACACATCCACGTGTGAGATTTGAAAAATTTGACAAAATTGTTTACTACATCTTTAACAATTTTTAACAAACATTACTACTGACGAAGATAACTGTAAGTGTTATCGAAACGTTTAGATTGTATAATTTAAAGTACACCATTAAAAAATCCCAAAAAAGATAAGTATTTTAAAAGGATACAGTGTCAAATATGGAAGGACAAGAACTCTTAGAAGTGTGCAACGAAGGGGGGGTGGAAAATAATGAATGGGAATAGAGAAGAGAGAGGGTGGATTACACGTAAATAGGAGTAAAGGGAGAATCAATAATAGATTATGTAATAACGAATGCAGAGGTTGAGGAAAAGACATTTAGGGTCGAATCGGACCCTGTAGAAGAAATGAGAGAGAATTGAGGAAGCAACGGAGAAAGTCAAATTCAAAAAATGGAAGAGGGGGCGGGTTGGAAGAGATGGTGGGACTGAGAATGCAAGGACGCCAAGAGGAAGGCAAGAAGAACACCAAGACTGTGGAAAAAGGAAAAGTAGAAAAAGGAGAATATAAAGATGGAGTAAAGAAATATAAGAAAACATGCGAGAGTAAAAAGGAAGAAAACAAAAAGAAACAGGAAGAGCAGATTAAGGATATAAAAACGGAAGAAGACGTATGGAAATATTTAATGAAAGAAAAGAGGAGAAGATGGACACAAACGGGAATACAAATAAACGAATGGGGCAGATATTTCAAGAACGTACTGGAGGGAGGGCAAATACAGGAAGAAGAAGGAAGGCGAAATAAGAAAAGATACGAAATACATGAAGAAGGAGAAGGATTAGAAGAAGTAATAGAGGCAATACAGAAGGTGAAAAATGTTAAAGCGGCAGGAGAAGATGGGACGCAAATTGAGGAGTGGATATATGGAGAAGACAAGGTAGCAAAAGGATGACGAAAATAATAAACAAAATATGGAGAGGAGAAGGATTCCCGGAGAGGTGGGGAGGACATATATGCCCAGTGCACAAAAAAGGAGACAAAAAGCAAGTGACAAATTATAGAGGAATCACATTTCTAAACACGGCCAAAATATACGCGACCGTACTGGAGGAAAGGCTAAAAAAGGAATTTGTTACCAAACGGACAGGCAGGATTCGGGAAAGGAATCATGATAGATAATGTGTACATTCTGAAACACATGGCAAACAAGGAATTAGAAAAGAAAAGGGGGAAAATGGTAGCGGTATTCGTAGACCTAGTAGCGGCTTTCGATAGGGTGAACAGGCAAAAGCTGTGGGAATACCTGAGAAAAAACAAGATAAATGAAAGGCTAATAGAAAAGATTGAAGAAATATACGAAGAAACGAGGAACAGGGTGAGGGTGAATGAGGAGCTAAGTGAAGGATTAGTAACAAGGAAGGGACTGAGGCAAAGATGCCCACGGAGCCCAAGCCTGTTCGCTGTATACACAGGAAACCTGGGGCAACAAGAAGGAGACCTGGTGGTGGGAACAGGAAAGTGTGGTCTCTGGCATATGCAGATGACATAGCGCTAATAGCAAAGGAAGAAAAAGAAATGAAGGGGATGTTAAAAACGATGGACAGATATTGGAAAACAAAGGATCTGGAAGTATTGAGAAAAGGGGGAGGAAAAAGGAGGAGTGGAAATGGAGGGAACAGGAGATATGGCAAGTAAAGGAATTCACATACTTGGAATACACGATGAGACAAGACAACAAAGATGGGGAACATATAAAAGAACGTGCGAGAAAATGAAACAAATTAATAGGGTAAGTGTGGAGTGTAGGGGAAAGACTGTTTGGAATGGACTTAAGGAAAAGGAAACTATTATTTGAGAAATTAATAAAAAGTGTGGTGTTGTACGAGGCGGAAGTGTGGGGGTGGAAAGAGTATAAAGAGATAGAGGGACTGCAAGAAAAATACTAGAAGCGGGTACTGGTAGTGGAAAGAAAAACGCCGGGATACATTATTAGAGAGGAGGTGCAAGAAGAAAAAATAAGGGTGGAGGCGGGAACTAGAGCGATAAAGTATGAGGGGAAAAGAGTAGAAGAACGGAGTGCAAAATATTGCAAGAATGCTGGAAAGAAATAAAAGATGGCAGAATAAACTATGGACAAGAAACCAGAAAAGAATATTATGAAAGAAACGGGTATGCGAAAGACGAAGTAGAGAGACTAAGAAGGGTAGGAGTGGGCGTGAGAGAGGACATAATTAGAAGGGACAGGGATGTGCAAAAGCAGGAAAGATGGACCAAGGTGAAAGAAGGAAAATATAAGGTAAACCATAGGAACATTAAGAGAGAAGGGATACAGAGATATTTGAATGGGGAGGGGAAGGGAAAGAAAGACAATGATAGCGAGATTTAGATGTGGAAACGAAGAGAGGAGAAGCAAACATTGGAGAAGGGACGAAGATAGAAAATGTAGGGTGTGCGGGGAAGAGATAGAGACGATCAAATATATACTGAAAGAATGCAGGGAGTTAAAGGAAGAGGAGAGGACGGCAGAAGGGGTACTAGAGGAAAAGGAAGGGGAGCGGATTGGAAGGAAGAAACGTGAAAAAGAAGAAGACAGATGAGGGGATAGGACACAAGAGGGAAGAAGAAGACAGTGTAGGCTAAGTAAGGAAAGGAGATATTGTAAATAGCATAGAATTACTTTGCAATATTTGTAAAAATAAGCAAATAAAGATATTATATATATATATATATATATATATATATATATATATATATATATATATTGATTATTGATATGTACAATACCTAACAAATTGACGTAATCACATAATTTAGAACGTTTTAAAAAATATTAGACAAAAATACTTAGGCATATAGACTGTATAGCAAAATATCCCAAGGCTTAAAATGACACACATTCACACACATGTAGGTGTTTCTAAATTAAATTGTTCACTTAGCAACTATCGAAGTTTCGGTATGAAGTATAAAGAGCACGTTGTTCTTAAAAATTCAAACATTATCAGAAAACACTCTCTAATCAAGATTATATGTTTTTAACATGTATGTACGAATAAACAGAAATAAAAACATGTATAAACAAAGCACCTACCTTGAATAAAATATAGTATATTAAAGTATAAGTGGATAAAAAGGTCTTTAAAATAAGCGCGCGGCGCAGCCGGAGTGCTGGAAATAAGAGTTTTAAAGACCAGTTATCCACGAATACTTTACGTTATTTTTTTTTATTGGTGCACCTTGAAATCATAAATCCTATAGTGGAATTCAACCCGAGTATGCAGTGTTGGTCTTATGGCGAGGCGTGTCGGCGTTGCCAAACGTACCGACTCTAGTCAAATGCATTATTAACATTATTCGCTTTTAATTTTTGTACATTAAGGGCTTGTTTACCAAAAGCCGAATTAAAGTTTCATTGTAATTAAGTCTTAATTCGACGTTTTTTGTCCTAATAATTCAATTAATAAATTCTATACCAGTTTGAAGTAGGTAAGTGAATTAAGCGAAACTTGAATAACAATTGTTTTAATACATAAATTTTTCCTTTGCATTTTTACATATTTACGGACATAATACATTTTAACACAGATTCCCTTCACTATCCTCGCAATCCTCGTCGTCAGAATCATCTCCCAAATTAATTATTATTGGATCTATGTCATCCATTAAATTATCTATCTTCCACATTTTCTCTTCTACTTTTTCTACGCGCGTAACATAATTCTTCTAATTATCTGCAGTGACAGTACCGTATGCTTCACTAATTAATTCTCGTACTTCTTCTTTACGGAAAGTTTTATTATTTCTTTTTATACGCCCTTTAACTTTGGGTTGGAGGTTTAAGTCCTGTGGTTAATCCTTTTACAAAGGCATCACGGCGATTTTTGATTGTAGTATCATTCCACACCATGTTTACTGTAACACCAAGATTTATCCACGATTCATCAGTATATACTAGATTTACCTCTTGTTGTCTGAGTTTTTTAATTTGTCGCAGATAACGATGTCTCCAAGCGATTATGTCAGGTCTTTCAATTAAAATGTTGTCACGCCCTCTGTTCCCATATTCAAACCCCATATCAATAAGTAATCTTCTAAGTGTACTTTGAGAAAAATGCAATTCATTCTCACTGCTAACTTTTGTTAAAACACGGTTTATTGTTGGTGGTATATTCTCCAAAAAGAAATCATGTACATGTTTTCTAATTCTTGATTGGGTAGAAAAATCTGGAACACTGGAACTGTAGCAGGATCTGTAACAAACAAAATACACCCACGTACCACACAAAACTAAAAAACACCGAACGCGTTTCGATAGCTCATCATCAGCTAGCCGACCGCTGATGATGATAGCGTAGGTATCGAAACGCGTTCGGAATTTTTTTATTTTGTGTGGTACGTGGGTGTATTTTGTTTGTTGCTTGATTGGGTACCTTCATCGTACGATACCAAGCGAGAGTTTTTTTGGCTAAAACGTCGCTTTCTTTTTTGAGCAGCTAACAATTCACCCTCAGCATCTTCCTTACGAATTTAAAAAATTTTCCGTTCCAATACCCCAGTCATATTTGCGACTATCCCCACAATTGTTGATACAGAATCACCATTGTTCAAATTAAAGTGGTACTTTAGCACATTTAAAATTACTCGTTTCACTTTAACATCCAACACTTCACCTTTTTTGAATTTAACAATATCTGATTGTTTTGCTTCCATGGTAAAGATTGTACTTAACGAATTTGTTGACAAATAGTCATTACCTAAACTTTCTTAACAATGAGATGTTAATCGTGGTTTAATGGTTTCATTTGTGAAAGAAAATATTTCGCTTTCTATATAATACGTCAATACATTTTTCTATAATTCGTTCAAAACTTGACATATACGCATACGTCTATTCGTAAAATATGACATTTTTTTACATGGCTCTTTTTTTATACTGTTGGAATTTTATTTTTACGCACATAACCTTTTGTTTTTTACTTCACGCATTGTTTTCTGTAAACCTAATAACTCCTTCAAAAATTAAAATTCTTTACGTTATTTAAGTAGAAACTCTACAGACACTTAAACACACTTACTTCTCACACTTACTAAACAAGTAATTATTTTCTATTTACAATTATTATTGCCACAAGCAAGAAAAGATAAATACGCAATAATTACAGAGCTACTCAACTGAGGGTGATCTGGCAACGCCGGACTGCGTTTTCCCATTAACAATGCATTGCCATAACAAACCTACACTGCATACTCGGGTTCAATTCCACTATAGTATTATTACTACAAAAAATGGAAATAAGAACTAATAATGTAAAAATATGTAAATAAAAATTAATATATCTAACAATACTAACTGTACTTTCTATTTTCGTTTATAAAATTAAAAGTGTTAAGTAATGTTTAAATAAAGGTTTTGAATTTGTTAGTAATATTTTATTTGACGTTACAATGTACTCCTGTCAGATCAATAATCAAAAAATTGCCATTTAGACTTCACGTTTCTTGAGTTGTTGATGTTGCCATGGTAACTTTAAAAAACGCGCGTTTTTGAAAGTTCGATTTAAACACGCTAAGGCGTACTTTACATAGGTAAAATGGGGCACCACTAAAAAAAAAGAACTGTACGTACACGATTACTGAGTAACATGGCTTGTTTGGATAGGTTTTTTGTGTTTTCCATCTAAAATTTTCACGGCTTGTTTTTAGTGGGTGTTCTGGATGATTTTCCAAATTGTATTTTAACAATAGCAGAATGTAGTAGCATTATCTGATATTAAAGAAATTGAATCCTTTAGCTCTTTGTTTGGTATCAAATTATGATAAAAGATTTTGCATTCCTGTCCATATCTGAAGAGAAGCTTCTTAAAAAACAATTTGCATGGCAACTACGATTGAAAGCGTATCTTTGTCTAGGAATGTATACTAAAACTTCGATTACTGACTATGGATCGCTCTTTACATTTGCCAAACAATAAATCTTCAATTCGATCTTTTTTCGTCTCGGTTTTCGCAAAAACATTTTTAATTGAGGGTGGCGGAATGCTTTGGCGGCTTGATTCTTACTTACTTCTGTACTGATTTCGACGAGTTTTATCACAATTCTTGTCCCAGTTTGTATTTCAAAGAAAAAGATAAGAAATGCATTAAATTCTCATGAAACTAGGTTATTATGCCATTTACACTAATACATTGTTATGTATCATTCTTGCAAGAATTTTACTTCTACAGAATAATAATGCAGTAGGACAAGCTTTGATTCATTTTTCTAAAATTAGAAACTATTTGGGAAATTCAGTATCAAAGTTCTCTATTTTTAACGGAAATTTTGATGTGGCATAAACGTGCTTGCCTTAAAAAACATTGAAGATCTGTAAGAAGTTATATAGAGCATTGGGTAGAAAGTTGTTTATAGTAAGATATGAGATGAATTTTAGTACTTTTAGTTTTCGAATCATTAAAATGCAAGCAACTGAGTTTGTACGTGATCCCCAAACATACGCAGCTTACAAGGCCAAGTGCAATCCTATTATTATTTGTGACATACACCATAAAGTGAGAGTAGAATTGTAGTAAAAAAATACCGGATAACATCCTCTTGTTTTATAAATGTACTTAGAGAATGTAGTAAAAATGAAATTACCACACAAAACTTCATGCTACATTGATTTTGATCATAAATTACTATGTGAGGTGTCTCCTTCCAACTATGAGATCACATGTCAATACACCTTCGGTTAAATGCTATTTACGTAACAAATACTTGATAAATTGCTCGATCTTCAAGCCCAGACATGAAGGTCTTCAATAAGGAATAACACATTTGCAATTTGGGTGCGCAAAATTATACACTACTGCATATTAACGGTTAGTTATTACGAAAACAAAATAATTCTCCTATGCAAGGTTTTCGTCAATGATATTTAAAAGAAAACAAAACGATAAATTTCCATTAATAACGGAAGTACAGAGTACAAAATTCACAACTTCTTGAATAAACAACTGTTTTCAAACGATTCATTTTTAAAAAAATAACATTTTCAGTAAAAAAATGAAAATTTTAATTATAGTAACTATCGTAGGTACTTCCAGAACCTTCCAAATTGATAGGAAGTGCGTTTTCATACACATTTGATAATTGTTCTTAAAAAGTCGAACCTACATATACAGGGTGGTACGTCACGTTCGAATAAGTTCTAAGTTCCTTCTCATTCTATATCCTTCCACGTATTTTTTCTTTGTTTATGTTTCAACATCTGCAACACTTTCGTCAGTCTATCTAATTAAAATTTAAATCAACCGTTTTCATAATCATGTTTGAACGTAGTTTGGTTCGTTATTAGTAAAGAACGATCCTTTCTTTATTCATTGAATGAATAGTTTGTACGTAAGTAGAAAGTTGAAATTCCAAATTAATTGAAACCCACAATTTACTAGAAACAACTTGCCTCATTACCTTAATTAATATTAACATAAAATTAATAAAATATAATTTTTGCCAAGGTAAACTATTAATTATTGTATCACTTTACTATGATGAAATAAAAAATGATTATTAACACAATTTTCATACATCGTACACTAGTAAAACGACAATTTTGGTGGACAGAAGGAACGTTTTTTAATGGAATAAACGTTTCGCTCCCTTGGATGACTTTCGTGTAAACACAGTAACAAAATTCAGTACGTTACAGTGACTTTGTTTTTGACGTCTTAAACGAATAGGGGTAGAAATAATCGAGCGTTAAAAATTAAAGTTGTGTTTTTTTAATATAACGCCCTATACAAGGTGTGTCAGTTAGACCGTCCGTTAAGAGTTTTCGCTACATTTCGTCATGAAATTTTCCACACAAGCTTAATCGAGCTCTTTTTAATTTATATATATATATATATATATATATATATATATATATATATATATATATATATTGAAATTATGAAAACTTTTATTATTTAAAATTATAAAATGATGAAATTTTTCATTGAATCTTGAAAAAGACAAATAAATAAGAATGAATACCGGTGTAATATAGAGTTTTTCAAATTTTATAATAATTAAATTTTCTTTCTTCGATATTTTAGGGTATGAATAAGATATCGAGATGCGGTTTTCACTAACCTATTTAGGGATGCTTTCATCTCATTTTATGAAAAAAAGTCATATTGTTGCATTTAATTTTTAGACAATTTTGCAATTTTCTGATATTATAGCAAAAACGCGTTCTAGCGGCATCACTAAAAATTAGACATATTACAGGTAAGATGGATTTGATGGCGCAATAAATGCTCTTTCCCACGAGGCTAAGTTTATTAAAATCAGTTCAGTCGTTTAGGAGTTACAGCTTATTTACAGTTTATTTAAAAAAAATCACTGAATCACCCCCACCACTTTATTTTAATAGATAACGTTAAACAAAACAAACAAAAAGTACTCAGTAAAAATCACTTTAAAAGTTTAGGATGGCGGTTACGCCCCTGGCGTTTATCTTTCAAATTTGAAAATATTTTCCACGGTCTTTTTTGACCACTTTAGTAATAACATTTTTCACCGCAACTCTCTACGACGAATAGTTTCCGAGAAGCAGCACTTTGCATTCTTATCTGGCCACCGGTGTGTTATATATATATATATATATATATATATATATATATATATATATATATATATATATAGGGCGACCGGAACTTATGCAGTTAACTGAAAGTGCTAATAGAGGACCCTAAACTGAACATTGTGAACTTAGTACCAGTGGGCAATCATTTTAAAATACTGTAGTTTAGTTATTATTGGGTTTCGCCTGTTAGTTTACTAAGCAAAATTGTTCAGTGTAGGGCCTTCTATTAGCACTTTCAGTTAACTGCATAAGTTACCAGTCACTATATATATATATATATATATATATATATATATATATATATATATATATATATATATGTAACCTTATATACCGGTAGGCGTTAAGGTATAATATTCAAAATAAACAAACTCTTAATTACAAACTAAATATTATAAACCATAAGTAATTCATTTGTGTTTTAAATTAGACTTTAATTTTTATTTATCACCATAAATTCTCCGGGCCCATTCCTTCTTGTTTCTTGCCCCTTCACTCCAGGTCATTCCTATCTTTTAACACCTGTTTCATTTGCACGTCCCACGTTCTTCTTGGTCTGCGTTTAAGACTTCTATATGGTGTTATGGCTGGAAAAATCTTTAAACTATCATCTCGTCTCCCATTCTTGCCAAATCACCGTAGTTGACTTCGATATATTTCTTCCTTTATTGGTTCCATTTGGAGTTCTTCTTTGATTCTACTACTATTCCTTACTCTATTCCTCTTCGGTATTCCCATTCTTATTCTTAAAAACTCCATTTCTATTGCTTGTATTTTCTTTCCATTCTACTCGTTAATGCCCAGCTTTCGCTTTCATATAATAGAACGGGTTTAACTATCTTGGTATACACTATGGTTTGGTTTCTTTTTTCCAAATGAAAGCATTATTTATGGCATAGTATAATTCTGTAGCGGCCTCTAGTCCGTCATTAAGTTCTGCCTCATTGTTTCCCGTTTTCTGTATTTTCACCCCTAGGTATGTAAACGACTCTACTTGTTCTATTTCTTTACCCTTCAATTTTACATTTAGTTCTTCGTCTTCCAATGACCATCACTTTTGTTTTTTCCGTATTTATTTCAAGGTTCCTCGCCCCTAAAGCTTTTGCCCATATGTTTAAATTGTGTTGCAGGTAATATTTATTCTTCGCATAGAGCACTAAATCATCTGCACGGACACTTTCCGCTATCTCTACTGACGAAATATTTCTGTATCCCACGTTCACTTTCTTTACCTATAGTTTCACTTCTTTTATTATGTCGTCCATTATTGTATTGAATAGCATTGGGCTAAGCACACCTTCTCTTAAGTCCTCCATTGTTATAAATTCTTGGGTTCTTGTATTTCTTGTTCTAACATAGTTCCTTGTAGTGTAGTACAGAGATTTAATGCACTTTATTAGTTTATCGCTTACATCTTTTCTTCTTAGGATGTTCCACACAAAGTCCCTTGGTACACTATCGAACGCTTTCCTTGTGTCTATGAAGGCCACATATATTTTGTTATTTGTCTGCTTCTCGATCAGTTGTTTTAGTGAAAATATGTGGACTTGTACTCCTCTTCCTTTTCTGAATTCACTTTGTGCCTCCTCTAATTGTTCTTCAAGAGTCCTTTCTAGTCTTTTAGCCAGTATCCATTCATATATTTTGGCAGCTACACACAACGAAGTTATCCCTTTATAATTTGAGCATTCCTGTTTGTGCCATTTGTTCTTCTCTCCGTACTTTATTAGCTTTACCATTAGTTTCCGAGCTCCTAGATTTATTACCATCTCAGTTACTATTCCATCATGCCCTGCTGCGTTTCCCCTTTTTAAGTTTTTCAAGGCTTCTGACACTTCTTCTTCTGTTATGTCTTCCTCCTCCTCTTCCCTTTTTACTAAGTTGATCACTTGTTCTCCTTCACTTCTTGTATGTTTGCTGGTTTCTGTCATTAAGAGATCTTCAAAATATTCTTTCTATCTACCTACTGCCTCTTTTATTTTGTTTTGTCAATCTCGGTTTCTACTTTATATTTATACATTCCTTTGCTGTCTCTTTCCTTTAATTGATACATTTTGACTGTTTCCGGATGTACCCTTTTCTTATCCTCCTTTATGTCCCATCTTTTGTTTTGTTACCAGTATCTTTATTTTAGACACGACTAAGTAGTGGTCAGAGTATGAGTATATTTCCGGACTTCTTTATTTCCGGAGTTCTTTTCACTCTTGTGTTTTGCACTTCCTTTCTATAGTTATTAGTTATTATTACGTAGTCTATTATTGACCTTTCGTTTCTGCTGTGTACTTCCCTTGTAAATTTGTGGACCTCTTTATGTTAAAAAAATATATTAGTTACTATTAGATTATTTAGTATGCAAAAATCGATTAGTCTTCTTCCATTTCTATTTATACAATGTTCCCTAAATTTTCCAACTACTTCTCCAGATTCTTAATTTTTTATACCTACTCTTGTATTTAGATCTCCCAGAATGATGAATCTTTCTCTTTCATTCTCTACTGTTTCTAGTAATATTTCCCAAAAGGCATCCATGCACTGTTGTTTTTCCGTGTGTATATGCTTATACCTATTCTTAGAATCCTTTCCGATACCCCTGTCCAGTTGTCAATATATTTTATTTTGTCCTTCTTTATTATGCATCCTTTGTTCCATTGTATATTAATAGTTGTCCTTTTCCAGTTCCACTTCCCCATTTCCCTTTTTTTTGGTCTCTGTTATGCTCAGTATATATCCAATGCTACTTTCGCAAATCCTAGTTCTTTTTCATTGCCTGAAAGATTTCTGACGTTCCATGTACGTATTTTCCATGTTGTCTTTTTTCTCCTCTTCTTTACTATTTCCCTTTTTTTCTTGTATGTTGTTGTATGTTAGTTTTTTGAGCCTTCATTGTGTTGTGGTTTTCTGTCCTCCATTGGTTCTAGCATTCCTTTTTCTTTATCCTATTTCCACAGTTGTCCATTTATGATTAGTTTTTGATATCCGCTTTTCACTGTTTTATAATAATAAGCTTTAATATCCAACAGATTATATAAATCCAATAATAGGACAGTAAGTAAAATCCGAAACTGAAACTAAAACTACGTAGTAACAGTTTCTATAGAAACTTTTAAACGACATATTAATATAAAACAATTATTAACGCTAGTTTGAAACGTTCAATGCGGAAGATTAGAATTGCTAATATCACATTTACGACTAATACAATTAAAGTTGCGACAAACAGTAACAATAGGAGATTTAATCAATAAGTCTGTTCGAGGAATACAATAATGAAAAGATTTTGAATTCCGGGATGAAAGACGTCGAACATGAAAAGGATGTGACTAAGGAGCTGCGGACAGTCAACATGATTATGTAATAGACTTAGAGAAACGTGATACCATTCATGATTCTTCTGGAATCCAGTGACAAGAAGTGCAATATAGATAGAAGTTCAGCACGATTAGTGCCTCCATCGGGATAGATCCCGTACATTTTAAAGTGCAAAAACTTTAGAAACTTCCTCTGAACGGTCTCTAAAGCAGTTTTGTGAATGCTATAAACCGGATTATAAATTAAAGAGCAGTATTCAAGTTTAGAACGAACTAGCGATCGAAGTGCCGATTGATTCAAGATTTGTTTACTGTTACGAATGTTAACGCCCAGAGAACGGTTTGCTGAACGGCATACTTGACTTATGTGGTTGGAGAAGGTAGATTTATTGTCATATATCACACCTAAATCTTTTGCTGATTTGCACTTTTGTATTAAAATAGAATTAATCGAATAGTTGAATATGACTGGATTAACTCTACGAGTGTATGTTTGTTTTCTGATTAGTTTCTCTACGTCTCTTTCCCGTTTTGTTAGGTCATTATTTATGTATATCCTTTCACTTTTAACATTAACTAATTTCTTCTTATTCTTCAATATTTCAACTTTATCTTCGATGATCTCTAGTTTCGCTAAGTAAAATTTTGGTGTGTTGTCTTGACCTTAGGTTCAATATCAAGTTTACTTTTTAGGAATTTTTTTTATCTCTTCGTGCAATTTTTCTTCATTACTTGTGTTGAGGTGTATTCCTTACACGACTATATTCTTTCTTCTCCTCTCTTTCTCTATGTATTCTATTCTTTCACTCATTTCTTGTATCTGCTTTTTCATCTCTCTATTGCTTTTATTATTGTCTTATTTTCTTCCTTAAGTTCCATTATTTCTTCTTTATGTTTACTCTGCTCAATTTTAATTTGATTTACATGTACTGTTAGCATGTCCTCCTCTTCTTTGGGTTTTTACTGGTGTTCTTGTTAACCTTTTACTTCTTTTAAAGATTCAACCTCGCTACCATTTTCTCCTATTCGTTTCCTTTTATCTGCGTTTGTTGACTCATCCGTGAAATTCACTTTATCAGGCTTTGTTACTTATCCTGTTGTATGCCCTTCTAATACTTACTTTTAACTAGTTTCAACATTCCTTATTCTCTTATCTCGTTTCGGTGCTTCTGTTCTCACAGCGCTAAGAGGGTTTCCCGGTTCAGCCCCTCGGAGAATACTTTCTTCTTTGTGCAAAATAATAAAATCTGTTTATAGAAATTTTTGCATCGTCTACTGCATTACTTTTAGATAGGATGTTGTATATTCTACTGCATTACTTTTAGATAGGATGTTGTATATCTTGTAAATTTCGGTGTGGCCCTAGTTATAGTTTGATGATTCATTCTAGACTCTTATCTATTTATTGCATGCAAATCTCAATCTGATATCCAGTATTTCTTAACCTCAACCAATCTCTTTATAACTAAATTTACTCACAAATCCTATCCTTTTGCATGTTTTCCTGCCTTCTGTGAATCATTATTTATTAACCCAGCTAGTTACAGGGGATGTCGGAAGTTCCCTTGACCTCCATAACGGAAGAATACGGAAGGACCACAGAGACAGAAGAGGACACCGCAGCAGCAGCGCCTTCTGCAACCCGGACTGGCGTCGCCCGAGCGACGGCAGGCGTAGTTGAGAAAGCGGAAATACCGAAAACGGCTCCAACCACTATCGATACCCCGCCGACTCAACGCGCCTTAAGGTTCGACGTCATATTGGGCCTCCTCGGAGGTCTCAATATGGAGAAGGCCCTACCTGTCATCCAAAAGGTGGCAGCGACACTCGCTCAGGCGACAACCGCGACTGACCTGTGGGGAGTGATCGTCACGCACGGTCAGGAGGTCATTGCCCTTTTCGGGTAAGATTGGCGCCTAAGGTTAAGTAGACAGTATCGACTTCATATGCTCTGTATAACATTACCGTTTCTCCTACAGCGCTTCACGCTTAGGAATACTAGCCGGACAACTGTGTCTTGGTAACCTAGTAACTACAACACGACTCATATGGCGATTAACTAACACCTGTTTCTCTCTTTTATAGACACATTGGGTATCAACAGACACTCCGGCATAACACTCGACCTCAGGACACATCCACAAAAAATAAGATCCCGCAACACCACATCAACCACAGCCACTACAACAAACTGCAACAATGGTGTCAACTGACACAACAACCGCAATCCACAACACACAACACTCCATTGCTGAAGGAGGAGAACACCCTCGAGCAGCACACGAATACAGTACACATGTTACATTATATATATATATATATATATATATATATACAGGGTGTTACAAAAAAGTAGGCCAATCCGTTAACCACATTCTTTGGGATAAAATAAGGGGAATTTTCTAATGTCACTTTTCATTTGAACGCTTCCTTTTCGATATACAGGGTGTCAAACTTCACTTTTTAAAAGTGTATTTTTTTATTATCTCTGGTGTGTTTTAACGTATCGTTTTCAAATTTGGTACAAATCTTACTCTTTTCTAAGTGCACCTTCTGTATGATTTTAAGTAAAAAATTCAAAGAATAGAAAAATAAGAGGGGTGTGGTAACCTTGAACCCCCCATTCTTTTCTGTCGAACGCCTATGAACGTCGCATCCATTTTTTATAGTAGTTTGATGATTTATCTAACTTTTTTGGCTCTTGTAAACTTTTGATTTGATGCTTCCTTTATGACATACTTTTAGTTATTCGACTAGGTGTTGCGATTTTTTTAACAATTTTTTTATTTTATTAATCAGAATAAATTCATAATAATTACTTAAAATAATCAATTGTGCTAATAATTACAATACGAAGTTGGATGCAAATAATTAAATTAAATGTTCGATGTGTCCACTGCCTTCGCGAATGTATATATATATATATATATATATATATATATATATATATATATATATATATCGCGAGTTATGTCAAAAATTTCCATATTTTTAAATGGCACACCCAGTATGCAATATCCTTAATCGATAGAAAATTAAATTCTGAACAAAAAAGTTCCTATGACATTTTACCCTAATGTTAAAAATGACAAAGTTATTGATCATATATTGAATTCGTCAAGGTGGCTGGTATTACGTGAACAATATTTGTCATTTTCACAAATGTCATTAGAATTGATATGTCAAAGTGAAGTTTGCTAATAAAGAGTTAAGAGTTTGTGTTTTTTGAATAGAAAAATCCTCGAAAAAATCCCTTTCACCCATTCAGAAAAGTGTGATATGTTAGAATGTTATATCGTTTGTCAAAAAAACAGTTATCGAGCGCGTGAGCGTTACAGTGATTTGTTTATTACGCGTCATTTGCCGGATAGAAGATACTTTTTGGTTTTGTATCGTAAATTTAGATCTAATTCGAGCGTGTTTAAGAAATCCAGATCTAATAAACAATGTATAATTAGGGAAGAAACTGAAATTAATGTGTTAGCTTATTTTGAAGCACATCCCAACAACTCAATTAATGATTTAGTGCAAGAAAATGGACTATGTTTGGGTTCCATCCACAATAGGCTAAAAAAGTATAAGTTTGTGCCGTATAAGTTCCGACCTACACAGACACTAGTACCAGGAGATCAAGAAAGACGCGATCAGTTTTGTCACTGGTTTATTAATCAAATGAGAACCAATAATGATTTTTGGAGCTCAATTCTATGGAGTGACAAATCAACTTTTTCTAATAGGGGCATGTTCAACAGGAAAAACAGCCATTTTTGGAGTCGAGAAAATCCGATGCTCTACCGATCTTGTAACCCGAAGAGACGCTTCAGTGTTAATGTTTGGTGCGGTGTAATTGGCTCGATAATTGTTGGTCCAGTATTTTATCAGGGTGCGTTAACTGGTGAGCGGTACGCCGAAATGTTGACTGCCACACTCCAAGACTTCTTGGATGATCTAAATTTAATGGATAGGCAGAACATTTATTTCCAACAAGACATTACTCCAATGGATTTTTTCTTTTGGGGATATGTGAAGAGTGTGGTGTACAACAGGCGATATGATAACCTTGAGGATCTCCACCAAAGCATCGTTCACGCCATCAATGATATTGATGGTAGATCCATTGCTAAGGCTACTAAAAGTGTCTACAAGCGGACCCAGAAATGCTTGGAGCAAGAGGGTGATGTTTTCGAGCATCTAATTTGAGTTTTGTTTTGTTTTGTTGTCCCCATAACGTTCGTCAGATAGATACAATATTAAACAATTTTTTTGATGACAGATATTTATCAACTAATGGGCCTATCCGTATGCCTCCTCGATCACCTGACATTACTCCAATGGATTTTTTCTTTTGGGGATATGTGAAGAGTGTGGTGTACAACAGGCGATATGATAACCTTGAGGATCTCCACCTAAGTATCGTTCACGCCATCAATAATATTGATGGTAGATCCATTGCTAAGGCTACTAAAAGTGTCTACAAGCGGGCCCAGAAATGCTTGGAGCAAGAGGGTGATGTTTTCGAGCATCTAATTTGAGTTTTGTTTTGTTTTGTTGTTCCTTATTATTATTATCAATTAGAATAAAGAATCCTGTTTCAATTGTCTGATATTCTTTTCATTTTCTGCTCTATGGTAATACAGAAAAATAGTTGATACAGCCACCTTGATGAATTTGGTAAATGATCAATAACTTTGTCATGTTTGACATTAGGGTGAAATGTCATAGGAACTTATTAGTTTAGAATTTAATTTTCTATCGATTAAGGATATTGCATATTGGGTGTGCCATTTAAAAAAATGGAAATTTTTGACATAACTCGCGAACACGATGTTCAATTTTCGTTTTGATTTCAATATCGTAACGAGCGGAAAAAATGCTACTTCTTTGCCCACCTTTGACACCTGGGTCGAATACTTTACAAAGCTGTACACATCAATCAAAGAGGGATCCCTGACAGAGAAGACGACATCAGAATAGCAGTTGATATAACTGAAGATGACGTTAAAGAAACTATACATAAATTACAAAACGGGAAAGATGGAATTACTAACGCAATGTTGAAATACGGTCGAAGTGATCTTCATCAGAGATTACCAAACTGATTAGAGGAATACCTCAAAACTAGAAAACAGGGATTGCAACATTCAAGAAGGGCGGAACGCAGAAGCCAGAGAACTAGAGGAATCACACTTTTAAACTCAATACTGAAAATCACAACAAAAATAATAGCGCAGAAATTTTATGAAATTATACCAATGCAAGACTAACAACAAGGCTTTCGAAGAGGACGATCGTGTAATGAGGCGATTTTATAATGAGAAAATAGCAGAACAAGCTATAGAATATAACAAGCCGGCATTTATCTGCTTTGTAGACGTAGAGTCGGCCTTTGATAACGTGGAATTATCGCATATCTCATTCGGGAAGTAATGGGTTCAATTCCGTTACTGTCTACCCTGTATAAGATGTTTTCAGGGGGTTTTCGTCATACACATGTAGCGGCATGATCACTGCGTATACGCACACCGAATGCTGGAGTAGTATTTTCCCCCTCAGAGCCTAATTCCGAGAGACCAAACTCCAACAGACAGTAATATCCCAATCAGGCGTAAATTAGAAATCGAAAATAAGATTATAGAACAAGCAGTTTCACACAATTGGATTCTGAGATAACAAGTAGCGGAAGAATGGTCGATGAAGTCAGAAGACAAGCAAACAAAGCAGCTACAATATCGGGCTACTTGAATGACACAATATGGTACAATAGGTACCTGAAAAAGAAATCAAAAGTGAAAACATACAAGTGTCATCAGGCCAATATTAACATACGCGGTAGAAACTAGATCAGATACGACTCAAACTAATCTAATAGAAACATCGGAAATGAAGACGATGAGAAAGTTAGTCGGAAAGACACGATTAGACCGAGTAAGAAACAATGACATAAGAAATGAATGCGAAATACAAGCTACAGGAGACTGGACAAACAATAGAAGAGAAGAATGGAATAAACAAATATCAAGAATGGACAATACGAGACGGGTCAAAATAGCGAGGAATATGTCACCTAACGGCAGAAGCATCGGAAGACCCTATAAGACATTGAAAGACTGCATACCTGGACTAAACAGGCTGGAGGCCTAAAATGAAGTAGAAGAAGAAGAAGAAAAACTTAAATTCTACCCTGGTGTTCATTTATTTTATTGATTACAAATTAAAGTAGATAGCACCTCTATATTAAGTTGGAAAGAGGTATTTGGACTAACTTAATTCATAATATAGTATAAAAATTTCGACTTATACTTAAATTGCTTGTGACATAGATGTTCTATATATTTGACAGTTAATCTAATATTAAATTCATATAAATTTTCCAATACCTCAATTTTTTTTATTTTTAAGTGATCAATAGGTATATTTTATCATTGAAATGCCATTGTTGAGGAAGCGTTTAGCACACCAATTGTATATTATTAACTGAGTTCATAAATAATTCGCATATAAATTAAAATTTATGACTAAAGGTCAGAGATTAAATGAATTAAATTAAGTATGCTGACATTTTCAACAAAACTTTACTTTAGTAGATAGATTGAGTAACACCTTACGATATTACATCGGTAATTAGAATTAAATTAAATTCTTATTCCATTTCCAGTTAATATACTCTGTGACATAAAAAATTCAACACCAAGATGGCGTTGGAATTTTTTGATCAAACTTGGCAGAAATGTATAACTAGTCAAATGTAGTAATTGGTTAAAATTTCATTCAAAATAATCCAGTAGCCATGGAAAATTTGACAATTTACTTGTAACAATCGAAATTATCGGGTATATTTCTTGAGATATCAAGTCGATTTCGGTATTGTTTTTAGTTGCAATTCTTTTGCTTTTGTGTTCTTCTTTGCATTTTGAGGCTGCGATTATGTCTAGAGTGCGGCAACGTGAAAATGATCGACAACTGAGTGAATTCAACAAAGGTCGCATTATTGGCTTACGTGAAGGTGGTTTTTCATTCAGAGAAATTGCTAATCGTCTTAACCGTAATCAATCCTCTGTAGTACGGTGTTATCAAGCATGGTCTATAGAAGGTCAAGAACGTCGTAAAAAAGGAAGTGGACGGCCAAGACAGACAAATGTGGTCCAGGATCATCATCTCCGATTAATTATTTATTTATTGCCCATCAGAATATCTTTCCAATTATAGGACAAATCACAAAGAAGTATATAAGTATGCAAGCTATTAAATACAAAATACAACAAAAAATGAAGCACATGTTAACAAGCAAACTAAATGTTTCTGACACAAAGCCAAAAGGTTTTAGTAACAAAAAAGATGTATGAGTTGTTTACAAAAGATAAAAATTAAATAAAGCAATACCTAAAAAAGAAAAATATCAAACCAAATCTATAATGGTGTCCTAAATATATGATGCTATTATATATTTAAACTTACAGCTCCAAGAAAACGTTTTAGTGTGTCAAAGTGAATATAGCAATTATAAGCGTAGCAGTTTGCATTATGGTACATAGCAAAAATTGGTGATCTTCACAAACTGTTTGTTCTAGTAGTGCTTAAGTAAAAACTAAAGGTTTGTCTAGTATTACTCCTGGGAACTATAAATTTTACACCCAAAAATATAATTCAATAAACTTTAAAACAGATATCAGTAACCTTAGTAGTATTTATTTTAATTTAATTAAAAATTTTTAAACATAACTTAATTACATAGTTGTAAGTATTAGGTTGGTTAACAAGTCGAGAAATTTAAGTTGGTATTAAATTGTTAAAAAGTTTTCACTTTATAAAATTGACAGAAACTGTTATAATCACCACGTTTTATTAATCAACGGAAAATTGTTACAAATTTGAATCTACCTTAATTAAAGTCCTCTATCATGCGGGTCACAACGTTTCCCGTTATTACGGAAATTAGTAATAATAGATTTTTAGAATTAAAGTGAACATTTTTATTAAAAAATGTTTTTAGGGTACTAATGGGGATAACTTGATGTAACACTCAGCACAATTTATCCACATTGATAGTGTAGACGTTATAATGTAGTTCAATTTAATAATGATTATAATCCTTAGTTAATCTTGGTAAGTCAATGTATTTCTAATCTTAACAAAAATCGCATAAATGTATTTGTAGTAGATAATGTTTAGCACTTAACTGTTTCTTTATTTTGTATTATTCGTCTGAAGATGGGAACTACAGAATTTCAATTGGAAACCACATCTTTTATTACCAATTTTGGGGTTATTCCATGTGAGTTTTCTTTGCTTTAATTCTATGTAAGAAGAATCGTCATTAGTGAACACAACACTACCAAGTACATAATAGATTTTAAGTACTGCATGAGAACAGGACAGTCTATTGTTAATCAATTTATAAAAAATATCAGTTTTTAAAACAATAATGGCATTGTGCATTGGCACAAAATGATTCAAATGTGGATATTTGTCAATTTGTCATGAGAACATTTAAGGGTCGTGCTGCACAAATAGTAAAGCCACAATTTACTCTCGGGATTAAAAAACATATGATTAGCCAGTTTTTGACAGATGGACATTAAATCACAAATGTTTACAAAATTTAGAGTTAACTTCTCTTAATTCAAGTTTTCTTCTAAATACAAATGAAAAAGTAGTTTTGAAAGAAATCAAGTTAAAATACACCTAATTGACATATTAAAATTTTGTTTTATTGTGTTTAAATCGTTACGTTATAAAATAATTATAGAAAAATTACAAAAATTGAAATATTTTAGAAAGCATACATTTTTGTGGTATCAATGTATTTAGATAAAAATTAAGTCTTTAAAAGTACTATTCGCCCATATTAAAATATACAGGGTGTTCCATTTAAAATAAGAGAATTGATGTATGCTAAAGTTTCACTCGGGCCCTTCTCTCCCCTGTTCAATATATCAATAAAACGTTTACATCTTTTCAACGCCTATAACTAGCTTAATTATATCCCTGAACTAATTTGTCTCAACTTAGATAATAAATCAAGAATTAATTTTTATTGCTAACCTTACATTCAGGAAAAAAAAACAAATTTTTGTTAAATAACTTGGCAACCTAGCATTTTATATGTACAAATGTATACATCGTTGAAAAGTTTATTCATTAGGCTATCCAAAAATGTAATATTATACAGGGTGTTCCATTTAAAACAAAACAGTTGATACCCCCGCTACTTTTACGAATCACTCTGTAGGTGCTAAAATATTTTTAAGTTGAGCAAGTATTGGAACCATACAACTTTTGTATAAATCGCGTGACACTTTGGACGCCCGGTATATACCAATTCATGATTTAGTAAAAATTTGTCGTAACTATTGAAATTGTATCAAATATATAAGAAACCGGGCGTTTATATTCAATTTTAATTTTCTACTAGTATATTAAATCTTTTCAATGCTGCTATTATACATACGTAATGCATTTACTTTACTGTGCTTAAGGAAAACAGAAGAAACTTAGACATACCAGTTTTTGATTACAAGATGCCAAAACCTGTGCAACCGGAGATTTTCTTCTTGTCTGTTATAAGGCAAATATAAGCACTAATCCAAAACTCAAATTTATTCATTTTATATTATTATAAGTTTGTGTTATGAACAAATAATTTCAAAGGTAAATATGTAATTAAAAATTATTATTAATTTTATTAAATACATAAATAAAAAGTTCACCTCGAGTAGGATTTGAACCTACGACCTGTACTTCGCTAGAGTCTACATACATAAAGACAAACTTTACATCGACTGGGGGCTTGAATCTTGATAGCGCAGTTGGTTAGCGCGGTACTCTAGCAAAGTACAGGTCGTAGGTTCAAATCCTACTCGAGGTGAACTTTTTATTTATGTATTTAATAAAATTAATAATAATTTTTAATTATTCATTTTATAAACTATAGACGTAAGAACATAAGCGATTTTGTAGATTATATCAATCAGAAAAATCTGCAGTGGCTGAACATGCCTAAAATTTAAGTCATAACATTCCGTTTGATAATATCAAAATTTCATCAAAGCAAACTGATTATTACGTTCGTTTGCAACGCGATGCTATTGAAATAGATATCAAAATAACTTCAACACAGAAGAAGAAAACTTTCGATTAAATATGTTTTGGCACGTGATTGAAAACAGAATTTTATATTAATTAAATTAAATTAAATTTATATTTTTATCAGTTTTGTATGTCTAACATGAATCATTATGTCAGGGTTATCTTGTTTCTAATAGCTTAGTATAAAATTTGTCTGTCGCTGCTTACTCTAGTATTACTTTTCGATAGAAACCAGCACAGAGAGCTTTTTTTAACAATTTTGCAAATATCCTTATTTTTTTCTGGCAGTACTCGGTGAAATCTTTTAACTGAAGACTTGAATTTATTCGAGATGAAGAAATTGTTTCCTCTACGGAAGAGGAGTTGGTATTAGTATCAAAAACAAGTTTGTGCAATCAATTTTCTACCGAATGGGCCTGACTTTGATCTTCTATATTCTTTGTAGCATTTTCAAATTCTTGTTCGGTATCCAAGTTATGCAACATTGTAAAACTAGTTTGTTCAAATCAAAACGACTTGGGATTTATATTCAGTCGTTTTAGCATTATATTTACGTCTTCGTATGATTTCATTAGGATTTCTTCAATTTCAGTATCAGAAGTTGGAATAAAATCGATTTTCGACTCCATTTTTTTTCTTCCCTAGGAAATTTTAGCACATTATTGGCTTGTAACAAATCTGTATTAATAATTAGTAAAATTTTAATGCGGCCGACACGCTGTATGATGTCATACATGCTAAAATTCACTACCGTTGAGAACGTCTACGTCATGGATTTTGTTGACCGGAATAGTTGCTCACAAGATTGGATGCTAAATTTCCATGGAAGGAACATTTCAATGTTTAAATTGGGATTAATTCGAAATTACCGAATCAAATTAATTAATTAATGAGCATTGATTTCAATGCACTGATGACAATTCGACGAAGTATAATTTATTAAGCTACTTTTTCCAATACCAAAATTTTTCAACTTCGCAAAGTAAACACAGAATACCATATGTAGTAAATTCTTGTTTTTATGTCTAACTTTTTATGTAAGAACGATTCGAGTACAAAGTACGTCAGTTTTAACTATATAGCAGTGCCTGTGCTATCTGGAATAAATTTCAATTGATCACGAACAAAGTGCGATGCCAATTTAAAATTTGAAATGATGTTAATTAAACTTCGTAGGTGATCGACTGAAACCTTAAAACTTTCTACTGTCAATATTACTTTTTCATTTAAAAGACGCGTCCGTAGTTTCGTACCAATATAAACCGTATCTTGTACGCAATTGTCCGCGGTGTTGAGATGGAACCATTTAGATACGAAAGGCATTTGTGGTAAAATGTGAAACCTGAAAATATAAGTTACTAGAAATGTGAACTTCCATCATACTAAAGTAAAAAAGGATATCGGTTCTACATGAAAAAGTAGATTACTATTTTTCTGTTACGCTGTGCAGAAGAGCAATAACTCAAAAACTTCGATATCTGCAGTTGCATCATGGCCTACCTTTTCATGTCATTTTACTTTTTGTTATTTAATACTATTTTCGCCACAGTAACTTTTTTCATTCTGATTAAGTAAAACTCACTTGCATGCATTTTAGTAGTCGCATATCACCATCAGACCAAAAACCTAATATGGCAATTCCACACTTTCTGGCCATTTCTTTCATTGTTCGCCATCAGGATGGGATATTTGCAACTGTCAATTTTTTATCGGTTCAATACAGTGCTAAACTCAACGAATGTGCACTTTCATCAAGGGCTTGTGCCATTATGACATAGGTGTAATTGTTACATGTTTCGTTAGAAAACATGGTTTCCATTTCTTCAGCTGAAGTCGCCTTACATATATTATCCGGCAGGCCATTTCGACTAATTTGTTATTTTTAGTTTCTTGCTATTGCGGTCGAAAAAAATCGAAAAAAATAAGTTGCGTTGTTTTGATGTGTCGTAAAACATCAAAACAACGCAACTTATTTTCGATTTTCGTGCTGTACCCGAAAAAAAATGTTTAGAAATTTTTTCAAAATGTCTGTCTGTGTGTGTGTCTGTGGTTACTCGCCAGCCGCAACTATACGGACGATTTTGATCTAATTTGGAATAAAGGCCTACGAGACAATTATGTCGATAAAACAAAATTTTAAACGCAATAGGTATACAGGAGGTAAAAATAAGGGTGTTATTTTGGGGCCAAATTTTCAAACTTTAACATAGAAGATTGAAATTCAGGTCATCCATAACAATTTTTTTAAAACTTTAAAAAAATCAAAATCAAAATCGACTTTTTTTTCACTATCGCTAAATCGACTTAGCTCATTTTACAACTTTTGGTTTCGTCAAGGTCAGCCATGATGTCTGGATGTCTCGGAGTGGGTCAGTTTTTGGTTTTTATTAAATATTTCTAAAACAGCTGAGTATTTCAAAGATATAAAAATACCCCATATATTTTTTAGTATTTTGCAAGAAAGTCCTGTAATGCATTAGAAGAGTTTCGTAGTCTGCCACCAATAATAAATAAATATGTGGAAATCCATTTCCGTGGAGATTCATACGAGTTTACCTTCCTTTTTGAATTTCTTTCGGCGCTTTCTTTTAAGATGGAAAATAAATCTTGACTTTTAATTGCATTATAAGTTTGTGTTTCATAATACTCCAATAAGGTGTTTTTCAAATCACTGTTCTGTTGAACTAATTTTTCCAACAAATTTAATACTTTTACATAATTTGTAATTAGGGGCATTTTGATCCAGATTGTACTGCTTTAGGTATTACAAGCGAATGTACCAGCCTCTTCCGAACATTCGCTACTCATAAAATCCGAAGGAACATCCTGACCAAGATTGTCACCAAGTTTGATGAGATCATCTTCTGTGTTAGTCTCGTCGTCATCAATAGAAACCTGTGAGCTTTCTAAGGATTTTGAAACAATTTCAGTGCTTATATTGTTTTTTTCTCTGCTGGTTTCTTAGTTATAAAGTCCCGAATACTCAAATGATTACGTTTTGTATTGGATTTTGTATAAGTTTGTTAGCTGGAGGTTGAGGGGTTAGTTGTGTCCGAAATTGTTTGGGTGGATCTTACTGATTTATGAGCGTTATTGAAATGCCGATTAAAATTGCTACATGTCCATGTATTTTTACTTTTAGTAATTTTCACTTGGGTTCCACAAATGCATGTTACTGTTGATATTGCATTAATATCAGGGTCATTAGTGACAGAACATTCAACTTTGACATCTTTGTAATAAGACTTATTCTTTTCAGTATTTTGTGATATCCAGTGTTGTAATAGCTTAAGTACATGACGATTTTCTGTGTTAATATCGCATATGATTGGAACGCGTCGAAAGTATTCGACAAATATGGTACTATTCAACTTATAAATGTAGACCTTCGCTTTATTTACTTCACGTTAGATTCGTACGTTGCCGCTTGAGTTTATTCCTTCTGTTTTATACAAAATCTGTCTTCTTCAAGACACGTTTTATTATTTCATCGTTATTTGTTGTCCAAACTGCCAAGTAAACGATTTGAACAAGAGTGGAGTAGTTGTTCACAGTCAAGTTCGTGAAATTATTTATAAATTGTATGAATTTATGAAGCGAGAAAAAGAATCAAAAGATTTTATTATCCCTGTCGATCGTGTGTATGAAAGATTAGCAGAAGCAACAGGCATATCCAGAAGAACCGCATTACACAGGAAGGCAGATCGAAACCTGAAGGAAGTACATTTGGTTCACCTCGCAAAACAATAAACAAACCAGCACCTAGATCAACCATCGACAAGTTTGATGAAGAAGTTGTTAGAAGAATAATTTACAATTGTGTGTATATCCAAAAGCAAAAAGCAACAATGCAAAATGTGTTCGCAGCTGTCCAAGAAGAAGGGATACATTTAAGAGGGAAAAATTAAGCAGCTTTCGATCGATTGTGAAAAAGATGGGTTTCAAATGGCAGAAGACTAAAGACAACAGGAAGGTCTTGGTGGAAACTTCCACAATAAGGGCGAAAAGAACCACATTTTTAAGAAAAATGAAAAAGCACACAGAAAAGGGCAGAAACATCATTTATAGTGACGAATCATACTTGCACAGTTCACATACAAGTTCACATGGATGGTGTGACAGCAGTGACAAGGGAGTGAAAGCACCTGTTTCAAAAGGACAACGCCTAATAATGTTACATTGTGGTGGTGCCAAAGGGTTTGTACCAAATGCATTGTTGATGTTTAAATCGGGATTAAAGTTAGGAGATTATCATGACGACATGAATTCTAAGAAAGATATTAAGTGGTTGACCGAAAAACTTATTCCCAATCTCGAGCCTAATTCTGCGTTAGTGATCTACCACAACATATCTACCAAGCCTAATCCAACATGTGCCTTGAAAAAAGGTGAAATGCAGAAGTGGTTAAACGATTGCATTTGAACAAAGTAAGACAAAACCCGAACTCTAAGAGAAAATTAAACTTCATCGGCCAGTTCATACAAATTATTTAATCGATAAGTTGATGACTGAACATGATCATTCTGTGGTAAGGTTGACACTCTGTATCCCGAGCTAAATCTAATTGAAGATATGAGCTCAAGTTAAAAATTATGTGGGCAGTAATAATATTACGTTTAAATTTGAAGATGTGTGGAAATTAGCAGAGAATAAAATTAAATAAATTGGTCGTGAAGAATGAGAAGCTGTGTGCAAACATACAGAAAGGACTGAACAAGAATCTTTAGAAAAAGAAGGTTTTATTGATGAAGTCGAAGAGCTGATTTTTACTGTAAATACAGGCGACAGTGATGAAGAAATTGATTAGAGCAGTAGTGACAAAGACAGTGACAGTGAATTAGATTCTAACTAATTAAACTTCTGTAGTTATTTATTTTTGTATGTTAATAAAATTACATTTTAAAAAGTTTTATCAATTTGTGATTTATTTTGCATACTGGTATTAGAATTTGAAATACTTCTATAAAAATATTTTCCGATTATTAAGTTGCAGACTGCTGTGAAACGTAGTAGTTATTTCAACGTTTGTGTTCTGTCCTCCTATTAGAAGTATTTCAAGTTATAATATTATAATCACATTGAGAAGCTTCATTCAAGATTTGATAATACACATTTACACCTACAGACAATTACTTAATCTAAGAATTATCGGGGATAATACAACTAGTGTTATGATTATCATCGATTATTTATCATAACACTTGTTATATTTGGTAAGAGAATATAATGAACGTTAATAGAAAATACATTTTTTAAAGTCTACAATTTTAAACGATCTGTCACTTTGACAGTAAACTATTTTATTCATTAAAATCATGTGACAGTCAACATGCGGTGATAAAATTATCACCGATTTGATAGCCTATTCTGCGATTCTGTTTTTGTATTTTAACCAATGAAAGTAATTAAAAATATACCATGTGACATGTGAATTATATTCTCGTATAAATAATTTTTCACATTTTCTAGTCGGCACAATAAACATAATAAACCCGTCGTATTTGTAATAACACTTTCTGACACATATTTTAATGTAATGACGCTAATTGATTGTTGTTGGTTCATAAAAATATAAATATTTAGACCTGCGATCAACGATGAGTTTTAAGAATTTACCTATTGGATGATAGCTAAGATTAACAAGCAAACATCTTATCAGAAGTTATTCTTATTTTCTGTCTATCTGTTGGGTGTAATTAAAAGTTGAACTTCGTTTTCGCAAATCCTTGATAAAAACAGCTGATGTTGAACAGGCTAGGTTATATGAAAATGTAAACTTTCACCATTAACACTCATAATAAAATACTTATCTTTTTTGGGATTTTTTAATGGTGTACTTTAAATTATACAATCTAAACGTTTCGATAACACTTACAGTTATCTTCGTCAGTAGTAATGTTTGTTAAAAATTGTTAAAGATGTAGTAAACAATTTTGTCAAATTTGAAAAATTTGGTTATGTTTACTAACTAAAAAAAATATTTTAATGCAAATATGAAATAGGTAATACAATACATACCTAAATTGAAATTGTTATAAATGATAATTCAATAAAAATGTATTCAGTGACGATATCAATCGTTAAAAAATCGATAATTACTAAACTTATTCATTTGCCGTATATGTTTAGGATGGCATTTTTGCTACCGAAATTTCCCGATTATAACATCGTTCAAGTTTTGTAACTACTAGTAGTACAGGGGCACCTCACCTTTCACTTTTTGGCGTCATTTGACCTTGGGATTTCCCAGGGGCTGCTACGTGGCGGACCGCATTTTCCACCCTTATTTTTACTCGCTTACGTGTAGGACGTATTTTTTCACCCCTATTTTTACACATCCACGTGTGAGACCGTGTTTTCAACCCTTTTATCCTAAGTATTTTTTACACACCCACGTGTGAGACCGTATTTTCAATCCTTTCTTTTCGAAGGCCCTTTTTCAACCCTAACTATTTTTTACTTGCGCACGTGTAGGACGTATTTTTTCACCCCTATTTTTACACATCCACGTGTGAGACCGTGTTTTCAACCCTTTTTTATCTCTAATTTTCACACACCTACGTGTGAGACCGTATTTTCTACCCTTTTCTTTTCGGAGGCCCTTTCAACCCTAATTATTTTTACTCGCTTACGTATAGGACCATATTTATTACCCTTATTTTTATGATTTCTGTTGGGGGGTTATTTTTCAAACCTTATGGTTGTATTAAGGACCTTTTGACAGATAGGACTTTTTTGTGGTTGCTAACGTGAGGACTGTATTTAGAGGGTGGGGGCTGGTCTTGGCTTGGCTTAGGGCTGTATTTAGGGCTGGGGCTGGTCTAAGGATGTCTTAGGGTTGGACGTGGGGCTGGGGGTGGACCTAGACTTGGACTTGGGGTTGGTCTTAGGGTTATTTTTGATGGTATTAAGGTCCTTCTGGCTATATTAAGAACAGTGCCCCTGGAGGTTGCACACGCATACAATGTTGGAAATTGCATAATCAATAAGATATTATTATCGATCCTATTGCTTTAAAATGGTCAAATGCTATTGGATGATCTTTTACCTATACGAGAAAACGTATTTTCTAACAAGGATGTAAAGTAGCAGCTGTGTTAAGGATTGATCTTGCGTGGGAGAATTTGAATGACAGTAAATTTAATTATAGAACACTTATTTTTATTGTAAATGTCATAATTAAAAATCGTCAGTGAGCTATAAAAAAAATTACTGACACTCCTAATGAAACAAATTTTTTATTAAGTTAATTAATTACATAACAGCAATATTGTCTTCTAAAACGAATATTAAAACATAGTTTACCTGCATTGAAATATGTTTAATATCCATCCGACCGTTAAAATGTTGTACGCCTTAATATTTTTTAAAGAAACTTAATGCTTAGATGTGTATTTATAACTGTAACTAAAAACCTGTAAATAAATAAAGGGTTAACACCACACTTACCAGCTCTGTACTTAAAGAACGTTTTTGATGTACTGCTTCACGAGTGATAGTCACCGCTTTGTGTTGCCTGTGTAATTAAACTTTCTAGGTTGTGTAAAAACCACCTATTGATTTCCCCATAGTGTAAAATATACAAACAACCTTATTATCTTTATCGCACTTAAAGCAAATCGTATTTACCCTTCTAATAACAATTCGGTTTGAAAAAATATTCATGTTGTACATACGGACACACACAAATTGTTTTATAAAAAACCGTATTAAGAGTTTGGAAAGTTACATGTTTTAAATTCCACAACAATATGTAGTAAGAAATCACTGTTCATGTTTACTTTAGCTAATTACCGTGTAATTATATAACTTTGTTAAATTTAATAGTCCAAAATTGATTACCAATATAAATAGTTAACATAATTTCTTTTAAAAAACACTAAATCATAAATTTTGTAACACGATTTTTAAAAACACACATGCTGAATTAAAAGAAAAAACAATGGGGTTATTTTTTTTACAGGGCTCTTGATTAAAACAATTAAAGCACTAAAAATCTCTTTTATTTATCAGAATAGAATGGTTGAGTAACAGGCGTTAAACAATAACCTGATTATCTCATCATTTAGAATTAAACATGTACTAAAATAGTGTTTTACAAAATCAAACATAGGTAAATTATGTAATCTAAAATATAGAAACATTAAGGTATAACGTCCACATACATCCGAATGATAGTCTTGTGTAGTATTGTTTTATTGTATACGAAGCATCGGGAATTCTTCTCTAGGAAGCGTAAATGATATCCTAGCGGTGCTCGTTCAAAGGAATCAAAATACTCTCCATTACCATTCTCGTCAATGTAGAGAGCGGTCCAATGCTGACCTGGTTTGTTTGTAGGAGCCGTGTTTACGATAATTGCACACGCTTCAAAGCTTTCAGCTCGTACGCAGAAGTTGTTGTTGTACCGTATTCACTTCCTTTAATTTTTATCTGCATTCTGTTTCGAGGCTGTAGTACGTTTTCTAATACATAAACAGAATCTTCAATACTGTGATACATGTAGCTGCAAAACACATTAGCTAGTTAGTTTCACCTCTATGTTACTTTACATGCAAGCCTGATCTTATCATAAATAAATACATCTGTCAAAAAAGCTAATTAAACATAACTCCACGGCCTGGGTATAGCAAGCAACGCTTCCAATTATAGCTTTTAGTAAACACAATAGTTCCTGAACTACATACAATCGACTAGTACTGCTTTAGCACGAGGATCAAACGAAAAACACGCGCGCGCACGCACACACACACACACACACACACAGACGCAGGAGAGCGCGAAAACACGCAAACGCGAAAAACACACTAACACAAAAAAAACACGCAAACACAAAAACACACAAACGAAAAACGCTACCACGAAAACACGCTAACACAAAATTCGCAAACGTAGAGACATACAAATGCGAAAATACGTAAAAACGAAAACACGCAAATACGAAAACACACAAACGAAAACACGCCAACACAAAAAAAAACGCTAAAGCGAAAAAACTAGTAACCTTGCAAACATGAATCAAGACGGTGGAGCACCATTAGGAAAAAAACAGGTTTATTAACAAAATTGAAGGAAAGCTTAACGTTTGAAAATATATTATTATTATTATTATTATTATTATAAACAACAATACATCATTATTATTTAATAACATGCTTTATCGGTTTTCTTCTTCTTCTTGAACCGTGATTCGTCATCATCATCATGATTTTGAGATTTGACCTCCCCCCCCCCACCTCATCGCTCTTCTTTCTCTTCTGTGAACCATCACCATCATCTAGGATGTGAGATACATTCATCTCAACCACGTCATCGCTTTCATCATTATATTGAACGGTTATGTTGTGATAGTTTATTAACAAGTTAGTAAAATCTCTAATGTCCGCTGATGTTGGCTCATAAACAGGAGAATACATTATAGTAATGCTCACTCGATGACAGTTACACTTTAAAGAGCGAAACACACGAGAAATGAGTACGCAGCTAGCCTTGGGTCTTGTGCGCAAGCGTACTCGTCAATGTTCGGGTAGAATCGGTTATCTTAGGGGGATGTCTGAAGTATTGACCTAACCACACTCTAACATAGCCCCTAGGGGCATGTTTATAAATCTAAACGACTCTTTTATGGTCGAGGTATTTTCTCCTAACACGGCCGTTCAAACTCTTAATACGGTTTTTTATAACACAATTTGTGTGTCCGTATGTACAACATGAATATTTTTTCAAACCGAATTGTTATTAGAAGGGTAAATACGATTTGCTGTAAGTGTGATAAAGATAATAAGGTTGTTCGTATATTTTACACTATGGGGAAATCAATAGTTGGTTTTTACACAACCTAGAAAGTTTAATTACACAGGCAACACAAAGCGGTCACTATCACTCGTGAAGCAGTACATCAAAAACGTTCTTTAAGTACAGAGCTGGCAAGTGTGGTGTTAACCCTTTATTTATTTACAGGTTTTTAGTTACAGTTATAAATACACATCTAAGCATTAAGTTTCTTTAAAAAATATTAAGGCGTACATTTTAACGGTCGGATGGATATTAAACATATTTCAATGCAGGTAAACTATGTTTTAATATTCGTTTTAGAAGACAATATTGCTGTTATGTAATTAATTAACTTGATAAAAAATTTGTTTCATTAGGAATGTCAGTAATTTTTTTTATAGCTCACTGACGATTTTTAATTATGACATTTACAATAAAAATAAGTGTTCTATAATTAAATTTTACTGTCATTCAAATTCTCCCACGCAAGATCAGTCCTTAACACAGCTGCTACTTTACATCCTTATTAGAAAATACGTTTTCTCGTATAGGTAAAAGATCATCCAATAGCATTTGACCATTTTAAAGCAATAGGATCGATAATATCTTATTGATTATGCAATTTCCAACATTGTATGCGTGTGCAACCTCCAGGGGCACTGTTCTTAATATAGCCAGAAGGACCTTAATACCATCAAAAATAACCCTAAGACCAACCCCAAGTCCAAGTCTAGGTCCACCCCCAGCCCCACATCCAACCATAAGACTTATCCCTAGACCAGCCCCCAGCCCTAAGACTTATCCCTAGACCAGCCCCCAGCCCTAAATACAGCCCTAAGCCAAGCCAAGACCAGCTCCCACCCTCTAAATACAGTCCTCACGTTAGCAACCACAAAAAAAGTCCTATCTGTCAAAAGGTCCTTAATACAACCATAAGGTTTGAAAAATAACCCCCCCAAAAGAAATCATAAAAATAAGGGTAATAAATACGGTCCTATACGTAAGCGAGTAAAAATAATTAGGGTTGAAAGGGCCTCCGAAAAGAAAAGGGTAGAAAATACGGTCTCACACGTAGGAGTGTGAAAATTAGAGATAAAAAAGGGTTGAAAACACGGTCTCACACGTGGATGTGTAAAAATAGGGATGAAAAAATACGTCCTACACATGCGCAAGTAAAAAATAATTAGGGTTGAAAAAGGGCCTTCGAAAAGAAAGGATTGAAAATACGGTCTCACACGTGGGTGTGTAAAAAATAATTAGGATAAAAGGGTTGAAAACACGGTCTCACACGTGGATGTGTAAAAATAGGAGTAAAAAAATACGTCCTACACCTAAGCGAGTAAAAATAAGGGTGGAAAATGCGGTCCCCCACGTAGCAGCCCCTGGGAAATCCCAAGGTCAAATGACGTCAAAAAGTGAAAGGTGAGGTGCCCTGTACTACTTACTACTACTACTCTATCAGAGACTCGAAGGGATTGTTTATTAATTTGCAATTAGGTTTCACTTTAGTAGATCCTGGTTGAGTATTTGATTCTTGCCCAAAGAAGCCTTTTATGACCTATAACAATTTTGAACTTTTTTGGGTTACTTACTTCCTAAATATTTATGATGTTCTTCGCTCCATATTATATCAATAGCAATTTTTTCTTGAAAAATGGCTAAAGAAACCTTACTATCAAATCCAGTTAATCTAAATAAATGAATTGAGTAATTAGGTAAATTTATTTGTAGTTCTAATTGAAGACTGTTCAATTCATCCATATCTTCACTAGAACTTTCCATAATATTGAATTTAAAGGGTGGTCCTCTAATTGAATGAAATTTGGCTTAGAGTAATTATTAAAGTGCGTACTGTAGGTATTGGAGAACGACCACATATAAAGCATTTACTTATAATCTCAAGATGCGAGTTTTATTCAATTTCAAAACAGTAGACTTCCGATTATGACGAGCCAATTACATTTATTTTTAAGAATTAACAAAGACATTTATAGTTGATTATTTAGCTACTTTTACATGGAGTTGTTTTTTTCCAATTGTCCATTCGTTTTTTAATTATTTAAAAGGATCCGTATATCAAGTCGTTTGAGTGCTTTTACATTAAAAACCCAATGCAGTTGATAAATGGCAACTATCAAGTTATGTAGGCATGCAATGAAGTCGCAGAATCTTCCTTTTCTCTGGGGCCTTTACGGGTTAATCAAAACAATATGTTAATTGCACATAAGCACAGATATAAAACTCATTTTGGATAAGCGAAATATTTAGTCGGTGCATTTCGGATAAAGCAGATAATCGTGAGTCTACTTTATTACACATTTTAATAAACTGATCGTAATATGGTTAATTTGGCATGTTATAGTTACACGTAATACGCACCTATCTTATTTTGTTAAAAACCCTGTTACGTTTGTACATAATTTTTTCTACACCACGAACATTTGTAGCAGAATAAACTACACAATGTTGCTAGATCACCGCTCACGTTGTATCCCCTCCCAAAGTTGAAATTACTCTCTTTTGAATAAAAATGTCCTCGTCACATCTATAAGGAAGTTATTATCGCTTAGATTACCGTATAAGCATGTTCTTGAACAAGCACGCCAGTATACACCAAACTTCGTTTTAAACTTATTTTTATATAGATTTGTTACCCTTACAACAAGAAATTTATTTCCAAAACGACTACTCCTGGAAGTAGGTTTTTTAAAAGAACCGCAGGAGATACTTTTATATGATTTTTACTGCACATATTTGTTATCAATTGCATCGATACGTTTATTGCCAAGTTTTGAAATGGATTGCAAAGACTTCGATAGTGATTGCAAAGATTGCAATTGGATTACAAGAGATTTCAATAGCTATATACACTTGATTGCAACACTGAATTACCCCTCGAAAGTACCTGTAGAATTTTTGCCATTAGCGTTATGAAAATTTATAATAATGAAATTATTAAATATTAATAAAGAATAAGTTTTTTTACCATTTTTCGTAAATAAAACAACGTTTTTCTAAACATAATTTGTTGGTACTCATTTTTTCCAAGAAAATTCTATGTTTTTATCAAAATTTACTTTGTGCCGTTATTTGCCACAAACGCACCTATATTTGAGGTTATATAATAATTTCGAATTAAAAAAATTTGTTGCTAAATGTCAGATTGAGTCTTCACAGCGCACGCCCCCGTTATAAAAATTTATAATCGTGCAATACAGCAACAAAAATTGGCTTATAAATAAATGCTTTATTACACAATTATAATAAGATCTGTTTGTAGATCTCGTAATAGAATTATTACCGGCTACGCCGGCTTTTAGAACAAAAAATGTTTAATAAAATAAATTTAGCTTACAATTTTTTTTCTTCACCAAACTTTTGTTTTGATGTTGTTCGTCAATAACAACTTTTGTGATCAGTAAGATAGACCATTCAAGTTATTGTTTTCTACTACCTTACAGCAGATTTAATTATTTTTAATAGATGAAAATAAATCTACGTATATCTTGAATAAGTAACTAATATTGAATCATGATACATTAAGATTTAAGTTACACTGCCTACTCCTTATCCGCTTTAGACGCACCTAAAACACGAAAAATTTCTCATGTAAAAGATTGTCATGCTGGCATTATTGTTTACACAGTAAACAATAGAAAACTTACTACTGACGTTAATTCACTTAATTTGTTAGTACTGGTTTTGTGGGGGTGGTTGACACTAATAATACACAATGGTAATATAATTATGAAAATGTAATTAAACCAAGCGGGCTCCACTTTTTATGGAAGTAATTATGTTAGCCATACTGAACGTAATACCTAGCTGCATTCTTTTATGTGTCAGTTTACAAATAGATACAGAGAGGATTTACATCACATTTGTATAGTATATTATATAGCAACAACCTCATTATATATATATATATATATATATATATATATATATATATATATATATATATATATATACTTATAAAAGAATATTTTTAAAAATATTATTATAAAAGGTGGTTATAAAATCACTACCGATTTCATTATAATTTAGTTTTTTTAACACCCAATGGTCCCAAAATTGGCCTTTTTATAAATGTATTTTATTTTCTTAATTCAGATGTTCAGATCACAAAGACGAGGTAAGAAAACATAAGTTTAAATGATAGATATTTTCAGTCGCATGCCCATACACATCGGTTTCTCATTTTACGTATAGAGTTAGTTCCTCCAGAATGCATTGCACTCTTTTAAAAGATAGCAAAGACTCTGGCGACAAGTTCATCTTGAATCATAATTTTTGGGTAAAATCGTGTATTTTATACATAATTAATTATAAACTACACACATTTCAACACTAATGACTGCTAGATCGCCTGCTTCAGCAAAGTTTATTAGTAATGTGCAACGATTTATGCGTTTACACCTGGCGTCGGTGGCATAACTCAAAAACGGCTCAACTTTCTGATTTTAGCATTCGATACACAGGATTAGTGTCTTGAACCATGTGATTATCGAGGTGTGAGGCACATCTACGAGACAATTCCACCGATCTCAACCAAATTCGGCTGATATAAGAAAGGCACCCTGGACGCGCACACATACAGTGAACTACTCATTCAATTTCGTCGTGTGTATGCGGCAGATTATACTCAGTCTGTTCAAAGTTAGAACACAGAAACATAAGAATGACATCCGCAAAGGTGAAACAGCAAAAGATCCAGAATAGCCAAACATGCCTGGAACGAACACTACCAAATTCTAGGGGATAGCAGAAATATTGGAGAATACGAGAATATTACTCGCCAGAAACTCATAGTATTAAAGAACAACCGACATACCAGGCAGGTATAGAAATAAAACCCATAACCCAATAATGCGTGAAGAGCTTAGGCTCAAGGTATGTGCGGAACACGGTACTGCACGAAATTCCATTTCTTTCCGATCCATGATCTCGTGTGTTGATAAGATTCTGGTAATAACCTTCGTTGATTCGGCAAACTCTCATTTGTCATCTTCAGGCCACTAATCTTGTTCAGGTTATTCGAATTGAACTGCTGTCTGGTGTGCGTTCCTTACTAATTATACCTTCACTGGCTTTCACTTTCTCTACTTTCTCTGCCTTACTTTCTGTTTTCCGTTTTAAGGCTGTTTCGGCGTTATTCGATTTCTACAGCTTCTATTGTTATTCTCCTAGTTAAATGTTCTGCTGATGCTATCCTTTTAGTCTTATCCAAGTTGATATTGTGTGATATCGATTGAACATATTGGCGTAAAGATGCTTTTCCTTACTGCTAACCGATGTTCTTCCAGCCTAGCGCTGGTTAGTCTGTTTTTTGGCCTATGTACGTTCGGTCCCAATCTTTGGTTTTTGGGTTAGGCAAAGTGGTTTCCATCTTTGCATGTGCCTTAAATATCGTTTTGATGTATTTGTTTTAGAATTCTGCTAATCCGGTCTCGAAAAATAATTACTACAAAAATTTTTTATTCACATTTTCCCATTTTGCGTAAACATAGCTATTAACATAGCTATTTTTAGTTATTTTCAAATATCTTAGAAAGTTGGAAACAATTTTGAATTTTCTTATCGGTATTTGAATTATCATGTAATTCTGCCCAACTTTGCTAGTTTAACCGACTCTGTATCTCTTATAACAAAGATAGCCACAGAACGTGGGTAGATTCTAGACACCCTGTATATATATATATATATATATATATATATATTTAATAAAGACATTATTCGGAACAACTTGTGTTTGTTAACGTGAAAATATATAATATTCAACGTTTCGGGGACTTACTATGTTCCCTTTGTGAATGATATTTAGTATATGAAATATGAAACAAGCTAACTAATTAATGAATAATAATTTTGATGAACGATTTGCAGATCCAAGATATGACGTTGAATTTGGAATTGTATTTGATGCCGGAATGTTAATAGAATCTTGAGTATCAGGATGTAGAGATGATGTAGATGTAATATTGGCCGAGATACTGGAAAGATTTTGAGTTATTGGTAATTTTGAATTTTGATTAATAAGGTTCTTCAAAATATGCGGTATCCTAGAACTATCATCACCTTTGTTAAGGGCATTAGGCCTCTTTTCAATTTCAATGGCTTCTCTAGTAATCCGCTCGTGTAAAGTATATAAAGGAGCAATTAATCGAATATTATTGGTGTTAATTTCGTCTCCAGTATCTAAATAATGATTAGCCAAAGATGACGAAGGATTTTGTTGATTGATGGCCAGTTTGTGTTCATTAGCTCTCGCATCTCATTTTCGGTTTGTTTGTCCAATATAACTTCTTGTGCAGCCGTTGCAAGGTATCTTGTACACTCCTTGATTTTCATTACAAATTTTGTCTTTCGGATGCTTCAAAAGTTGGTATAAGGTAAGGTAAGGTTTAAAAACGGGTCTAAAATGAGTTGGAATGGTTTTTAGGATTTGATTTTATTGACAATTTTGATTATTTCGTTCTGGCTGTAATTATTTTGAATTAAAATATTATGAACAGTATTCATTTCGTCATTTCTAGAATTTTGATCTGATAGATGATAAGAACGGAATATTAAAGACTTCATAACGCAATGTAACTGACTGGGGTGATGATGTGAAAGAGAATTTAGGTATCTGTTTGTATGGGTAGGTTTCCGGTAAGCACTATGTGAAAATTTGCCATTATCAAGTCTTGTTATAAGTGTATCTAAAAATGGGAGTGAGTTATTTATTTCAATTTTCATTGTAAATTTAATGTTGTTATGAATTTGGTTACGGTGAACTGAAAAAAAGATTCAAATTTTCTTTTCCATGTGACCAAATTGCAAACGTTTCGTCGATATAGCGATACCAAATCTTAGGTTTTAACGTTGTGGAATTTAGGGCATTAATTTTGAAATCCTCCATATAAATGTTGGCAAAATCCGGTGTTCCCTGTACTTGTTTATAAAATTGTACTGGAGGTCTATTTGCAAGATTGATTGAAAATAATTCACTAATTTCTCTATTAGAATGACCAAGGAAACTCCATTTTATAATCTGAATCTTTTCTTTTGTAGTAAAATGCTCATTGTATCACAAAAACACATTAAATACGGAACTATTTAATTTTAAAAACGATCTATTAAACAAACATTTATGATTGTTATTTTGAATAAAACAAAATACACAGGCTTGTTTTATTTTTTTCATGGCAAGTGTGATTTTTTGTTTAAATGCGATAACCAGTAAATGCCTTTTTTTTTAACAGATTGAGATTTTTTTTACAAAATTGGTCAAAACCTGCTGAGACCGAAATACTGAACAATTTTTGTTAATAAAATTTTTCTCTAAAACTTATAATAGAGATAAAATATGCAATTGAAAATTTAACATGGGCACGATATATCTGCGTGTGTGTGTGTGTGGTGTGCGCGCGTGCGTGGTGCGTGCGTGAGTGCGCGTGTGCGCGTGTGAGCGCGTGTGTGCGCGTGTGCGCGTGTGTGCGCGTGTGCGTGTGCGTGCGTGCGTGCGTGCGTGCGTGCGCGTGTGTGTGTGTGTGCGTGCATGTGTACGTGCGTGCGTGCGCGCGCGTGTATGTTGAGTTGAGTTTTCTGTGAAAAATTTTTTATTCAGCATTATTTTGATTTTTATCATTAAAAATTCTCAACGAAAGTTTGTTTGGTTTTATTTACATTATGTTTGGGATATCATGTACTATGTCTGAAAGAATGTTAAATATTATTTAGTTTCAATTTTTATCAATTAATTACACCTATCTATTCACTAAACAATGTACTACAATGTAGTAAGATATTTTATTTTATTTTGCCACCATAATGTTCTTTATTTTATTTTGCCATCATAATGTTCTTTATACGCCTCCAAATGCGGGCGTAATGTGGTCTTTATAGCACGGAAATGTTATTGATGCTAAGCAGCATGATTGACAGCAAACACATGACATGATATATACTAGCTATATCACAGTATCTTAGTAACAACAAATTAGCCTACTGTCGACTTTATTTCACTGAATTTGCATTTAAAAACTTGCCGAAAATACTGAATCTTTTTAATATTTTGTTCCAGTTTCATGGTGCAAAATAAAATAAAACATTGTATGTACCACGGGCATAATTGTAGATTATGGCTCTCAGGAATATAAAAGCCCTGCGCTTCGCGTCGGGCTTTTAACATTCCCTCGAGCCATAATCTTCTGATTATGCCCTTAATACATAAATATCTATTATACGCCTCCAAATGCGGGCGTAATGTGGTCTTTATAGTACGGAAATGTCATTGATGCTAAGCAGCATGATTGACAGCAAACACATGACGATATATAATAGCAATATGACAGTATCTTAGTAACAAGAAATTAGCCTACTGTCGACTTTATTTCGCTGCATTTGCATTTAAAAACTTGCCGAAAATACTGAATCTTTTTAAAATTTTGTTCCAGTTTCATGGTGCAAAATAAAATAAAACATTGTATGTACCACGGCATAATTAGATTATGGCTCTCAGGAATATAAAAACCCTCCGCTTCGCGTCGGGCTTTTAACATTCCCTCGAGCCATAATCTTCTGATTATGCCCTTAATACATAAATATCTATTATTTTATTTTGCCACCATAATGTTCTTTATACGCCTCCAAATGCGGGCGTAATGTGGTCTTTATAGCACGGAAATGTCATCGATGCTAAGCAGCATGATTGACAGCAAACACATGACATGATATATAATAGCAATATCACAGTATCTTAGTAACAACAAATTAGCCTACTGTCGACTTTATTTCACTGCATTTAAAAACTTGCCGAAAATGCTGAATCTTTTTAATATTTTGTTCCAGTTTCATGGTGCAAAATAAAATAAAACATTGTATGTACCACGGGCATAATTGTAGATTATGGCTCTCAGGAATATAAAAGCCCTCCGCTTCGCGTCGGGCTTTTAACATTTCCTCGAGCCATAATCTTCTGATTATGCCCTTGATACATAAATATCTATTATACGCCTCCAAATGCGGGCGTAATGTGGTCTTTATAGTACGGAAATGTCATTGATGCCAAGCAGCATGATTGACAGCAAACACATGACGATATATAATAGCAATATTACAGTATCTTAGTAACAAGAAATTAGCCTACTGTCGACTTTATTTCACTGCATTTGCATTTAAAAACTTGCCGAAAATACTGAATCTTTTTAAAATTTTGTTCCAGTTTCATGGTGCAAAATAAAATAAAACATTGTATGTACCACGGGCATAATTGTGGATTATGGTTCTCAGGAATATAAAAGCCCTCCGCTTCGCGTCGGGCTTTTAACATTCCCTCGAGCCATAATCTTCTGATTATGCCCTTAATACATAAATATCTATTGCTTTTTTATCAAATGTTGAATTCCTAATATCTTCGAAAAATTAATTATTTTAAAAGATGCGATTCAAAAATATTTTATTTCGCAATGAGATGAATGTTAATTATTTAATTAATGTAGAATTATTTAAATTAGTGGTACAAACATCTGGAGAGCGGTTTACCCCTCGGCATTTACATTAATTACGTATATTAAGTAAACTTCATTTGGGATACTTAGAAAATATTAAGAAATGAATCGTGATAAATTATTAAATATAACCAACTTCTATTTCTTTTTTTGCCAGTTTAGAATAAATATAAGCATAACATTAAAGGAGATTATTTCTGAGATTGTATTTAAAATTTAAAAATCATTTTTTTTCACATCAGGCATCAAGCATTATGTGTACTTGAGAATAATAATGAGCTAGTCGTGGCATTCAGAACTCATAAAAAATAAGTATTTATTATTTATTTAAAATCTAATTAAAAAAAATAAAATCACACTTTTACGGATTGTTGCACAAAGTAGTGCTGTAAAAGGAACCCCTAAAACAATTAGTAAAATATTACAAACATTATTCTATTTCTATCGATGGTTCGAGAACTAAAGTAAGTCCTCGTCAAGGACTTATCCACGGTTCCCACTAGGATCGTCATCAATAGCAAGTTTATGCATGTAATATTCCCATTCTAGAGAATTCTACATCAAAAAAATTCATTAATCATTTTCAATTAACATAACCGCACTGTAAAATATTGAGGCAATAACTCATTAATTGTAAATCGTGATTGTAATAAAATTTTAATTCATGCCTCTCTCTCAATAGAGCTTTCAACACCGCACGCAATCATGTCACGTTTCCAGATCGTTTCCTACTACATTTGCCTTCATTCATTATACATTAGAAATTCAGAGTCAAAGCTGAATTTTCTGATAAACAATGCCTAAGCTAGATTGCAGTAGATCTGTAATGTACACAATGTAATACAAATTTCGACTCACGTTATTAACGCATATCAAAGTTATATAAGTCAATTATTATTAATGTAGCTACACTGATTTCTTTTCTGTTTTGTAGATTAGAGAGTAGCAGAATACAAATAAAAGTAGTAAAGAAAAACTTACCCGATGTGGTGCACACAATAATCTGTGAACAGCAGCCAGCTGGTTGATGAGGGGTAATGTAACACTAAATGTATGTAAGGGTGGTCTAGGAGGATCCGGAAAGTTTGTAGTATACGAAAATGGATCTATATCGTTCAAATATTGAACTCTGCATGTTAATGACATTTTGAATGTATTGGGTTACTTAGATTTGCACAAAAGTTCACATTGTGTTATCATAACATTAATTGATATATTGTCACTAAAGTTTTCACATAAATTTTAAGGTTAACATAAAGTTACTGTAACTTCTGGAAATAAATTTTTTTATGTTGTTGTTTAGGTCCGCACTACCTAAATCGATATCACAGATACTCCATCATTAAATATGTACTCGAATATGCACTATAATGATCATAATTCAATTTAAAATCATCTTTAAAGAAAAATCAGAAATTTCTCAAACACAAAAGCATTTAGACGCTAATAATTAATGTTTTTAACAATTATCCAGCTATGTGAACCTGGCTCCGCACATTGACATAATTTTTTTTAATATATTCAAATGTATCATCATTTGTGCCTGGCAGCGTTTGTGCCACCATTTTTTTCGTTGGGCTTCAAGGGATAAAAAAATATGAGGGGGGCCCCAAACAACTTGCACCTCCCTTTACATTTTTTTAATTTTTTTTTAACGGTAATCGAAGTAGAATCGTTTCTGCCCGTTTGTGCCAAGCAGGGTACGAATATACGAGGGGATGAAAAAAATGTTTGCACCGCCATTTAAGTTTTTCAAATTTTACAACGGCATTCAAAAGAGAATCGTTGGTGTCAGCTTTATTTCGTTTGTACCTGAAAGAGGTAAATGCATATTAGGAGATGAAAAAAATTTGTCACCACCCTTGAAGATTTTTAAAATTTTCTAAGGGATTTGAAAGAACATCGTTTGTGCCCGTTTGTGTCATCATTATTTCTTGTTTGACCTAAGGGGTAAGTATTTTTGGGGGATAAAAAAGCTGTTGCACCGCCCTTAAACATTTTCTTAATACTTTACATTACGGGTCCCACGCCAAGTAACATTTTTTTTGCAGTTTTTTTTATTTATGTTATTTAAGAAATATTAGACTGGGGGAGTCATAAAAAATATTGTTCTTTCCATAAAAACCCTATAACAAATTTGCAATTTCCGTATATCTGAACAATGCATAAGAATGCACAAGGATATGTAGGATGTGCAGAGTGTTAGGATTGAACTACCTTAATACGAAACCCTTTTACTCGAAAAACAAATCACAAAAAAAGACAGCAAGAACATCCACAAACAATTGTTTCGATTGCTGAAGAAAAATGTGTAAGTGTGGTGTAAAAACATTTGTTTCGCTGTTTCCTATACCTTGGGGCACGAACAAATTTAATTGAGACAATTGCTGCCATGTGGGGTGTAGCGTTTACCACAATCGCTACCACAACCTGATATTCCCCCCGCAACCATCTTACCACCCTACATATGCTTATGCACCGTTCAGATATACGGAAATATGCAAATCTTTTATGGGGTTTTTATGGAAGCTGTAGGATTTTTATGCCCCCAGTCTAACATTTCTGAAGTAACATAAATACAAAAACTGCTAAAAAAAGACGTTTGGCGTGGGACCCCTAATGTAAAGTATTAAAAAAATATATAAGAGCGTTGCAAATTTCTTGTTCATTCGTAATATCCACTTACCGCTTGAAGTACAATCGAAAAAAAGCTGGCACAAACGATTCTTTTTCTATTGCAGTTAAGCAATTAAAAATTTTAAAGGGCGGTGCAAATTGTCTGTCCCCCTCGCATTTTACCCCCCAACCCTTGAGGCACAAACGAAAAAAAGGGTGACACAAACGATGATACATTTGAATCTCAATGTGCGGTACCAGGTTCACACAGCTCAATTATCGACCATTTCAATTTTTGTTTTTATTCCTTATTAGTGTCATAAACCAACAATGCGCTTCGTAAGCTATGGACCCTTACGGACATGAACATTTTAAGTACGAACAAGTTTTAAAAACACTAAATTTTTTCATTTATGAAGTGTAAAAGGAAAAGTGTTTCATTCCATCCTCAAAGAGGAGGACGGGCTTCTAAAACTATCCTAGCTTCTTTAGCTACAATGATGAAATTCCTAACATGTACATATTAAGTATGTATGGCATAATGGGATTAAGGTGTGCAGAGAATTGGAAAAACAGACTTGGAGTACCGAGAGGAAAGTTACTGCTCCAAACACACGTAATGTGCATACACGCAGTGATAACACTATGTGTGTATGCGATAGTCCTTTGAAATAAGCATAAGAGGAATCGAACCCAGTATTCCAGAATGTTACACAGATCGTGTGACCACTGACCCAGATGCTTACTATGAAGTATTTCTATTTAATGATTCACAAATGTCCTTTCTTTTAATGCCCCCAGAATGAATGATATAAAATAACGCAGCCTACGGCAAAAGAATATGTGATACTTAATATTTTATTATATTCTTTTTTTATTTCTTGTCACTACTTTAAAATTTTTTTCGCTTTATATTAGGTATTATCTACTGCTCTACTATTTAAATAGTAAGTACTCTTTAGAAAATGGAAGCTTCCATTAAAAACAGATAGTTAACATTTCATCTGTTAAGAAAGTAAAAGAACGTTGAGAGGTCTTAGCAACATATGGCAACAATGATGCTTGCTGAACGGAAGCGAGGATAATAAGTATACATGATGGAATTCGTATTTCTATATATTCATTTGCGGTTCTGTTGTCTAAAGCATGCGGGTACAGTCAACTTTCAAATTAGTTGAAACATTTAATTAGTGATTGTATAGTGTACGTTGTAATAAAGAGATACTTTTAATTAATAGCTATTTGTATTGCTAGGAAGGAAAGTGGTGGTTTTCTTCCCGACTGCAGAGTTTGCTGCCCGAGTCGAGCAACTGTAGAAGGGAGGAAAACACACTTTAGTGTAATACATATGATTTTTTCCAACACCTTCATGAAAACTGTAAATAATAAATAAAAATGTGAATCTAGAAATTTAGCATCGAATCTAGTAGTTATTATCGTTATCAAGGAGTCGGAAGAACAAACATTCGAAAATTTCGAAATTTTTGATTGATCCACAATTTTCTCTTGAAAAAACGTTGCGTTCTCAAGAAAATGGCAGAGATTGAAGAAAATGATGAAAATTCAATTCCTGAAGACATTATGGAAGAGGTGAAAATATTAAATTTAAGTTTATTACCAGAAAAATCACAACTACGGTATGAAAAGGAATACGATCTCTTGTTATGTTGGATGAGGTAAAGAAAAGTTAAGAGGATAAGTGAAGAGGTAATTTTAGCCTATTTTCTGCACCTGTCAAAAAATTTATGATCTTCAACACTATGGTCAAAATGGTCCATGCTTCGATCAACTGTTTTAATAAAAGAAGATTTGGATATAAAATTTTCTAAATTAGTGGCATTTTTGAAAAAAAAAAAAGGAGCTGGGTACAAGCCGAATGAAGCTGCTACTTTTACCAGAGAGGAAATTAATAATTTTATCATCGAAGCACCGGAGGAACAGTATTATTTAATGTCTAAGATCTATTTAGTATTAATATTTTTCACTATTAATTCGTTATAGTTAGGTTGCTTTAATTATTGCTATCTGTGGTGCTTTCCGGTGTGATGAATTGTGCCAAATGGCCAAATGTTCAAGATAGGGGAGATATTATAGTAATAACCCTTCCGGCTACAAAAACCAAAATACAAAGAGTATTTATAATTACAAATTAACATTAACGTTTTTGAATTGATTAGAAGATATACCTCTCTGAGACCGACTAAAACGGACCATTCACGTTTCTTTATTTATTATGGTAAATCAAAATGTTCAGTGCAAGTGGTGGGAAAGAACACCATGTCAAAATACCCCACAAAACTGCTAAATACTTGAAGTTGCCAAATCCGAAACTTTATACAGGACACAGTTTAAGAAAGACTTCTGCATCACTATTGGTTGAAGTCGGTGGAGACATACTCACAGTGAAAAAACATGGGGGCTGGCGATCGACACCGGTTGCAGAAGGTTATTTAGACCAATCTATTTCAAAGAATTCCCAAGTTACTAATCAAAGCATTAATGGACCAACTTCTTCATCAACTATTATATCACATATTTCTTCAGAAACTTTTTCTGCGACACATGTCTCTTCCAATATTTCATTCGGTTACAATACGAAGAATATCCCTGATAATTTCACGAATTCAATTAGTTTTAATAATCTTACAAATTGCACATTTAATTTTTTCAATGACAAATCTTAATTTAGTTTATTTAAAATGTTAAATAAAAATTAATGTAAATTCAACCCTAATGAATATAATAAAAAATTAAATTTTTTTAGCGAGAGCCAAAATATTTTGCCTACCTAGGGAGGAAAAGTGGTACTTTCGTCACGAAAATTAGGGAAGAAAATTGAATTTCCGATATAGGTGTTGGAAAAACTTATTTTTTATTTCCATTAATTCAAATATGCCCTAAATTGACTATATAATTCAATTACATTAATCTACAAATTACAGTAAATAATTTTCAGTAATTCAAAGTTAATACGAAAACGTTAATTCTTTAATCTCTCACCAATGCGAACACCTTTATTGTGGTGCCTAGCTTTCAAGGAATGGTGCTATTATCCCCACTTTGTCTATCTTCAAGAAATCAAATTGAAAAACAATTTTATATGAAAAAATACAATCTTTTGCAATCGATCGTGACACAACTTTTATGTACTACAGCTCGGATTGTAGTAATGGTGATACTGATCGAGATCTGGACAACCTGTGAAGTCGAGGATGACTCTGTGGACGATTATAATGAGAACTGCAGTTCTTCAAAAGATCTTCCGTTTGCTAAGATCACATATTCTTGTGAGAAAAAGATAGACAATAACGCTGAAAACTACTAGACTCTTTTACGATGATTGATGGTACATACATCGGATGAGTAATTGAGATCACCGACGACTCGTACGTTAAGGTCAAGTTTTAAAAGAAAATTTGCATCCGTTTATTTTGATCTAACATGATGATATTCAAGAAGTCGAAAATAAATACATTTACCATGGTTCCATAACTTTACAGGGTACTGGGCCTTTTAGTTTAACAGAAACAATAACACACCAAGTTATCAGTAAATAGCAGTAAGCAAATTAGCAGGGAATGTACTTTTTATAAAACATTTATTTTTACATTATACAGGGTGTCCGGAAATGATGCGCAAAAAAATTAGTTGCTGATTCTACAGGAAAAATGAGCGTGACAAGTTCCTATAACACATTTTCGAAAACTCAAAAATAACGGAGCTACAGGGCGTCAAAGTTAGATTTAAAAAATTTTTTTTTTAATAACTTTTTTGTTGGTAATTCGGTTGTTTTAAAATTTGGTACACTTATTATTTATGATCTTTTGTATTATCGGTCAAAAGTTGACATTTGTCCCTCATTGCTAAGGGGATGAACTCAACCTTTCCATCTACTTAATAACCTACAACTTTTTGGTTTTTCAGTTTCTGTTGTGTACAATTTCAAAAAATAAAAGGGCGCTTAAAATTACGCAAAAAAGGTTTACTTGTTACATCTCTCTAAAATAAGCCGTTTCGATAAAATCTGCTTTTAAAATTGTTTTAGAGAGATGTAACAATTAAACTTTTTTTTGCGTAATTTTAATCGCCCTTTTATTTTTTGAAACTGTACACTACAAAAACTGAAAAACCAAAAAGTTATAGGTTATTAAGTAGATGGGAAGGTTCATCCCCTTAGCAATGAGGGACAAATGTCAATTTTTAAACGATAATACAAAAGATCACAAGTAATAAGTGTATCAAATTTTAAGACAACCGGATTACCAATAAAAAAGTTATCACAAAAATTTTTTTAATTCTAACTTTGACGCCCTGTAGATCCGTTATTTTTGAGTTTTCGAAAAAGTGTTATAGGAACTTGTCACACTCATTTTTCATGTAGAATCAGCAACTAAATTTTTTGCGCATCATTTCCGGACACCCTGCATAATGCAAGATTTTTCATTGTAAGTAAAATGTTTTTTAATATGAGGTATGGTTTTTCATTATATAAGCAAGAAACTTTCATAACAGTCATTATTCATTATTTTGTTTATTTTGCAATATTATGTTGTTTTTTTTGTAAAGATTTATAATAATAACAATTGATCTAGAGGGCGCATTTTATTTTACTGTTGTGCATCATTATTATTAAATCATAAAAACAAACTCCTAAATACTGAAAACGAATTCACGAGAAATAAGGTGGAAGTGTGAGAAATAAGTGGAAGTTTGATGGAAGTATGTGGAAGTCTTTTCAAAAGTGGAAATAGTTGTACACGATGTTTACGAACTGTTTACCCCTGGCTTATTATTTACGCGTGTGAAGTTAGCACCCCGACAAAGAGTTCCAATAGTTCTGACTAGAGTTCTAGCTTCCTTTTAAAGAGTTTAGAAGTACTTTATAAAAAAGAAAGAGTTCCGCTCATTAACGGTTTCAAATTTTAAATCGAGATGCAGTACTTCTGACTAGCTAAATTAGTATATTGTGCGAAATTCTAGAGTTCCTGATATGAAAATTTTTTTTGAAAATTAAAAAAAAATTAAAAATTCTTGAAAAATCAACTTTTCATGTTCTTTTTTATTCATTCCTAGTAGTTCTCGCTGATTTAAAAAAAATTATAATAAAAATGAAATAGTTACAGCCCTTTTACTGAAAAAAAGAAAATATTTTAAAGAGTTCTAATAGTTCTCGCAGCAGATTTGGATAGTATTCGAAAAGTTCTGAAAGAAATTCTAATGATTGAAAGCGATCCGATTAATATTTATAAAATTATTTGGCTTTAAAAAAATGCATAGCTTAAATTTTCGACGATAAATATATTGAAAAGTTCCAATAGTTCCAAAATAGTTCTCGTGTAGTTCTCTACATGCACAATGCCTTTCCAAAGAGTTTCAATGCTAAAATTAATTGTATAATTTGTTTGCTAGTATTCACTCAATGTTTTGTAGCCCTTGGGCTTCGCCCTCGTGCTGCACACTACATCTCAGGAAAAATCATGTATTTCTCTCCCTCTGTGTATAATATACTATTAATTATAATTTTTTTAGTGTAACTATGCAATCTCTTTTTTATACGTTCATAACGAAAACAGGCAACATTGTAAAAACAAAAACAATAATCTATGTCAAAATGACGTTTAAAACTTCATGTCAGTTAGAGATTAATAGACATAAATACATGTTGTTGAAAAAAATTCCATAGCTGCCCACTTCTATACCACTATTACAGTTTAACCATTTTCATTCATGTTTAATTAATTTTTAGAGTTACCTTGCGATATATTGAGAAACTTAAAAAGTTATTGTAAAATTAAATTTTCTTTAAGAAATATGTCTACAGTTTTTCTTATAAAATTAAGCATTATTCAGATATTGAAAAAAAACACTTACATTCTACTTAGGAATTTTTGCACAGAACATAATTAATCGATATGTATAAGGTCTACATCTAGGTATGTTTATATCTTTGAAATATGCAGCTATTTTAGAAATATTTGAAAAACCAAAAACTGACCCTAATAAACCCCCTCCACTGCTGGATTTCTTACAAAATGTAATCAACTCCAAGCCAAATAAAAACAAACTTAAATAAAAAATTTTAAGTGTGTAGGGTGTTTTCGTTCTGGAGTTATCGTGCATAGGAACTAACATACATTCCCACAGGCACACACAGGCATCCAGACATAATGACTGATCTTGACGAAACTTGGCTAAAAGTTGTAAAATGCGCTAATAAGTCGATTTAGCGATAGTGTATGTATATGTAGGTTGGAAGGTAAAAATTATAATTAAAAATTAAAATTATTTCATTTCTTTTAATTTTTTAAGTTAGCATCTAGATGTCTATTAACCTCTGTTTGACATGAAGTTTTAAATGTTTGTTTGACATAGATTGTTTTTGTTTTTACCATGTTGCCTATATTCGTAATGAACTTATTATAAAAGAGATTGCATAATTATATTAAGAACAACGTTATTAAAATTATTTCATTTCTTTTGATTTCCATTTTGTAGGTTGGAAGAAAATACATATATTTTCATTAAATATATATCTAATAATTGAAAAATTATTTACACTGAAACAATCAAAACTTCTATGAAAAAAATTATGTTTTAATGACTTTAAGTCTTTAACTTTGGTGCTACATCCAAATTTTTTTGTGTAACACATTAATTATTGATCGGATTGCATTCAGGCATTCCAATTTCTTTTATAACTTTCTGAGTACTATCCAAATCTACCGTGGGAACTATTGGAACCCTTCAAACTATTGTTCATCGATACTTTGAAAATTTGCGAGGATATAGACGAGACCCTAGTCGATTTTCAATAGTTGCGTTGCAAGTCAAAATTGAATTTTGTTTTTCAAAAATTTTATATTTTTTAATTTTCAAAAAAAAATTTTCATATCAGGAACTCTAGAACTTTGCAAAATATAGTAATTTAGCTAGTCAGAACTACTGGATCTCGATTTTCGATGTGAAGTTAGCACCCCATTTTTCAAATTAAAATTTGGAACCGTTAATGAGCGGAACTCTTTTTATTTTTTATAAAGTACTTCTAAACTCTTTAAAAGGAAGCTAGAACTCTAATCAGAACTATTGGAACTCTTTGTCGGGGTGCTAAAATTTTAAAATATTTGATAATCGTTTTGGTAAAATAGAATACAACAATTGTCTGTTCAAATCTACCAGCTATTGTTACAAACTCAGTGGGCTTTAAAAATTGCATTCAAACACTAACACATTTACCAGTAGTCATTCAAGTTCCGGACGAAGTACTAAAATTTTTTACCAATCGTTCGGTCCCAAAACAAGCAAAATCAATAATTAATCTTCTACGTTACGCTAAACTTAGGCTGTTCAGGACCACAATTTTTAAACGAAAAGATTAGTTTTATTTAGGATACTTAGTCAAATATTAATTGTGAGAAGCAATTTGAATTAGAGTTAATAGTGTTAATTAATCCTTACTAAATCACCGACAGTTTATTTCATTTAAAGAGACCACCTATTTAATAAAATTCAATCATTGTTATCAATTAATGGTGAAAACCCATGTTTGTAAAGAGGGAAACTGTATCTATATACCATACCGCGCTCTCGTCCGAATTAACTATAATTTTAGGAACATCTTCAACCTCCGTATTGAGCTCTGAAAGTAATCTCCGCTGATGCAACCGCTTGGAAGCGGTGGAGGTTCAGAATTGGCCCAAAGACCGCACTGTTCCTTTGGGTGGTGCTCGCAGAAGGTTAAAATACTTTCAAAATGGTTGAACCTCTGGTTATACTGAAAGTCGAACCTAACTTTCCCAATTCAAATGGAACCATCTCTTGTTTAATGGAGAATTAGGTTATAAATAGAATAAACATATTTTTTGTAACATGTCTATGCTTTAAAATTGCAGACCTTACAATACATGGCATTTTTTAGCAACGATATATTATATGACATGTGGATAGTCAGTAAGAGAAATAGGAATCTAAGCGAAACTGACTAAAGTTTGGCCGTTTTTTATACAACCGTTAGATAGAGTTGCTATGGGATATTCAATTTCACCATCGACTGCAAATTATTTTATGGAACATTTCGAGGAACTAGCTCCAAATAATGCACCTAAGAAACCAAAACTTTGGCTTAGATATGTTGATGATATCTATGCTATCTAGCCTTTTGGGAAAGAGGAATTAATGATGTATCCCAAACCTTATCAACATAGCAACATTAAATTTACAATAGAACAAGAAAAAGATGGTTTTCTTCCATTCCTTGATGTTCTCATTGAAAGAAAACCAGATGGAAGCCGAACACATTCACATCGTAAGACAATTCATACAGATTACTATCTTAACGCTTCAACACACCAGCACAAAAGTTTAGTACAATACGAACTTTGCACAATAGTGCTACAAATATTTGTCATCCAGATAAAAAACATGAATTAAACCATCTTGAAAAAGTCTTCATAATAAGACCTCCGGCAAACAACAAATTAAGACGTCATTTCAATCGTGACCAACGATGCATACGGATAATAAAGCTATAACTTCAAATAAGTTTGTCATTTTACCTTTTCTTGCAAGCACAATGAATAAAATTGCTAAAATATTACAAAAGCATAGTATAAAAGCAGCTTACAAAAGCAGTATTAAAATTCAAAATCTTCTGATTTTTGCCAAAGACCAAATACATTACATACATGTGGTGCTTACGAAGTACCATGCTCTTGTGGTAAAGTCTACAATGGTGAAACTGGAAGAAACATTAACACCAGTTTAACAGAACACAAAATACACTTACGCTTACTTCATCCTACTAAATCAGCAATTGCTGAACATGCTTTAAACACTCTACACAACATAAAATACGATAGGATTTGGTACACACGGAATATTCGAAAATCTATTGAAATCCTTCCCAAAGAAAGAGTTATTTATTATAAGAGGTATTTACACAAAACTATTCAGAGATTATCTACTTTCATCGTTTCTCTTTTCTATTGGATATTTTATTACAAGGAAGGAAGGGCTTCATAATATATAGTTGCATATTTCAAAATAATTTTTAATTGCTCTTAAACACCTGAAGAAGAAAATCACGTGTATAAATTTAGTTTATTCGTCAATTCAATAGCGACCTGAGTATAGAGAATTTAAATATGGAGATGACAGAAGCAACAAAAGGGAAACCATAGGCAATATGGAACGACTTCTAGTATCGTGTCAAAAGGAAGAAGGGCGGCGTTGTAACTTGGTTGTGTACGAAGGAGAGAGCAGAAAAATGTAGAGGCACTTTGGTGGCGGAAGAAAAGTCTGTGTTACGAGTAACAGAACACGTGTATAAACCCGACGTTGCTGCTGGTAGAGTTAAAAAGTGCATCGCGAACACTACGATGAAAGCCAGGGTACACGATGATTTTTCTACAATCTCCAACGTTTACCAGAAAGAAGTAAACGGTTTATTCAATTTACGCATATTTTTGATTGGTTTTTCTTCAATAACTCAAAAACTATCGCACTTATAAGGAAGTTTAACGTCTTAATTGAAAGGTAAAGAAAACAAGAATCGATTTTTACTTTTTTATATTTATGCCACTAATACAAACGTTGATATAGTGCTTTAAAGATGGCGCTGTAGTGGTAATATGACAATTTTCCATCTTGCCCCTTACATATCTCTAAACCGACTGCTTTTGGATAAAACTTAGGTAGCACTAATTTTGTATTTTAACTTGTTTTCATTTCTCATGGAGCTGATTAGATTTTGGAAGAAATTCAACGGCGGAGAGGGGGTTTATTAGGAATTGTTTTTTATTTTTATCCAATATTTCTGAAACGGCTGTATATTCCAAAGATAAAAATACCAATATATAGACGTTAATAATACAGATTTTTTAAAGAAAATTTAATTTTACCTAACTTTTTTATAAAGTTTCTTAATATAAAGCGAAATAAGTGTAAAAATTAAATAAGTGATTGAAAATGCTCAAACGATATTTTTATAGAAGAGCGCGGCTTTGGAATTTTTTTAAGTTAGCATTTCGATGCCTATTAACCTCTATCTCTCATGAAGTTTTAAACGTCTGTTTGGCGTAGATTGTTTTTGTTTTTACTGTTGCCTATTTCCGTAATTAACTTATTATAAAAGACGTGGCAGAATTGTCATAAATAAAATTGTTATTAAAATTATTTCATTTCTTTTAATTTCCATTTTGTAGGTTGGAAGGTAGTGTGTTGTTTCACAGCAGAAATTCAATTTTGAGAAAAATATTGCTCTGAGTGAAAAAAACATGTAATTATCACTACCGTAGTAGACATCTTTAATTTATAAAAACTTTTGAGTATCTTAACATTTCTGTTTAAATTTAACATACAGGGTGCCTAAAATGTATGGAATGATGGTTCTGAAGCCGTAACGGTACATTTTATTACAAAACTTTCAAGACAAAAGTTGTTTGAAGAAATAATGCCCTAATGTGCATATGCCAGAAAAAATATTTTGGTTGTCAATTTTCAGATGACGTCATCGGCAGTTTTTTTTTTAAATCGTAACCCCAAAATTTTGTTCCACGCTTTTAAACCTCTTTCAATTGTCAAAATGACAGTATAACAAATTTGATATCTTACATAAGAAAATTTTTGAGAAAAAAATTGAAAGTAGAAAAACATAAATTTTATTACAAACAAAAACACATAAATCTGTCATAAAAACTACGAACAGAATTTCTTAATGAATTAGGCGGTAATAATTGTGCTTCGTCGATTATTTTTATTGTAGCGCTTCTAGATTGTCGGGTCTGTTTCTGTACACCTTAGGTTTTAAATCACTATAAGAAAAAATCGCACGCTGTAAGATCCGGTGATTTTGAAGGCCATTCGACCATCCCTCGTCTACCTATTCAATGATTCGGAAAGACTTCATCTAAATATCTCCGCATATTTAGAAAGTCGTGGAGTGGTGCCCCTCTTGTTGAAACCACAGATCAACATTAGGAAATCTTGACAAGTTGGAATAATTTGCACTTTCTTTATTTATAAAAAAGGACAAATAATGCGATCACGGCAAATCCCTGCCCATACATTAATTTTTTGTGGTCTTTGGGTATGCTGTTGGATAATCAAACGGAAATGTTCAGTCAACCAGTAACGACAATTACGTTTATTTGCCCTTCCATTTACCTAAATAAAATATAGCCTCGTCCGTCGAGGAAGTTTGGATGATGCGCTCCATCATATACTCACAAAATTCCACACGTCGGTCATAGTCATCTTCTGAAAATTTCTGCAGTAAAATAGGTTTATATGGGTGCAGTTTTTCCCCTTTCAGTATACTATGTATGGAACCTTTACTTAAGTCGTGATTTAGAGCTAGCTGACGCGTTGAAGTGTGTGGATTTTCTGTGATCTCTAAAAATACCTCTAATTTTCTATCTTGGTTTGTTGCCACGTATAGTGGACCAGATTTTGGAAGATCCTTGACATAACCTGTTTCTTTAAGGTGCTCGATTTGGATAAACTTCATTAAAAAGTTCGGAGACTTCTTATTGTGTCCTCTTACGGTCTCCACAACTGACCATTGTTAAAATCTGTATTCTCTGAATTTCTGATAAATGCACCATGGTATTGAATTAGCACTACTTTCACAAATACACAGAAATGTAATGGTTTTTATTTCTGAAAAAAGGATGTTTTATGTGCAAACAGCTTAGTTGGTAGGTTTTGTACAAAAATTAAAATCTTAAAGATAGATTTACACTTCTCTGAATGTTACCTACTTTATTAGAGTTGTTTTTGTTTCTAATAAAAGTTATGACTCTCAAGTTATGTAAGATATAAAATTTTTTATACTGTCATTTTGACAATTGAAAGAAGTATAAAGCGCGAAACAAAATATTATTATTATATATTGAAACCTCTACAGGCAAAGTTGCTTTATTACACGAGGGCTATAAGTATCGAAGAAATAAAAATAGCATAGTGTGGACCTGTGTTCATGAAAAAACCTTAAAGTGTCGATGATCTCTGATTGCGGAGTCGGAAAGTAGTGAAGTTCACCAACGATTATCTCATAACTGTATTCCGGACGTGGCCAAGGCGGAAGTCGAAACAAAACTTTTTAAGTGTAAGAAGAGCTAACGTCAGTTACCAAGATATTTGATGAAGAAATGAGAGATGTGATAAATAAAGGGTATGATTTTGTAACCAATGTATCACAATTTTCTTCAATGGCTTACTCATTATACCGAAACCGACGAAAAGCTCTTGGAGCATCTTTTATACCAGGAAAAAGAGAAGACATTAAGTTGCCTCTGAGTCTAACACAAGACTTCTTATGGATTGACGATGGCGACGAACACGGTATCTTGATATTTCAACTGCAAGGAGACTTTTGACCGATAATAAATATATTTTCATGGATGGGACATTCCAAAACAGTTTTACTAGTTGTATACGATCCATGCTGATGTAGGCAGTATTACTGAATCAACTTGTGTTTTTCCATTGCTGTACGCTTTGAAACATGAAATATACCTGCGACTTTTTACTCTAATTAAACAAAATGTGCCTTTTTGGTTACCGAAATTAATTAGAATAGACTTTGAAAGTGTTGTTCTTTAAGCCCTGCGTGAAGTGTTCAAATGTACTATTGTTTCTGGATGCAATTTTCATTGCGGTCAGTGTTTGTGGCGCAAGGTGCAACATTTAGGACTCGTTGTTCGGATACACGTGAAACTGTGCGCGGCGTTAGCTTATGTACCTCCAAAAAACATTGACGACGGATGGCTGTCGATTATGGAGTCGTCGCCAGAAGAGCCTCAAATACAGTTATTCAATGATTATTTTGTAGAAGAATGGCTTGATAACAATAATTTCGAGAGAATTTGGAATTGCTATGGCCAACGACATCGAACAACTAACACGGCAGAAGGTTGGCATTCACGTTTAAATAAAATAATAGGCAAAATTAATCCAAACGTTCTAGAATTAATTAAAACCTTATACTATACTGGAATATACGCAAAAGTAGAATTAGGATTACCAACAAAGCGTAGAAAGAAATAGAATAAATAACATTTCACAGAAGTTTAACAAAGGGGAAACCAATTTAGAACACTGTTTAAAATACTTGGCTTACATACCAAGACTTCAGTAGAATTTTTTTTTAATTTACATTTTTTTTCATTCTTTGATATAGCTTGTAAAAATAAAGATTTTTCTATTTCGTCTTAGCGCTTTATTACACTGTGACATCTGGAATATACAGCCGTTTCTTTCTAACGTTTGACTTTTAAAAGAAACGTACGCGTCTTTAGTCAAACCGTAAATTAGCTACATGAATTAAGAATTACACTGTACGTTTAAACTATTTATCATAAGAACCATCGAAGTAGAAAGCGATAGACACGCAAACGTAAGCGATGTTTCAAATGACTTGAGACCGCCCGCTAGAGGTAAACACAATGGAAATGTAATCCTATTCCAGAAGTTACCAAACGTTTTGAAGGGTTTTGAATGTTAACTGTGTTCCTTTGGGAAATTGTCTTTTTTTGTGTGTGGGTGCAGAGGTTTTATTATTTAATATAATTCATTTATTTTTAAATGTGCAACAACGAAATCATTAATAGATAATTAAAAAGGAATTGATATGCATAAACCAGTTTCTATTATTATAAGTTATTATTATGAACGAATAGGTTCAAAGGTAAATATGTAATTAAAAATTATTATTAATTTTATTAAATACATAAATAAAAAGTTTACCTCGAGTAGGATTTGAACCTACGACCTGTACTTTGCTAGAGTACCGCGCTAACCAACTGCGCCATCAAGGTTCAAGCCCCAACCGATGTAAATTTTGTCTTTAATTACAGTTTCTATTGTTTACTAATAAGGACATTACTTATACATGCAGAGCATAAGGTATATTCCTATAAATAAAACAAAATTAGAACTAAATAATGAGGAATTGATTACAACTTTCTATACCATTATAAGCACATTCCAATATAATATTTGAATTAGTCTTTGCTTGTACTGTGACAAGGCAACGTGTTCTTATTGAAATCTGATAACAATGCAAGGAAGCTGTGTGTGCCAACAATTTATAATTTCTATCAACGTCAATGAAGATTGTAGTGATGACTCTGATTTTGAGTTTTAAAGTATCATTACAATATCATACGCGAACATTTCAAGAAAACCATTTACCTAAAACCAAGAAATGCAATGCGTGCTTCTTAGTTCTAATTTTGTTTTGTTTTATTTATTGGAATGTACCTTATGTTCTGCATGTACAATTAATGTCACGATTAGTAAACAATAGAAACTGATTTATGCTTATCAATTCCTATTTATTTACCTATTAATGGTTTCGTTGTTGCACATTTAAAAATAAATGAATTATATTAAATAATAACACCTCTGTATTCACACACAAAAAAAAAACTTTACAATATCCAAAAGGAACACAGTTAACATTCAAAATCCTTCAAAGCGTTTGGTAATTTCTGGAATAAGATTATAATTCCATTGTGTTTACCTCTAGCGAGCGGTCTTGAGTCATTTGAAACATCGCTCACGTTTGCATGTCTATCGCTTTCTACTTCGACGGTTCTTATGATAAATAGTTTTAAACGTACAGTGTAATTCTTAATTCATGTAGGTAATTTACGTTTTGATTAAAACGCATACGTTTCTATTGAAAATCAAACGTTAGAATGAAACAGTTGTATATTCGAGATGTAAGTCAGTGTAACAAAGCGGTAAGCCGAAATAGAAAATCTTTATATTTACTAGCAGTACCTTATATATTATGTATGATTTTGTAATATTGATGTAAAATATAATGCAGTGTAAATCTAAAGTATATGTCTTATTGTACAGGGTGTATTTTAAAATCACCGACAAACGAAAACTGGAGATTCTATGATTCAAAATAAGACAAAAATGATCATAAACGCTTTTCCGAAAATACTTCCTAACCGAGATACAGGTTGATTAAAACCCATTGGATTTTTTTGTGTGGGGGTATCTGAAAACTCGTTCTATTCTGTTCAAATTGATAATAGAGGGCAACTTTGGAATCGCATACAGATGGCATGCGATGAGATTAGGGCTATGCCACAAATTTTTCAGCGTGTTAGGTTTCATTTGCTAAGAAGAATACAAGCTTGCATTCAAAAGGAAGGAGGACATTTTGAACCATATGTATAAAAATAATTATTATTTTGTTTTTGATTCCTTCAATATCTCTTTAATAATGTACCTAATAGTTAACTGCGTTATTTTTTTGTAAAATAAAACAAATTTTGATTTTTATTGAATAATGTGGTCGTTTATGTTAATGCAAAATATTTCAAAAACGGGGTGTCGAATCGAAAAAATACTATGTATGATTTTATTTGCAGAATTAAATGTTGAATCTATCAAAAAAATATTTCTTCAAAAAACCAGGGGCGTGCGTTTTTTTTTACTTAAACTGATTATCTTAAAATATTCTACGCCACTGGATGGAGTCAGTTGACTCAAACTCACCTGATTAATTGTATTTAATTAGACATTTAGGTGTACCAAATCTCAGTGTAATATCTTTTGTAGTTTTTGAGGAATCTTAAAAAAAACCTTAAAAAAAGAATTTTTTAATCAACCTGTATCTCGGTTAGGAAGAATTTTCGGAAAAGCGTTTATGATAATTTTTGTCTTATTTTGAATCATAGAATCTCCAGTTTTCGTTTGTCGGTGATTTTAAAATACACCCTGTATATATCATTTATTCAGTGTTTATGTTTCATTGGGTGAAAATGACAATCTTCATCAACAACAAAAATATGAGCGGCGTATTTGGCAAAAATTAATGATTCGGCGCAAATGGCTAGTAAACGTGATAAAATGCACGGTTACGGCTACAGAACCATTATTCCATACATTTTGGGCTCCCTGTATATTTAACATAGACATATTTTTTAATAATTTATTTCTTATATGCAGAAAATACAAACAAATTAAAAAATTATTTAAAATTTTCTCGAATTTCACTAAAACTACTGTAAATATTATTTTTAAATATATAAGTAGTTATAAGCCCTAAAATTACATGTTTTGCCCTTTGTATTCGCACTTTGTCCCACCAATTATTACCCCAAAATATCTAAAAGTGTAATGTAACGAAGTATTACTGCCCTTAATTCATCATTTAAACTATTTTTTCCCGTTTTTGTTATAAATTGTTATAAATTTAATATAGTAGTTTTTACCCTATCTGTCCCCATAAAGGGCAAAATAATTAAGTGCACCCTCCGTCATGTTCCAGCGTTTTAGTTAGACACCCTGACAAACCTTCTCCACCATAAAACTTTGGGAAAATAGCTGTTGCAAATTTTTTTAGGTTTGATGAAAACTGAGGCTTCGTATAAACATGTTTTATGAGTATGTGCACCACATATGTGAATTTGAAAGTGCATATAAATGCATATTTTAATGATTTTTCTAAATGCATGCATATTTCGTAATATTTTAATGTTAGTGCATATTTTGTACGTTTTTGCTCGCGTTTTTACAGTTACTTTTGCATGTGATTTAAAAAAATTCTTCTTTTAAAATTTATTTTGTGTTTATTTTTAACAGGGAATTACCAAGAGGATTTATTTTTACAGTCGAAAGTATTTAGAGATTATTCATCCTCTGAGTATTAAGTATGCTATTGTCCTATTGCTAATAACTGGAGGATTATACCTTTTAGGTATACAGCTTTCATAAATATTTCTTGGAACATCCTACCTGCCTGTAACTGCTGTACTTGTTATTGTAATTTACATAGTTGAGTTCAGAACTTTGTGTCCTAAGGATGGGAAAAGAAAAGCGATCCGTTTCTGTAACTCCGCGAAGTTACGTTCGCGAATTCGAGGTTTTTACGACCGACGATAAAATATAATTTAGTACAGTGTGTGAGGATAAAGTCAGTGCAAACAAGCGATTTCAAGTAATACAACACCTTAACACATTAAAACACCAAAAGTGTGTGGTTTAAAAACTAAAAAACAGTCGCTGTTGCCGGGATGTCTTAATAATTTAAGTAGTACTAGTAATAAATCTGCTGAATTTAATAAAAAACTGTGTAGTGCGTTAGTGGCTGCGGACATTCCATTAAGCAAGATTAACCACCCGCATTTCGAAATTTTTTAGAAGAAATTTCAAAAACCCCTATGCCTGATGAATCTACTTTTAGAAAAAATTACTTACCTAACTTGTACCATGATACCATTCAGTTAATTCGAAGAGCTATAGGTGACAATTATATTTGGGTTTCGATTGATGAAGCTACAGACAGCGCTGGCAGGTACGTAGAAACTGAATTAAATGGCTGATGTACGAAGTTTTACGAAATCAAGAATATTTCTTTGTCGAATTTCACCTATACTCGTTTTTAAAATGTATTGTTCTTTAAATAATGATTAAAGTTTGTTGTTGCAACTAAAGATTTATTCTAGTAAAAATTTATTTTCAGATACGTTGCTAACGTTATAATAGGCATTTTAACTAGAGAGGCGAATACCAGTTCACATCTTTTAACCATGGATGTTTTTGAAAATACAAATAATTCGGCAATTGCAAAATTGTTTAATGATTCCATGGCTCTTTTGTGGCCCCAGGGTATTCAGTACGAGAAAGTGCTCCTTTTTGTTACTGATGCAGTACCTTACATGATCAAGGCTGGAGCAGGCCTTCAAGTCTTATACTCGATGATGATTCATCTCACCTGACTGGCACATAGATTACACAGAGTCGCGGAAAAAGTGCGGGAAGTACATCCAAAAGTGAATAATTTAATTTCAAACGTTAAGAAAGTCTTTCGTAAAGCTCCACACCGTATACAGACATTTAAGGAAATAGCGCACCAAATACCACTGCCCCCAGAGCCTGTAATAACAAGATGGGATACCTGGCTGTCTGCAGCAGAATATTATTCAAATTACTTTGATACAATTAAAGAAATTGTAAACATATTTAACAAAGATGATGCACTTTGTATACAAAATGCACAAGACGCAGTTAATGCGAAAGGAATTAAAGAAGAACTGCTGTTTGTCTTTTCAAATTTTGTTTGTTTGTCAAAAACAATAACTTTATTAGAAAGACAAGGTTGTTCAATTTCACAAAGTATTAATCTGGTAGATAATATTAGTACCTCTCTTGCTAAAGTTAAAGATCCAAAGGGCCTTGCAGTACATAAAAAATGAAATAATTAGAAAAATAGATGACGCAAGAACTGGTCAAGCTACTATCGCAGATGAACTGAAAGAATATAGTATAGTCGAATTGAACAATTATAAATACGCTCCAGTTACATCTTGCGATGTTGAAAGGAGTTTTTCCAAGTATAAAAATATTTTTACAGACAATCGACAAAGTTTTACTTTTGATAATTTAAAAATGTATATAATTGTAAATAGCAATTCATTTAATATATAGGCTAAATTTATTTTGTAAAGTTGTATTATCTTTTATAAATAAAATAAATTAATGTGATTATTTTTATTTTTTGATTTCTTTTTCCAAACTGCAAAACGCATATTTTCTAAAAAATATTGCTTTTAATGCATATATCTCCAATTTTAAGAGCATATTTAAGTGTATATTTCAGCATTTTATAGTGCATAAGTGCATGCATATTTTGGCATTTTTAAGTGCATACAAATCCTAGCCCTAGTTATAATGAAGAAATAAAAACAAAATCAAGATTATCTTTGAAATAATAAAAACAATGAACATATTCTAAATAACTGAAACATTAACAGAGTTGTCATGACGACAAATTTGGATTTTAAATTTTATTAAAAAGGTAACGTAAATAGCAAATTGTCCGCAGTTCATAAACATTCCTGAAATTAATAACAGTGTCACAAAAAATACGTTAAGAAAGTAAAGTAATAAATATTCCAACATATCATCCCACGACTATCAAAAATAAACACAAATTTATGTTGTAGAAAGTATCATTATAAGAACTTGTACACAATATATTGACGTATTTTATGATAGTAACTCGATTTTATGCTCTGAAATTTAATTATGTTACAAAACACATTGTTGTACATTTGCTTATATGGTAATACTGCACATAAACCAAAAACCCATCCTGAAGGATTTTAATCAATAAAAGCGGAAAAAACAAGGAAAACCCGGCGCCATTCCATTTCTCGATATTTATTAACTTTCTGTTAATGACAGCAGTCTCATTAGCGGTTTTAATAAAGGTTTCCGCAATATTTTTATTTTCTAAATGTCACTTCAGGTCACGTTTTACATAAAAGGTTACTAAAATATTACCTACTAGAAATTGCTCATAATTTAAAATCATCAAAAATTAATTGATTTTATTTATTTACTTAAAAAGTCGGTCACGGGTGATTTATTTGTAATTTCGGATAGCTTCAGATTATATGATACATTAGACATGCGAAAATCAATTTATTGTTTCTTTTTAATTATTAATTTGAGCGTGAGAACGGAAATGTCAGTAAAGCTCGACCTGAAAAAACAAGATATTGTATCAAACTGCTTTAATTAATTAAAAAAAAATTATGATGGTTCTAAAATGAAGGGGAAGAATAGAAGTGGTATGACAGGTGTTGCTGAACCCTTCGAAATTAGATACAGGATGTACCGTTTAGTGAAGATACTTAATACCCCCGTTACTAAATGTGTTATTTTATATAAAAGTTTCTAAAACTTGCCAACTCAAAGTGAATTACATCATTATTAACCTCGACATTAAGAAACAAAGGTGTTTCATTAAAGAAATGAATGATTTTGATAAGAACTGCAATCACAATGTTATTTTGCAAGGCTTCAATTATCTACCCACGTATGAATTCTACCATTGTATTACTTGAGAATGTCAGTGACGTACCAACATGTATAATTCAACTTTTAATATAAAACTTAATCTCAATAATAATGGGATGCGCAATATTTTGAATGGAAAATCAGAGGACAAATCTTTGACATACCAGGTATTTAAATTTTATTGTGTACCATGTTGATCTTGAACAAACGATGATTATAACTATAAATGATTTTATTTATTAACTATAAAAACTCAACCTTTTCAAAAATGTCAGTAAACAAATATTTACATTGAAATACTAGATTTAACATAATTGAAAAACTTCATTCTCATATGTGGGGTTGTAATATGGAAAAGGATATGACTTAGTCGTTCCACAAGGATTAAAAATTAATTATTAATTATGAAAAACAACGCTGACATGACATGCTTCGATTTTTTAACCCAGATATGCCCACTGTCCTTTTTACACTTTACAGTCTACACTTTAAAGGTTTTCAGCGCAAATTGTAGCAATTTTCTAAAAATCGTGCTATAAGTATCTTATTCCAAATCACTGCCCGGTCACGATTCGCTATTTTCACCGGTTAGTTAGCTTCTTACATATTAGTCCATGTGTATAAAGAAATTATAATGGGTGATGTTTGCAATCTAAGACTTGTAGGGTATGTTTTAGTATATTACATTGTAATTAGGCATTTTCAAGCACGCCATACTAACGTCACAAGCTCCGCTTCTAACAGCTGATCTTGGACAACTTGTGTTAGCGTTTCATAGGAAACTACGTGTTTTACTGTGATTTTTGAGTGTTTTCTCCAGAAAAAATTGTGATAATTGACTTATTGTAGTGTTAGTATATAATGTTAAGATATTTCATAGTTAATTAGTGAACATTATTAGTGTATATTATACTTGGGTTAGATTTTTATCAACACGTATTCGTGCCTTTACGACAGAGATTTGTAAGTATTTTGTTAGTTGCCTTAATAAGGTAAAACCCATGTGAAGTTTGGTAAATAATGTACGCTCCGTTTTCTTTCCAGAAAAAATGGCTTTAAGTGATTATAATTAAACCTGAGTTTTATTAACACTATCAAACAATGATTGCACTTATTTGTAATAACTGCTTGTGATGCTATTTTGATATAAGGTTCAATTAAAAGAGCGTTACCTTGAATGTAATTCTTTAATATGACGAGTTTTATGATAACTAACCTAAAAATCTGACGAAATTGTTCACTTCATTCGGGTATTTTTGGTGAATTGTATCAATACAATCCTCATCTACAAGTATTAGCACAGAAACATTTTCACCGTCTACGATTTTCGATAAAAATGCCAGAAAACAATCACTTTCGATAAGAACGTGTGTTAAAGTTGTCGAACACCAGGCAAGGTCACGCGTTGTGACGTTACTTGAAAATGCCTAATGGTTTATAAATTTTAAGGTATACGTATTCGTATATCTTAAATTATCTTATATTATTTTGAACTCGCGTTAGTGATGCATAAATATGAGTGTACTTTCAAAAGGACGGTGGGCAAATGTGTAGCTTGACAAGTACAGCTCCGTGGGTGAGAAGTTCAGCTTCCTGCGTACACAAAGAGAGAACGCATTCGGGAGGGAAAAAGACGATACTACGCGCGCACGATTGATGAAACAATTATTCTTGTAATTGTAGGGAATAGATAAACGATTAGCTAGAAGTCGAAAAGAATTTAATGTTTGTTCTAATTCAGCGATTATACAGGGTGGGTTTCCACTACGTTGACGGAGGATTTCTCCTTAACTATTAGAGATATCAAAACCAGTTTTGGTGTGGTAATACACGATCATTGGACCTACATTCTTAAAATATTTAGGTATATACAGTGTGATTGACAGAAATATGCCAACCCAAACCTGTGTGTTTTAAAAAGAAAGATCCTGTATATTTTTGCATTTTTAGATTCACTGTTACATTTAGAATAAAACTATAGAAATTTGTATCTGTATCACTAACCGTTCTGCAGATATCGTCACTTTAGTATCAAAATAGTTAACTTTGGAACCACGATGCGAGCGTTGTCACCACGATTTTGTAAATCTGTTTCTACCACCGACTATTAATAATAGTCTACTAACAAACAAACTGGGAAATTTTTCGAAAACATGTAAAACTATACAGAATGATTAACTTACGCGAAATGTAATTTTTTCTCAATTTTTTCAAATGCAACACCCTGTATATTTTTTCACATTTCGATTCCCCGTCAAAAGTATATACTAATTGATGGTAGGTTTCATAGCCATAAGATGGACCTTTTTTGAGATATTGACGCTTTATTTGAAAATATTGACATACAGAAGAACAAATAAAACAAAATCCAGAGCAGATAAGAAAATACGAATCGCAAATAAATTTTTTAACTGATACAAAAACTTAATTAATGACTAAACAATAAAATAATTCTCTACACCTAAAAATAAGTTGAACAAGTAAACATAAACGAATAGAACCATAAATTCAAATTAAATGTTCAAAATGCTGACCACGCCTAGCAATTCGCTCGGTAAACGAAATATTCACTCGCAACAACATTAGAGGCGAAATGGATTGAAACGCAGCTCTAATTCTATTTTTCATATCTTCGCTTATGGTGGGAGGATGATGTTGGTAAACTTTTTCGTTAACGTAGCCCCAAAGGAAGAAATCAAGGGGCGTAACATCCGGTGATCTGGCTGGTCAGTTTTGCACACCACCTTGTCCTATCCACCTCATCGGATAATTTCTATCGAGATAATCCAGTTGAACTACATCGTACGAATATGATCTACCTCGATATTTACCAAAAGCTCGGGTAAATCATTTTCGAAAAACTGTAAATATCTTTCTCCAGTAAGACTCCCATTAAAGAAAAAAGGACCAACTACATTAAAATTGATTATACCACACCCCACATTAACTGACCATCGATGCTGGTGATCAACAACTATTAAGATGTGTGGATTAATTAGTATCTGAACAGTGATGATAGTTATGTGCATTAATATTGCCATTATTGTAAAAAGTTGCCTCATCCGTAAATAGAATGTTATTAACAAAATTGGGTTCTTCATTGACTTTAGTAGTGACCCATTGGCAGAAAGATTCACGATTTTGAAAATCTATTTCACTTAAAGCTTGATGTTGCTCGGTATGATAAGGATGCAATTTGTTTTTTTTAAATAAAGCTGCGAACTGTATTCCTATTCAGGTCTAGCTGTGTACTTGGCTCTCCGGTACTAATTTGCGAATTTTCTGTAAGAGATGCCACAACTTGAAACTCAATTACTTCATTTGGGCTTATTTTTGTGCGCTTGGGATAACACACACTTCCATAATTTATAAATCTCTCAGCTACATTCATAAACGATTCTTTCCGCGGCTGTCTTCTATCTGGGTATCGTTCACACTACAATATTTGAATGATTATACAAACGTCAAAACAATAGATGCAATTGTTCCTCTTTATTACGAGCGGCTAGCCTACCTGATTTGTTTTGTTGAATTCTATTGTCATAGTAAATTTGTATTTTAGAATATTTTTACGTAAAAGTGTCAATATCTCAAGAAGAGTCCGCCTTAAGGCTATGAAACCTATTATCAATTAGTATCTACTTTTCACGGGGGATCGAAATGTGAAAAAATATACAGGGTGTTGCATTTGAAAAATTGAGAAAAAATACATTTCGCGTACGTTAATCATTCTGTATAGTTTTACATGTTTTCGAAAAATTCCCCAGTTTGTTTGTTAGTAGACTATTAGTAATAGTCGGTGGTATAAACAGATTTTACAAAATCGTGGTGACGGCGCTCGCATCGTGGTTCCAAAGTTAACTCTATCTTGATACCAAAGTGACGATATCTGCAGAACGCTTAGTGGTATAGATACAAATTTCTATACTTTTATTCTAAATGTAATAGTGAATCCAGAAATGCACAAATATACAGGGTGTTCCATTAAAAAAACAGGTTTGGGTTGGAATATTTTTGTCAATCACCCTGTATATACCAAAATATTTTTACAATGTAAGCTTTAAGTGATTATAATTAAACCAGAGTTTTATTAACACTATCAAAAAGTGATTGAACTTATTTGTTATAACTGCTTGTGATGCTATTTTGATATAAGGTTCAGTTAAAAGAGCGTTACCTTGAATGTAATTCTTTAATATGACGAGTTTTATGATAACTAACCTAAAAATCGCACGTAGGATATTGTTCACTTCATTCACGTATTTTTTGGTGAATTGTACTAATACAATCCTCATCTACAAGTATTAACACAGAAACATTTTTACCGTCTACGATTTTCGATAAAATTCTCAGAAAACAATCACATCCCATAAGAACGTGTGTTAAAGTTGTCGAACATCAGGCAAGGTCACGCGTTGTGACGTCACTTGAAAATCCCTAATTATTTATAAATTTTAAGATATACGTATTCGATATACATAATTTTAACGGCACGCTATCAAAAGTTGAGGTTATATTATTTTTAACCCACATTAGTGATGCATAAATATGAGCGTACTTTCTAAAGGACAGTGGGCAAATGTATGACTTGACAAGGATAGCTCCGCGGGTGAGAATTTCAGCCTCCTGCGTACACAAAGAGAGAACGCACTCGCAGGGAAAAATACATACCACGCGCGAACGATTGATGAAACAATTATTCGTGTAATTGAATTGTACGGAATAGATAAACGATTAGCCACATCTAGAAGTCGAAAAGAATTTTGTTTGTCCTAATTCAGCGATTATATAAGAATCAAATTCAACACTATTAAAATCTGATATTTTGTAACATCAAAATCATTCATGGCCAATTGATTTAATTGTAATTTCTGGAGAGTTAATTTCATCTATTAAATTTAAAAGTTGCAATGAAGGTATGGCAATAAAGATTAATGTATGGCAGAAGAAATAGTTCAAATTAATTCAATGTTTAACGTTCTAATAAATATCGATTTATAAATTTATTTATTATAATTGAAGCTATAATATAAGATACATTTACTACAATTATTGTTAAAATTATTATTGTATGATCATGAAAAAAAGGTAATTGTTCTATTAGAGAAGAATTTCTATCTTGTGAATTAAAATTTAATTAAGTAGCTATTTCTAATAACATATGTATTTTTATTCGTTTCGAGTTTAAAGTTAAATGTTAAAATAATAAAATAAAAGATAGAATTATAGATAATTCAGTTGCCAAAATGTACATTACTAATTAACCATAATATGAGATATCCAAATCCTGGTACAAATTAATCACTGTTTCGACAGGTACATGTACAAGTGCAAGTACATGAATAAATATGTATTATTTAAATAGTCGTCACTTATTTTGCTTCATTATTGAAGTTGAACAGTGAACGTCTTCTATTCAAGTGACTACTCTCGTTCCAATCTCTCTGCCTACCACTGCGCAACAATAAGCGGGGTTTATTTTTATTACTTCATCCGCAGAGCTACGTTTGTCAAGCTCTAACACTTTTTTTCTTCATTACAGTGGGCTCACTCTACATGAGTTATTATGTGCTATAGAAGAAGACGATTATGTTCCTGGCGGCGATAGCGTTCCAATAAATTTATTTCCACCTGAAAATGAAGGTTGGGACACTAATGAGGATTCTGGGAATGAGGACAAGTAAATATAAATAATTTTCCAGGTAGACAACTTCTTGCTGCTGAGGATGAAATAAATGAAATACAATCTGATGAAGAATGGGACGAAGAAGATCTTATTCCATTATCACAACTTGCTCAGAAGGCATCTGTAAGTCATCCAATAAAACTTATAAATGGACAACAGGTAATTAAAACAATATTTATGTCAATTCGGTATGGCCACAAACCAGTGCTGTTGTGAACAATAATTCACCATTGGAACTGTTCGAATTTTTTTTTAATGACAATGATGTGATCAATATGTTTGTGTCTAATACAAATCTATACGCTTCCAATCAAAATAGAAAAACATATATAACGACAGAAGAAATTAAAACCTTTTTTTGGCGTATTGATTATTACAATTCGCTGCCACGACGTAGAATGTACTGGGGAATTCGAAAGACACTCACAATGATAAATCTATCATCTATAAATCCATTCGAGCATATGCTAACTAATCTTTATTGCTGCGACAATAATAGACTGGAACAATCTGATCGGTTCATCTAAGTAAGACCTTTGTTTTGCAAAATTAACTACCTATTTTTGGAGTTTGCACCAACCGAACAAAACCATTGTGTTGACGAAGCCATGGTGCCATATTTTGGCTGTAAGTTATTTAATAGAGGAAAGCCTTTGCGGTATGGGTACAAAATTTAGTTGGTTTTACTTCAAGAGGATATATTGTTTGGTATGAACCCTACCAAGACACCAAATCAGAAATAAAGCAGTGATGTAAGCCACTGGGTTTGGGTACCTGTGTAGTACTTCAATATGTTGACATTTTGCTATCGTCCTTTTCTCTACCATATTGTGTGTTCTTCGACACTTTTTTTACAACTCTTCCCTTGTTGGGTGAGCTCACAAAACGAAAGATTATAGCCGCAGGTACGGTTTGGAAAAATAGAATAAAAAACTGCCTATACCCCCAGATGCTGAAATGAAAAATAACCGCGATTCATATGAAACAGAAGATAAATCAATACAAGTGAAATGGTGAAATGGTCTGACAATAACTTCATTCATATGGCATCCACTTTTTTTGGTATAGAGCCTTTACATTAAGTAACTAGATAATCTCAAAAAGAAAAAAAAAAGAACATCTGTCATGTAAGTTTCCAGCATCCAAAAATATAAGTCAATGGGTGGCGAAGACAGAAGTGATTAAAGTATTGGTCTGTATAGTGTAGGAGTAAGGGGGAAAATTGTATTTTTCCATTATAGCACACGTTTTGGATGCTGCTGAACAAAATGCATGGCAGTTACATACAAATCAAGGTGATAAACTAGACCACCTTTCGTTCAGAAGACAAGTATCTCTTTCGCTTGTTCAATCCAATCCAAGTGCAGATCAGGATATTTAAGCAAAAGATTTGACAGGCCATCTCAGTTGAAAAATATCGAATCTAGATTCGATGGGAAGGACCATTTTATTACAACACAAGAAAAGCAGACTAGATGCAGAATATGCCATAAAAAGTGTGTACAAAATGCATTAATGTAAGGTTGCGCTCATATTCAGTGCTTCCTTCCCTATCATGTAGAAGGATAAAATGTTTCTGTTGATTTTTTTTCAACCCCTGTGTCATTTGATGAATAAAAACTAATTACTAATTTGAAAATGTAAACTTTCACCATTAACACTCATAATAAAATACTTATCTTTTTTGGGATTTTTTAATGGTGTACTTTAAATTATACAATCTAAACGTTTCGATAACACTTACAGTTATCTTCGTCAGTAGTAATGTTTGTTAAAAATTGTTAAAGATGTAGTAAACAATTTTGTCAAATTTGAAAAATTGTTTACTACATCTTCAACAATTTTTAACAAACATTACTACTGACGAAGATAACTGTAAGTGTTATAGAAACGTTTAGATTGTATAATTTAAAATACACGATTAAAAAATCCCAAAAAAGATAAGTATTTTATTAATTACTAATTGTTTCTATTAATTAAAAATAATTCGACTAATTTGTGTTACATATGCCCACTGTCATTTTCAAAGGACGGTGTTTTTTTTTCAAACCTGCAAGTTGCAGATTTTTTTGGTGTGTTTGAGGTCACATATCTTATTTGACCTGAAACAAGGATCGTGCCCGTTGTGTTTGCGGTATTGCCAAACAAAACACAAAAGATATACAAACGTATGCTGAACGTAATAAAAAAGGGAGTACCAGGGTGGAACCCAATTTCGTTTATCACAAATTTTCAAGTGGTTGCAATGAATGCGGTTAAAAGAACTTTTCCAAATGTAACACTCTCCGGCCGTAATTTCCACTACAATCAAGCGCGGTGGAGAAAAGTCCAAGATCTAGGTTTAGCAGTAGATTATCGTAACAATGACCAGTTAAGACTGCACGTTAGAATGTGTGCAGCATTAGCACACCTACCAGAAGGAGATATTGATAATGGCTGGCTCTGCATACAATAAAAAATTAACAGAATTTTACAATTATTTTGTAGAACAGTGGCTCTTCAATGATAAAATCCCAATACCGACATGGAATGTTTATGGAAGGAGGTACAGAACAAACAATTACGTTGAAAGATAAAATCAGAAACTCAATTCAATTGTAAAGTGTCCTATGCCAAGTAAATATAAATTAATCAGTTGATTGAAAGAAGATAGCATTAACAGCAACTTTGAAAATGATCGTGCAGAACTAAATCTGCAAGGGAAACGAAGAAAGGTAGCTGCATACGATTAGACCAGAAAATAACAAGGATTATGCAAGAATACAGCAGTTCAGGTGATATGGCGAAATATTTGCGAAATTTGGCATATATTCAGAAAATAGAATAAGATTTCAAAAAATAACACAAACAAAAAACATAAACAAATTTCAAAAAATAACAAACAAAAAAACAAAAAAAAACACAGCTGTACATATAGCGGACACAAACTTTTAAACGCGCCAAAATGTTTTCTTGTCAGCCCTAAGCCTGAAAAAAGCGTAAAGGAAAGTTTGTGAAAAAATTCAATGCATCGAAGTAGTATAAATCGGAACGGCAAATATCGCCGCAAATGTCATCATACCTATTAGGGTGGACCAAAAAAATGAAAACTGGAATTTCAAAACGCAATACCACGCAGAATATGCCTTTTAATTTACTTAATTTGGAAAAAAATTAGAATCAGATTGAAGGTCATCTTGTGCCCTCTACATAGCTGTCAATAAAACGAAAATATCGTATTTTTTCACATTTCTAATGTAAGTAGTACCCCGACACTTGCCCCACTCCTTTTTTTTACGTCACAAGCCCCGCCCCTTTCACTTTTTTATGTGCCCACGTGGGGGACCGGATTTTCCACCCTTATTTTTACACGCTTACGTGTAGGACGTGTTTTTTCACCCCTATTTTTGCACATCCACGTGTGAGACCGGATTTTCAACCCTTATTTTTTATATACCCTCGTGTGAGACCGGATTTTTCATCCCTATTTTTACACACTCGCGTGTGAGACCGTATTTTCATCCCGTTTTTCATCCCTAATTATTTTTATATACCCTCGTGTGAGACCGTATTTTCAACCCTTTTTCAACCCTAATTATTTTTACATACACCCACGTGTGGGACCGTATTTTCAACCTTTCTTTTTATCCCTAATTATTTTTTACTCGCTTACGTATAGGACGTGTATTTTCATCCTTTATTTTTAATAAACTTATGACGCCGGTTAAAATTGTCACCTAAACATATGGCAACACTGCTTTGGATTTTGACGTCACAAGACCGCCTGCGAGGGGACGTACATTTCAACCCTGACAGTATTTTCAACCTTTTTGTTTGTATTTAAGAGCCCTTTTGGCGGGGAGCCCCTAAAGGATAGGCAAATGCATGCGCACGTAGGATCGTTTTTTTACCTATTTTTAAGGGTTAATAAACGGTAGGATATTTTTTAGTATTAAAAGAAACTAATCAAGGTAAAGATAACGTATACGTTTGATTTTAAAAATACACTATTACATTCTATAACGATAATAAACAGTTAATGGCATTGCATAATCAGCTAATTACCCTGTTGTTGTCATACAATGTGAATGTACGGTTTAGCGACTATTTAATATGAATTGAATTTTATCAAATGAGATTGCATAATTGTTGTTATTATTAAAATCATTATTAGGTTCCTTTTAATCCCATATCTAGATTGTGGTCCTCTTGTGGTGAAAATTCATTTGAATATATTTTAAAATGAAATTGATTTAAAAATAAAATGTGTAATTAACTAATTGATTAACCTGCTTACAGCAATAGTAATTATCGAAAATTAAGGAATGTCGCTTTTATTTATTTACCTTTTTTAATACGTATTATTTACATACAATATATTTTGGTTTTAAATATGAGTCACAATGTGTCGCAATCCTTTTTGCTTTAATTATGGGTCATAATTAAATCTAGTTGTCGCTCAAGGTAGTCACTACCAAATTAATCTCATGTACAACAAGAAACTTAATATCAATAATGTATAACAAAGTATTTTTTATAATGCCATTTTTCGCATAGTTTAATGTCCATGTAAGGATCGTATTTTAGCCTTGAGAGATCGGATTTGGTCTGGGTCAGACTAGGTTGGTCCAGTATCGGAGATTGTATTCTAAATTGTCTCCTGTGAAAGTTAGCTTTACAAAAACACAGACACAACCACAAGTACGAGCACGAGCACAAACATAAACACAATCACAGGAACAATTACAAGCCCAAGAATCAGGACATGCACAAACACAAGCACAGGAACAATTACAAGTACAAGCACAAGCGCAAGCACAGGTACATACAAACACACAAACACGAAAAAACGAAAAATTGCAAACACGAAAAACGAAAATTCGCAAACACGAAAATTCGTAAACACACAAACTCACAAACACAAAAAACGAAAACGAAAATTCGCAAACACGAAAAATAACAAACACACAAACGCGCAGAGTACGAAAAAACGCAAACACGAAAAATCGTAAACACAAAAATTCTCAAACACGAAAACCGCAAACATACAAACGCACAAACACGAAAAAACGAAAACACACAAAACGAAAAACGCGCAAAGCTGCCGAATGAATTAAGACTGGGATTTGGAGTCTATAAACAAAATGATTCTCTCTGTCTCTGTCTCTGTCTCTGTCTCTCTCTCTGCCTCTGTCTCTGTCTCTGTCTCTGTCTCTGTCTCTGTCTCTGTCTCTGTCTCTGTCTCTGTGTCTGTCTCTGTCTCTGTCTCAGTCTCTGTCTCTGTCTCTGTCTCAGTCTCTGTCTCTGCCTCTGTCTCTGTCTCTGTCTCTGTTTCTGTCTCTGTCTCTGTCTCTGTCTCTGTCTCTCAGTCTCGTCTCCGTCTCTGTCTCTGTCTCTGTCTCTTAATCGCATACGGTCGAGGTGCGTGTCTGGGTAGTTGATTAGAAGCACATACAAGTCGAAAACACATTCTTCTTGTGGCTGGGGGATCGATTTCAAGCATCTCAACACTTGTGCCGCATACATCTTTCTTCAATTTTTATCTGCACTCTGTTTGAGGCTGTAGTACGTTTTCTAATACATAAACAGAATCTTCAATACTGTGATACGTGTAGCAGCAAAACACATTAGCTAGTTAGTTTCACCTCTATATTACTTTACATGCAAGCCTGATCTAATCATAAATAAATATTTCTGTTAAAATAGCTAATTAAACATAACCCACGGCCTGGGTATAGCAAGCAACGCTTCCAATTATAGCTTTTAGACAACACAATAGGGCCTACAACTAAATACAATCGACTAGCGCTGCTTTAGTACGAGGATCAAACGAAAAACGCGCATGCACGCACGCACGCACGTACACGTACGCACGCACGCACGTACACGTACGCACGCACGCACGTACACACGTACGCACGCACGCAAGCACGCTCGCACGCACGCACGTATGCGCGCGAGCTCACACACACACACACACACAGAGAGCGCGAAAACACGCTAAAGCGAAAACTTGTAAACTTGCAAACATGAACCAAGACGGTGGAGCACCGCTAGGAAAAAAAACAGGTTTATTAACAAAACCGAAGGAAAGCTTAACGTTTTGAAAAATATATTATTATTATTATTATTATTATAAACAACAATACATTATTATTATTTAATAACATGCTTTATCGGTTTTCTTCTTCTTCTTGAACCGTGAGTCGTCCTCATCATCATCATCATGATTTTGAGATTTGCCCTTCTCCCTACCTCATAGCTCTTCTTTCTTCTGTGAACCATCATCTTGGATGTGAGATACACCCAGCTCAACCACCTCATCGCTTTCATCATTATCTTGAACGGTTATGTTGTAATAGTTTATTAACAAGTCAGTAAAATCTCTAATGTCCGCTGATGTTGGCTCATAAACAGGAGAATACATTATAGTAATGCTCACTGATGACAGTTACACTTTAAAGAGCGAAACACACGAGAAACGAGAACGCAGCTAGCCTTGGGTCTTGTGCGCAAGCGTACTCGTCAACGTTCGGGTAGAATCGGACATCTTCGGGGGATGTCTGAAGTATTGACCTAACCACACTCTAACATAGCCCCTGGGGGCATGTTTATAAAATCTAAATGCCTCTTTTATGGTCGAGATATTTTCTCCTAAGACGCCAGAACGCAGCTAGCCTTTGGTCCTATGCGCAAGCGTGCTCGCCCATGTTCGGGTAGAATCGGACATCTTCGCGGGATGTCTGAAGTATTGACCTAACCACACTCTAACACAGCCCTGGGGGCATGTTTATAAATCTAAACGCCTCTTTATGATAGAGCTGTTTTCTCCTAAGACGAGAACGCAGCTAGCCTTTGGTCTTGTGCGTAAGCGTGCTCGTCATGTTCGTAACGGACATCTTGGGGATGTCTGAGTATTGACTAACCACACTCTAACATAGCCTGGGCATGTTTATAAATCTAAATGCCTCTTTATGGTCGAGATATTTTCTCCTAAGACGCCAGAAGCACTAGCCTTTGGTCTAGCGCAAGCGTGCTCGTCCAGTTCTAGAATCGGACATCTTCGGGGATGTCTGAATTGACTAACTCACACTCTAACACAGCCCTGGGGCATGTTTATAAATCAAACGCCTCTTAGTTATGATAGAGCTAGTTTTATTCCCAGCGGCTATGTTAGAGTGTGGTTAGGTCAATCTCAGACATCCCGCGAAGATGTCCGATTCTACCCGAACATTGACGAGCACGCTTCGCAATAGACCAACAGGCTAGCTCGTATCTGGCGTCTTAGGAGAAAATAGTCTATCATAAAAGAGGCGTTTAGATTTATAAAACATCTCCCAGGGCTATGTTAGAGTGTGGTTAGGTCAATACTCAGACATCCCGCGAAGATGTCCGATTCTACCCGAACATGCGAGCACGCTTGCCATAGACCAAAGGCTAGCTGCGTTCTGGCGTCTTAGGAGAAAACTGCTCGACTCATAAAAGAGGCATTTAGATTTTATAAACATGCAGGGGCTATGTTAGAGTGTGGTTAGGTCAATACTTCAGACATCCCCGAAGATGTCCGATTCTACCCGAACGTGACGAGTACGCTTGCGCACAAGACCAAGGCTAGCTGCGTTCTGTTTCTCGTGTGTTTCGCTCTTTAAAGTGTAACTGTCATCGAGTGAGCATTACTATAATGTATTCTCCTGTTTATGAGCCAACATCAGCGGACATTAGAGATTTTACTGACTTGTTAATAAACTATTACAACATAACCGTTCAAGATAATGATGAAAGCGATGAGGTGGTTGAGCTGGGTGTATCTCACATCCAAGATGATGGTTCACAGAAGAGAAAGAAGAGCTATGAGGTAGGGGAGAAGGGCAAATCTCAAAATCATGATGATGATGATGAGGACGACTCACGGTTCAAGAAGAAGAAGAAACCGATAAAGCATGTTATTAAATAATAATAATGTATTGTTGTTTATAATAATAATAATAATAATATATTTTCAAAACGTTAAGCTTTCCTTCGGTTTTGTTAATAAACCTGTTTTTTTTTCCTAGCGGTGCTCCACCGTCTTGGTTCATGTTTGCAAGTTTACAAGTTTTTCGCTTTAGCGTGTTTTCGCGCTCTCTCGTGTGTGTGTGTGTGTGTGTGTGTGTGTGTGTGTGTGTGTGTGTGTGCGAACGCTCGCGCGCATACGTGCGTGCGTGCGAGCGTGCTAGCTTGCGTGCGTGCGTACGTGTACGTGCGTGCGTGCGTACGTGTACGTGCGTGCGTGCGTACGTGTACGTGCGTGCGTGCGTGCATGCGCGTTTTTCGTTTGATCCTCGTACTAAAGCAGCGCTAGTCGATTGTATTTAGTTGTAGGCCCTATTGTGTTGTCTAAAAGCTATAATTGGAAGCGTTGCTTGCTATACCCAGGCCGTGGGTTATGTTTAATTAGCTTTTTTAACAGAAGTATTTATTTATGATTAGATCAGGCTTGCATGTAAAGTAATATAGAGGTGAAACTAACTAGCTAATGTGTTTTGCTGCTACACGTATCACAGTATTGAAGATTCTGTTTATGTATTAGAAAAACGTACTACAGCCTCAAACAGAGTGCAGATAAAAATTGAAGAAAGATGTATGCGGCACAAGTGTTGAGATGCTTGAAATCGATCCCCCAGCCACAAGAAGAATGTGTTTTCGACTTGTATGTGCTTCTAATCAACTACCCAGACACGCACCTCGACCGTATGCGATTAAGAGACAGAGACAGAGACAGAGACGGAGACGGAGACTGAGACAGAGACAGAGACAGAGACAGAGACAGAGACAGAGACAGAGACAGAGACAGAGACAGAGACAGAGACAGAGACAGAGACAGAGACAGAGACAGAGACAGAGACAGAGGCAGAGACAGAGACTGAGACTGAGACAGAGACTGAGACAGAGACTGAGACAGAGACAGAGACAGACACAGACACAGAGACAGAGACAGAGACAGAGACAGAGACAGAGACAGAGACAAAGACAGAGACAGAGACAGAGACAGAGACAGAGACAGAGACAGAGGCAGAGAGAGAGAGACAGAGACAGAGACAGAGAGAATCATTTTGTTTATAGACTCCAAATCCCAGTCTTAATTCATTCGGCAGCTTTGCGCGTTTTTCGTTTTGTGTGTTTTCGTTTTTTCGTGTTTGTGCGTTTGTATGTTTGCGGTTTTCGTGTTTGAGAATTTTTGTGTTTACGATTTTTCGTGTTTGCGTTTTTTCGTACTCTGCGCGTTTGTGTGTTTGTTATTTTTCGTGTTTGCGAATTTTCGTTTTCGTTTTTTGTGTTTGTGAGTTTGTGTGTTTACGAATTTTCGTGTTTGCGAATTTTCGTTTTTCGTGTTTGTAATTTTTCGTTTTTTCGTGTTTGTGTGTTTGTATGTACCTGTGCTTGCGCTTGTGCTTGTACTTGTAATTGTTCCTGTGCTTGTGTTTGTGCATGTCCTGATTCTTGGGCTTGTAATTGTTCCTGTGATTGTGTTTATGTTTGTGCTCGTGCTCGTACTTGTGGTTGTGTCTGTGTTTTTGTAAAGCTAACTTTCACAGGAGACAATTTAGAATACAATCTCCGATACATGACCAACCCCTAGTCTGACCCAGACCAAATCCGATCTCTCAAGGCTAAAATACGATCCTTACATGGACATTAAACTATGCGAAAAATGGCATTATAAAAAATACTTTGTTATACATTATTGATATTAAGTTTCTTGTTGTACATGAGATTAATTTGGTAGTGACTACCTTGAGCGACAACTAGATTTAATTATGACCCATAATTAAAGCAAAAGGATTGCGACACATTGTGACTCATATTTAAAACCAAAATATATTGTATGTAAATAATACGTATTAAAAAGGTAAATAAATAAAAGCGACATTCCTTAATTTTCGATAATTACTATTGCTGTAAGCAGGTTAATCAATTAGTTAATTACACATTTTATTTTTAAATCAATTTCATTTTAAAATATATTCAAATGAATTTTCACCACAAGAGGACCACAATCTAGATATGGGATTAAAAGGAACCTAATAATGATTTTAATAATAACAACAATTATGCAATCTCATTTGATAAAATTCAATTCATATTAAATAGTCGCTAAACCGTACATTCACATTGTATGACAACAACAGGGTAATTAGCTGATTATGCAATGCCATTAACTGTTTATTATCGTTATAGAATGTAATAGTGTATTTTTAAAATCAAACGTATACGTTATCTTTACCTTGATTAGTTTCTTTTAATACTAAAAAATATCCTACCGTTTATTAACCCTTAAAAATAGGTAAAAAAACGATCCTACGTGCGCATGCATTTGCCTATCCTTTAGGGGCTCCCCGCCAAAAGGGCTCTTAAATACAAACAAAAAGGTTGAAAATACTGTCAGGGTTGAAATGTACGTCCCCTCGCAGGCGGTCTTGTGACGTCAAAATCCAAAGCAGTGTTGCCATATGTTTAGGTGACAATTTTAACCGGCGTCATAAGTTTATTAAAAATAAAGGATGAAAATACACGTCCTATACGTAAGCGAGTAAAAAATAATTAGGGATAAAAAGAAAGGTTGAAAATACGGTCCCACACGTGGGTGTATGTAAAAATAATTAGGGTTGAAAAAGGGTTGAAAATACGGTCTCACACGAGGGTATATAAAAATAATTAGGGATGAAAAACGGGATGAAAATACGGTCTCACACGCGAGTGTGTAAAAATAGGGATGAAAAATCCGGTCTCACACGAGGGTATATAAAAAATAAGGGTTGAAAATCCGGTCTCACACGTGGATGTGCAAAAATAGGGGTGAAAAAACACGTCCTACACGTAAGCGTGTAAAAATAAGGGTGGAAAATCCGGTCCCCCACGTGGGCATATAAAAAAGTGAAAGGGGCGGGGCTTGTGACGTAAAAAAAAGGAGTGGGGCAAGTGTCGGGGTACTACTAATGTATATAAAATAATAATAATTATTACAATAATAATAATTTTATATACTTGTTATGAACTTAATACAGTAATTTATTATTTTATATACTTAAGCATGTTAAGACGGGTCTAGGACAATTCGCCGTCGCCGGTTCGCCTTCGCCGTCGCCAATTCGCCGTCGGGACAGTTGGCCGTCTGTCAAATTCGCCGTAGGGACGATTCGCCGTACAAATCGTTGATTTTTGTTAATTTTGATTATTTGATGTGCTATTATATTTCTCGTATGATAATGGACACCCTTACTTTAAATAGATTTTCTATGAGTTGGTAATGAGTGTCTCCTTAAAATTGTGTTTTTATGAGTTTATAATGAGGGTCTTTACTTTAAATAGACTTTCTATGACATTCTTTATTTTAAATAAATGGTTTTTCCGCAATTTACCTCAAGTAATCCTTTGATAATTAACGTACTAATATATTAGAATATCTGAGGGGCTTAGCACATAATTACAATATGTAGGTCAATTTATAGTTAATATGTACATATCCCATTTTACTTATTAAAATCGTTTTACATCTGTAGTATTTTTTTACGTTATGCATTAATTTTGTGTGTTGGCATACCTAAGAACAAATTAATTTTATAAATTCGTCTAAAACATCCCCCGACGGCGAATCGTCCCTACGGCGAATTTGACCGACGGCCAACTGTCCCGACGGCGAATTGGCGACGGCGAATCGGCGAAGGCGAACCGGCGACGGCGAATAGTCCCAAACCCTGTTAAGACAACTTGGCAACGCAGCGTAATAAACTGTCGAATTTACTGCATCGAGTCTGCTGTTTTCGAAAAACGAAGTTGTCTGTACCGGCGCGCCGACGTAGCTTTAAGTTAAAACTGAATCGTGTAGTTATTGTTAGTTTGTTAATCATCGTTTTTTAAAGTGCTTTTGTGTTAAAAATGAGTAGAAAAAAGGCAATAGTTACTAGAAAAACACTGAAGTACCCCATTTTGGGAAATCCAAACGAACGTAACCAACCAACCATTAAGGATGTGTTAAAATTTTATTTGTTTGTCAGATATGAACTAAAATTGAAATATTCGGGAAAAGAATAAAGTCTCTCAGACATTTCGAAATGTGTCGTTTTAAAAATCAAAGAAATATAACGCACCAATCCCAACCGTTTCATCTGAGCGAATCGGACTAGTTCGAAAATATCATAAAGAGTATTTACAATTGTTAGGTAAGGTTTCCTAAAAACAGGCAGAATAAAAAATATGAACAAAAGTATTAAATTCTTTGGCCAAGTGCGAAACTAAATTGTTTTATGTTTCCTCTGGTGAATGCCAACCAATTTCCTCTTGTTCCTATGAAAAATCGCGTAAAGTACCATTGAAAGAACAAGCCTTTTTGGAGGATCAAAGACTAAATCGGAAGATGGCCTTAGATGTGGAAGAAACGGAAAGATTTTAAAATTAGAAAAAAACAAACAAAAGAAACATACAAAATTGCTAGTTCCAATGCACTTATTGACAAAGCATCACGCTTCTCCAAGCACTTCATCGACCTCATCGCCTATGTTAACTAGAAATCAACTTAAACTTCCAACATTAGTTAGAACTTGCGATCAGTTTGGAATCTCAGATAGGGCTGCAGCAGCAAGAGCAGTTTCACAAGACGTTGGTATGGTGACTGAAGAAAAGCTAACAAATGTAATTGATAAAAATAAAGTTCAAAGAGTTCGTGGAGAACCGCGTAGTTTATTAGGTGAAGAACACGCTGACGCTGATGGTGACGTTTATATAAAAAGCATCTATTTCGATGGAAGAAAAGAGAAGACTTTGTATGAAGAGAAAAAAGATGGGCGATTACATCGCAGAACAATTTCAGAAGAGCATGTTTCCATAATAGAAGAATCTCAATCTGTTAATGTAGGGCACGTGTTACCAAAACCTGGCACAGGAAAATCCATTGCGGGAAATATTTACGAGTTTTGTATAACAAATAATGTAAGTTTTGATAAAATATGTGTTATTGGTTGTGATGGCACTGTAGTAAATTACTGGCTGTAAAAATGGGGCCATAAGATATTTAGAATTGCAAATTAAAAGATCTCTTCAGTGGTTTAATTGTCAGATACATGCCAATGAGCTCCCATTACGACATTTATTTGATCACCTAGATGGGCGAACAATTGGTCCAACACAACATTTAGGCCCAATTGGAAAAATGCTTGAGAACTGTGAAACACAACCCCTGGTAGATTTCGTTCCCGTTATTGGATGTTTACCTGAAGTTAATTCAGAATATCTTAGTACAGACTAGCAATATTTGTACAAAATATGTCCTGTTTCTTACGAACACTGTCCGCCGAATTTGGCCAATTCGCAACCTGGGAAACTATGCGAGGTGGCTGACTAAAGCAAATCGGCTCCTTCGGCTTAACATAAGTTGTGAAAATCCTTCAGAAAATCTCGCCATTCTTGTTAATTTCGTAATCAGTCTAGCCGCCGATGTGGTTTTCCATAAAAATGCATCTTTCATGTAAAGATGATGCCCGACATGTCTTTAAAACCATACAATTAACACGATACTTAGACGATAATTTAAAAAAAGATAATGGATATGGACATACAACGTAATGCTTACTCGCACATCCCGAGAACATTTTAGTGAGCATTCTGACACTATTCGAGAATTTAACGTTCCAAAATTAAACTTTAATGCTGTTGCTTATATCAAACTTATAAAGTGGATGGAAGTTGACGTTACACTCCTTAGCGAACATCACCGATGAAGACCTTAAATTATTTATCAAGAATACTTATACTTTGCAGTTTCCTCGTTTTCCATGTCACACACAAGCTGTCGAGAGATGTGTGAAACTAACAACTAAGGCATCGAACTGCGTGATAGGCGAAAAAGCACGTGATAGAATTATTCGCCTGGGAATTAAATCTCGTAAAATTATGCCTCACTTTCACAATAGAGCAGAATATAAAGTAGCTTAATATATGAATATATTGCTTGTTCCTAGTCTGTTTTTCGTTTTTGTTCAGGGTTGATAAAAATCATGATTTTTAATATTTTTTTTTAAATTTGACTAGTTTTTATTAATATATTATTTCCAAATAACTCAAACTGCTTATGTTTTGTTTTGTTAAGCAAACAAATATTTGCAGCCAGTAGGATTGCAGCGATTAAACGTGTACAGTTACACGTTTAAACGTCCTTGCATAGGTAAAATGTTTGCGTTTAACCGTCAAAATCTTTTAATGTCAACAATTTTTCAAGCCATACATTCATTCATTCATAGTGCTGATGCATTTTTATTCAGAATATAAATTATTAAATTAGAATAATCTTTATTCTATACTCTTGAAATTGTGATGATTCAAATAGTTATATTATATTTAATTGAGCAGAAGTATTTTTCTATACCCCCCTTAGCTTTTTTTATTTACTACATACTGCATGTGGGGTCATAAATCTTGTTTCTAATGAATATGCAGCAATGAAAATGTGTTTTTATTTTGATGCATTAGCATTTAATAGTTTAGGATTGACGTAACTAAATACCTTTATACATCACGATTTATGTAGATTTTATGCTTCTCCTAGTTATTAGTAGATATTTAAGAATCTCACAAATTTTTATTTGATGAGCGTTTAAACGCGGGTAACATGTTTAATATAAGTTTCTATTCGTTTAATAAAATCTATTTATTAAACTTTGCAACCCTAGCAGGCAGGAATAGTACAGATAGGAAGCAAAACTCGACAGGTCTTAACGTGAAAAATTTGTTCACGCAGTTTTGCGAGTTTGGAGAATTGTAGAAACTTGTAAAAACTGGCAGAAAACACTCAGCTATGTAAATGATATGCACTTATTCTAGTTATTAGTAATATTTTTGGTTCTGTGGGTAATCTAGCAAGACATTTGGAGTCATGACAAGTCGTGACAGAAAGGAATTTAGTATTTGGCGGCATATTGTAAAAAAGAAAGTGAATGGCAAACTAAATTGCAGAGCAGTGTAAAAAGTGTGGTAAAGTATTGCAAGGTTTAGTGTACAGACTAAAAAGTCACTGGGAAAACTGTGCAAGTAAAACTAGTCATATCATTGATGTTGAAACTCTTCATGGTGATTGACAGTTATAGCCTGGATCTAGCCAGAAAGAAATTATCCAGTTGGAAAAGAAACAGAAGCGAGAACTGTGAAAAGGGAAGTGTAGCTGAAAGTGAAAATAGTGGAAGTAGCCGTTTACGCAGCGAATTGCAGTTTTAGAGCGATAGAAAATAAGGAAATTCGAAAAGCCATAGAAATGCTAAGACCCGGTTACGTTCCTCTATCTGGATTTCAGTTAACGTCAACGCTCCTGAATGAAATGTTTGTGGAAGAAAAATCTAAATGTTTTAAGAAGTTTTCTGGACAGTCTGTTTGCATGTCCTTAGATGGATAGTCCAATGTACATAATGTGCCGATAATCTGTGTCCTTTTGATAGCAGAAGATGGAAACAGTGTTCTCTTAGAAAGCATAGATTCATCCGGTCGTCCCCATACAGCTGACTATCTTGCTGAGTTGGCCATTAACTCAAGTGTAAAAGTGAATATAACTGTAAAGTTACCAGTACTGTGACAGATAATGCGGCCAACATGGTTAGTATGAAGAAAAACATTTCCGAGTCGTTCAGTTATCCTATAATTACATATGGTTGTTCAGCGCACTTGCTTAGTTTGCTCTCCAAAGATTTAGAAGCATCGCAGGTAAAAGAACATATAGTACAAATTGTCAAATACTTCAGAAATACCCATTTAAAGAAAATATAAAATAAAATATAAAGAAAAATGGAGCAAGAAATTGATCCAGTGATTTTTAAAAAAAAGTTTCAGATATCTATTTTAAAAGGATGGCTGAAGATTTTCTACAGTTGCTAAAACCAATTTAGCACTTGACGTAATACAACAAAAAGGTGCATTTTTATCTCGAGCAGTTTGCACATGGAAAAAGTTAACGGCTATTTTTGACAGTTTTGTTGAAGAAATAAGCTTGCATCAGTATCAAATATTTAGTAAAGATATGTTCAAGCTCTAACCCCCTTTCACTTTCTGGCATATATGTTGGATCCTACAATAAATATAAACAAAGAGTATCCGCTACTAGCTGAACAAAAGAGAGATGTTTTAGATACTGTTTCCCAATATTTCGCAGACACAGGATTATTACCATTACTAACTAAGTTGGAAGCCAAGTCAGACCCTTTTCACAAATCTATGTTGTCGGGTGAAATAATAAAAACGGTGTGACTAGCCTCCCGGCTGCGGTATTCATACCAATCCCGGCTAGAACAAAAAATGAAGCAAATGACGTCGCCGGAGACCGGGATTTTTGGAAATCCCGGCTGACTTATTAAATACAATAAATGACATCATCGGCAGCCGGGATGTATTACAAATACCGTGCAAGCAAAACGCGTTTCCTGTTATTTTAATTTTGTATATTGCTTAGGTCGATCACGTCCCGATAAGAACGTGCTCCAAATTCAGCATTAGTGTTTGTGTTTTTTTGTGAAAATTAGAGTTTTTGTGTTTTTCTGTGATAAATAGAGAATATTTTAATATATTTAATATTGCCGAAATTAATGTTTATTTGTTTACGGTGCCGGTGTTTAAAACATTGCATTGTGCTTGGTAATCGTATACGCTACTAGATTTTAGGTTAGATGTTATTTACCTACTATGAATATTTTTGAAGTTGGGAAAAAATTTAATACCTATTTGGAGGTTGAAAATTCTTTAAAGTTGTATGAGGAGCAAACATTTTCAAAATTTTGGAAACGGGATGCGCGACTTATTGCTTCTTCAAGAATTCAACGTCCAATTAGAAAAGAACTTAAATGTGTTGAAATAAAGTATTGTTGCATTTATGGAGGTCAGAAATTTAGGCCTTCCGGTAAAGGGGAAAGAGACACAAGAACTTTCAAACAAGAGCAACCATGTACTGCTCATGTATCCTTAAGAGTGACTACAGATGGAAGAGCACTGGAAGTGAGAAGTATTTCCGAAAATCACAATCATGAAAATAGTATGGTACAATTTCAATACTTGCCACATCAAAGAAAGCTCAGTACTAAAGACAAACAAAATGTAGAAGAGCTTTAAAAGCGAACACAAAGATAGTTAAGCAAAAATTAGAAAGAGAAACAGGCAAATGATTAATACTAAAGAATTTATCAAATATAAAACAAAAAATTGCAAAAAAATCTGAAAATTTAGATGAATGCGTCAAAATCTTAAAAAATAAATATGATGCTAACGTAAGCTTACTTAAAGATGATGAAAATAATTTTAAGGGGATGTTCATTCAAACTTCAAATATGAAAAACACCTTTAAAGCGTATCCTGAATTTTCAGGCATAGATGGTACCTACAAATTGATAAATATAGGAATACCTGTATTTTTAATTATAGTAGAGGACGGAAACTGTCAAACTGAGATAGTTGCTGTTTGTTTATTAACCAATGAAGATAAAGTTAGTTTTACGTGGTTTTTAGAAACGTTTAGAAAATGCAATAAAGAAACGGATTTTACCCAATGCATTATGACAGACAAAGATTTATTAGAAAGAACTGTTATAAAAGAAGTTTTCCCAAAAGCTAATTTACACATTTGTATATTTCATTCGATGCGCACATTTAATCGAGAAATAACCTGTGATAAAATGGGAATTTCACAATCCGCTAGAACCTTGTCTTTAAGGATTTTGCAAAAAATGGTTTACACAAATACAAATGAAGAATTTGAAAGTTGTTACAATTTACTCCAATTATCTGTTCCTCAGCAAGTAATTGAATATTTTAACAAAAATTGGTATTCTATCAAAGACGAATGGTCGATATCCAAAAATTTTATGAAAGGTTGTTTTCAAAATACAACGAATAATCGTATAGAATCAATAAATGCAAAACTTAAATCAGTAATCACAAAAAATAGTACACTAGAAGAGTTGGTGCATTCATTTTTTGATATTTTACAAGTCCTTGAAAGCGAACGAGATTTTAAGGCCGTATATCAGTTACAAAAAAGGTTGGTGACAAATCACGCTCCAGAAAGCGATGAACAAAAATACTTAGATTTTTTAACACACGAATCTGGCAAATTGGTATTAAAGCAAATCCAATACAGCAAGAAAATTAAAATTGATAGAAATGCAGACATATGTACTTTTATTGTTACTAGCAGTACAGAAGGACAATTGCAATGTGATTCAAATAAATGTAGTTGCAATTTTAATGCTGGTATGTTACTTCCTTGCAGACATATATTTGCTGTTCGTAAATATATGTCAATGTCTTTATTTTCTAAAGAAATTGTGAATAAACGATGGACTTTGGAGTACTACAAAAAAAACGTTGAAGTATCAGACACTGCAGTAACTATTACGAATAAAAAGAAGCCAAAAACATATGGTCAGAAAAGAAGAGAGGCATTATTAACAACTGATTCACTAGCTAATTTGGTTGCGATGTCAAGCTACGAATCATTTGATCAAAAATGGATACCTTAAAAACTTTAGAACTGCTGTGGAAACGGGGTCAAAAGGCAAGAACACTGATGATCAACGAAGATGAAGAATTACCAGGTAAAAGTAAGATGATCATATCTTGTTTCAGTTTATTAAAATGCTACACTCTTTTAGACACTACAGTAGTCGCTGTAGAAAACTCTGTCCTCGGCATATCAAATATGCCAATTATTTTTGATTGTCTAGAAGATATGGAAGAACCGTTAAATAACCAACAATTGCCAGGTAAAAACAAGATAATCATACCTTGTTTTAGTTTATTAAAATGTTATACTATTTTAGGAACTACAGTGGTCACTGCAGAAAATTCTGATCTGGACATAGAAAGTATGCCAATTATTTTTGATGATCTAGGCAACATAGAAGAACCTTTGAATAACCAACAATTACAAGGTGTTTATTACTTTTGCCTTTATTAACACTTTATATTATTATTTGGTAATTTTAGACACAACACTAACAAATAGAAAACCACCTATCGATTCAGAAATAGGATCAATAAATGAATGTAGTGCTACAGTAATTTATAGTTCTAACAAAAATGTTTCTTCTCATCAAGACATAAAACAAATAGCAACATCTGGTAGAGAAGATAACGTAAAAGATATTAAAATGCCTAACGAGGACGTCCAAAAGGTAGTGAACTAACAGCAGTTGGCTTACCAAAGAAAAAACGACGCACCATTGTTCCATTTTTTAAACTGCCGTTTCAAGATCAGCTAAAAAGAATGCTAAGATGGTTTGTTGATAAAGATGAAGTTGTATCAGCGGCTCTTAGTGGAATAAAAATTGAGGAAATATCAATTAAAACAAGTCTAGAAAAATTCCTCATTCCGTATTATACGAAAGTATTGACTTACACATTGTTCGGTGAGAATGACCACTTAATACCTAAGTTATAGAAAATACCTATATCATGAAACGTTTGTTTTAGAAACTCTTTCTCAGATGATGCTTGGAAAGTTATACGTAACATAATATCAACCAAGGAACGAGAAAATCTGTGGGTATGCGCAACTTGTCGATTAGAACTGAAGAAAAATGAGGCTGATACCATAATGTGTATTTCGTGTCTTCTTTGGAGGCACATTAAATGTACGACTTTAAAGTATTGTAGTAAATGGATATGCATGGAATGCAAAACATAAATAGATGTCTTTTTAGTTTGGTTAAGTTCTCATTAAGTATTTTTTTAAATAAATTTTTTTTTATTTTCATCGTATTTTTACGTATTTTCAATCCAAATTAAACTTTATATTATTAGCCGGGTCAGGATTTCAAAAAATCCCGGTAGCGGTGACGTCACCTACTTTACTCTCAATTGTAGCCGGGATTAATACAAAAATCCCGGTCGCCGGTGACCTCACTTGCTAACCCCACAATGTAGCCGGGATTGGTATGAATACCGGAGCCGGGAGGCTAGTCACACCGTAATAAAAAATGTAACAGCAATACAGCGGTGGAGATCCCAAGAAGATGTTCCAGAAATTAAGCACGTGCTGCCTATAGTTATTTCTGTTTTGTGTGCCTGTACATCCACTGCTGATATCCAGAGGATGTTTTCTACCTATGGATTCATACATTCAGATATAAGAAACAGATTTGGGGGTGGCAAAGCAGCTAAACTAGTATTTCCATTTAAGCATTATACCACAGGTTATAGACTTTCAGCAACATTTAGTTTTTTTGTTAAATATAATTCTCTTTTTTGTATTAAAAACATTTTTTAATCGTTTTATTTTTGTGAAAAGCAGCTGGATGCTGAATTTCTTTTCCCTTATTGTAATAAATAATAAATATGACCACATAAAAATACATTTCAAGGTTTTATTTTTTTATGAACAAATACATTTTTAAGTGTTCAAATTTGAGCACCCTTTTTTAAACTAAATTAATCATGATTTTTCTTAAAAAAAAAATATACTGATTAACACGTTGTCTACCGGATGAGTCGAATTCGACTCACATCTAAAATTTCCCATTGGCCCGTGTGAGTCGAAATCGACTCCCGACAAGCTGGTACTTGCCGGCCATGACGTCACTGCGTCGCTTTGTTTTGATGTATCATTTACGCTTTAGTACTCACAACAGTTGCATCATACAAAATTGACTTTGTGTTTTTTTTGTAATTTCATTATTTTGAAGCATTTGAACGTTACGGTAAGTCATTTTCACTTATTTTTCACCTGTTTTCCACCAAAAATCACTGCGAGTCGAATTCGCCTCTCGCTAGTCTCTTATCATTCTTGTTTGAATTGGGCTAACTTTAATCATTATATTCATTTTTATTTCGTATCTTTTTAAGATGAATGCGCCTAGAAAATCTAAAACCTTGTCCCTAGCCGAAATACAAAAAATTTTGAAAGATAGTGATGAAGATGGGAATGATTTCTCTCCTGACGTCAGTGACCAAGAATATGAACCTCATCAATCTGATTGTTCTGAAGGCGACATTGGCAGTCATGATGACGATGATGATGATGACGATGATAATGTGCCCTCTCCCGCGCCATCTCCTAGTTTAGGACAATGAAATGACGTGACTGGTAAAAATAGGAAAACATTTATATTTACTAGTCACAGTGGCCTGAAAAATATCCCTGCAGGGGCAGGGACCAGAGAAATAGATATTTTCAATCTTTTTGTCGACAAGGAGGTCATTCATCTGATAATTGAATTTACCAACAAAGCAGTTGAAAAATGTTATTCTGAACAGAAGAAAAAGACGAAATGGGTTAATGTGACTGTGACAGAAATAAAAAACTTCTTGGCGTTGATGATATATTTTGGACTAGTACCATATCCGTCAACTAAAAAGTACTGGTCGAAAGATAAAAAGTACCTAAACCTTTTCGTGCGTAAGATGATGGCTAGGAATAGGTTCGAAGAAATTTTGAGATTCATTCATTTCTCTGATGAACCCAGCAGGCCAGATGACAGACTACGGAAAATCCATGACCTAGTTACCCTTCTGAATGACAAATTTCAAAATTACTGCACTCCCGACGAAGATATAATTACTGACGAGACCATGATTCCCTTTAGGGGAAGGTTAAAGTTTCGCCAATATTTACCCGGGAAATCTCACAAATATGGCGTAAAGGAGTATAAGGTGTGCGGTACAGACGGGTACACTTACAAAGTAAAGGTATACGCAGGGAAAGAAGCAGGCGATGGTGCAAGTAACATGAGGCATAGCAACAAAGTGGCATTGGGATTGTTGGAGAATTATCTAAATGGAGGGCGAACCCTTGTTGTTGATAATTTTTATACAAATTTTGAAATAGCCAGGATTCTTTTGGAGGCCAATACACATATTGTCGGCAACTTGAGAAAAGCAGTAAAAAATATCCCCAAATCTGTACTTACACCCAAACTAAAGAAGGGAGAAGTGATTGGACTTGAAAATGATGATGGAATTGTCGTCGGCACCTGGAGAGATAAAAGAGACGTACGTTGTATAACTACGAAGCATTAATTGGAATTGGGAAAAAAGACAGAAAAGGCCAATTAATAAAAAAAACCTGCTGCGATTATATATTACAACAAACGTAAGCAAGGTGTAGATCTCTCCGATCAGATGACATCTTACTTTACTCCTCTACGAAAGACCATACGTTGGTTCCATAAAGTTTGCTTCTCGTTACTACTAGGAACAGCAGTGGTCAATTCATGGCTTATTTTCAAAAAATTGACATCTTCAAAGACACAAATTTCTGCTTTCCGCGAAGCACTTATTGATCAACTCATAGAGAGTTCAGCAGCATGTCCAGGCAAAGAAAGGCATAGTCTTCAAAAAACTGATCAGAAGGATAAAAAAAATCATTCGGTGAGGCGACGATGCGTTCCATGTTATGCGAATCTCGTAAAACGTGTCGGCAGAAAAGAAGCTTTGAAAAAATGTCGAATGGTAGTAACAAGATGCATGACTTGTCCAGAGCAACCTTACATGTGCCTAACATGCTTTGACAGTCATGGAGATACTGTTTAGAATAATTTAATTTTATATTTTTTATGTTTTTATACTTTGATAATCATGAATATACTGTTCACAATTACTTAATTTTATATTTTTTATGTTCTAATTTACCTATGTTGACGGCAGAAATTACAATTAAAACTTTTAGAAAAACCTGTAATAACTCCGAAACGGTAGTAGTCATGGTCAGCCCAAATAGAGTAATTGAAAGGTCTGACTCTCAGTATTACATTCTAATGAAATAAAGTTCACACTCGTGGCCCACTCGTTTTTATAAATGATAAACGCAGTACAAGTACGTGAGGTGCTATCGACTCTCACTATATCTTTGCATCTCGGTAGGTTGTGAGTTGAATTCGACTTACGCTGTAGCTTTGCATCTCTGTAAGCTGTAAGTCGAAATCGACTCACGAATATGAGATAACAACATCACGTCAAAATATCATGGGCCACAGTGAAGAAAAAAAAGATCTTATGGCGGTAGCCAACGTGTTAAAATCATGATTTTAATCAATTGATTTTTTGTTTGTTCGTTTTTATTTATTTATTTTTTTTAATTTTTTCTGACAATAAATGTTTTGTAATATTATTTAGAAAATAAAAAAAAAGCCCTTGTAGCGGTCATAAAAATTTTAAAAACAAAAAAAGTAAATTATAGGCATTTTTTCTCTTTACGCAATACGTTTTCCCCCCTATTGGTTTAAAAAAAAAATTTAAAAATCTTATATGAGAACGGCATACCCTAATACCTATGACGATTTGCTACTGTCGCTATTTAATGACTTCACCGCATTTGTGTACCCCGGTAATGTCCCGACTCGGAACGTCAAATATTCTTTTGAATTACTTTTGAACCTCTGTATAATTTGATCTTAAGAAGAAGAACAAAATAAAAAGATGTGTCATTCCTAAAAGCAAAACGTCAAATATTAACGCTTTCTTTTCAATTACTTTAATCAAAGCTCAATATTTATAATATGAATTTTTTAATTGCCCTCTAGTAAATACGTCATTAATTTTAAAACTTTACAAAATGACAAAAATTATTTATTTACAGTGTTATGCGTATCAATAACATATGAGTTGATATCCGACAAAATGATTACCTATACAAAAATCTATTTCAGCTGTGAGCTGCACTTTTCAATATTTGTACTTTTAAATTAATATTTGCGTTTCTTCGATTATTATACAATCCATACCATATGATCTCTGATAAAAGGAATTTATACTGCCAAACAATTTTATTGAAAGTTTCAGGTTATGACCTGCAATTTGAATATTCCGCAAATTCTTCAGATAATCGAAAGTGTTCATAAACACCAATGATTTCTTAGCGAGTTCTGTTTATTATTCTGTTAAAAACAATCTTTAAATTAATTTGAATAAATTACCTAATATTATACGTCTGAGTAAACACTTTATTAAAACTGTTCACACCGTATGTCACAATCACAATTCAAGTATTATTGATAAAAAGGGTTAAAAAGCAAAAAAAAATTGCAAAATCTATTTAAATCTGATAACGAAGGTTAGAGAATGTATTGAAGAATGTATTGAAGAAACCTTAAAAAAAACAAATCACGTAGCAACAATAACATCAGGTACAGCTTTTAGTTTATAATAAAAACAACCCGGTCATTGCACATTTTGACTGTTAAAAAAGAATTGTAATGAAGCCTTGAATCAAAGAAACCAGTAAGAAAACCGGCCTGAAAGATTTATGTGATAACAAAGTAACAATACGAATCAATTAAAATATTTTATATACCTATAATAAAGTATGATAAATCACGCAATATCGCACAAAATATTATTACACTTAACACAAGAAACACGATTTTTTGTTTACATATCATTAGTCACATTATAAACGAAGTTAACTCTAACATTTCTTTAACGAAACTGAACTCTCGCTTTAAAACAAGTGTTGGTAACGCAGCGCCGCGTACTTTCAAGCGGACAAATAAAGAAATTACCTGTGCTGTTTTATCTTGTTAGAAATCTGTCTATTGTATTGTGTCTTCCAGGATGCTGTAATTAAACGTGAACCTAAACAGTAACGCACCTGAATATTGTAATGATACAGATATTTGCACGCAACAATTCAATTTTATTTACGAGTTATTTGTATTAAATGAATAAGTTTGTAATGACCATGAAATAAATGTCTTTTTCTTTTCTAGTCACCGTTGTACACGGAAAGAAAGACATTCACTCTCATTTTGTTCTTTATAAAGCTGCAAAACTCACTTATCATAGGTGATACCAATAAAAAAAAACACTTTGTTAAAAATGATGATTTAATACAAACGCAATTTCTGATATTTTCTGAATGTATTATGTCAGTTCTATATTTCGTCGACTTATTGCTCACATTTCAGATAAGAAAGAAAATAAGGTAATAATATTGTTTATAATTTCAAAAGATAGTATTATTAGAAATGTATTAATAAACATATTACCACGCTCTAGTGGTTTCCGAATTTAAACAGGTTATGCATAAGTTTCATAAGCAAAAAGTGCCGCTCGAATTGTGTATTGTAAAGGACTTTCATTGTTTATTCTTATTGGTAATTCGACTTTTAATGAAAAATTCATTTTTTGGATGCCTGGAGACTATCACGCTTCGTGCACATTTTAATTGGGATAATTAATTAATTTTTTACCCTTCTAATTATATCTTTTTCTTTCAAATGCGCATCTCAAATGTTGAAAACTGGATTTTAACCCTTTATTGCACAGTGTAGCATATGTTATGCACTTTTTATTTTTTGCGCTTTTTTATTCAATAATAAGGTTTGGCTTTCTCGCGCATTGCATATAGGTATATAAGATACACGTCTCACACAGGCGAATTATCCCCAGAATATGGCCAAAATTCGGAATTTCCAACGTTAAAATCCTTAGCTAAATCCATTACATTTCAGTAATCTAGTTACCTGGTTGTTATAAAAACACATTCTTTTGTTTTAATCCCCGTTGCTACGCATAATATTGTTGTTGAAATTTGACAGTTTATTATCATTCAATCAATTTAGTTAGAGTGCAGTGTGTGATTTAATTATTTTTTACAAAGGTAGTGAAAAGTAAGTTGGAATTATTATGGAGCCTATTGCTAGTGGTAAGTGTAAGTATAAAATTATTTTTAAATTAAAACCTATGCATTACTTCATTAGTGTTTTTTTAATGTCACAATGACGTAACTACTTGAAAGACATAAATGTTAGTTAGTGGAGTTGATCGGCCTATTTCCACAGTTTATGCTTTTTGAACGCGACGTTTCGGAAGCGGACTCTGCTTCTGTCATCAGGCTTAGTCCTGAGAAGGACTGTTTTCGCACTTAAGTCGAATTCATATGTTATATCTAATTTTTCTCAAGCACTTGACTACTCTCAGATTCGAACTTGGTACCTTTCACTTACTAGTCTGACACCTTTACCACTGAGCCACTGAGTAATCCAATATATATTTGTTAGAACTTATATATATATATATATATATATATATATATATAAATAAAACTATTTTCGTGGTTGCGCAGAAGTTTATTGCGCATGTTGCGCCGTAACCTCTTGCGCAGGTGTATTGCGCTTGAGCTCTTCGCGCATTATTGGAATCCATATGGGTTTCATTTCTACACTAGCTTGGCTTATTGGATTTTCTGCTAGTGCGATGAATGTGGCTTCTTTGAGTTTCCGACGAGTTGTATTCTCGTCCTTTGCCACTATCTGTATGTTATCCCATTGGATGCGGTGGTCTTCGTTCCAGACATGTTCAGCGATTCTTGATCTTTCTGTTTCGCCCTTGCGGACGTTGTTCTTGTGTTCCCGAGTTCTCACTTTGAGTGGTCTACTACTCTCTCCTATGTATGCTCTGCCGCATTCGCATGGTAGGTTGTATACACAGTTCTTGGAATTCTGATCTTCATTGTATGGTTTGGTTTTGGTTAGTATTCCCCTGAGCGTTCTGGTCGATTTGAAGGCAGTGCGTATCTTGTATTTGCTGCCTATCCTTCGTATTTTGTCTGAGGTACCTTGTATATATGGTATTATCGCTGTATATTTAAGTTCCTCTTTTTCGGTTACCCTTTCCCTGTTAAGGTTAGGTGTTAGATCGGGGTAGCCATTTTCCAACGAGATTAGAGAAACCATTCGAAATCGAGTGAACGAGCAAGACTTTGATAGGATAAATACGGCTACCAGAAGTAAATATTCGAAGACCAAGGCAATTCACAAGGAAATTCAGCAGAATAAACTCGAAAAGCTAATGAAGGAGAAGAAAGAACCAACTAACATCAATCGAAAAAACACTGTCATAAACATCTCTAAGCGACAGTTGAACGAAAACGAAATGAAGGTTCTGGACAAAGGCTTGAACTATGCGATAACACCGAGGTATATTCCGAAAGTAGATTTAATAACCGCAGTAGAGGCGACAGCTATGAAATTAGATCCTGAAGAAGCCGAAGAATACAGAAGTAAGGTTAGATCAGTCCTGGATTCATCTAGGCGAACTAAACCTAACCTCTCTAACCTAGAAAGGAGAGCGGTCATTTCCCTTAAGAATGACCCAACGATCAAAGTTCTCCCGGCACACAAAGGAAACGCGACTGTGGTAATGGATATGGACACTTACAACAGTAAGGTCCAAGAACTACTAGACGGGGGCGAGTACAAACAAACACCGAAAGACCCCACACCATCAATCGAAAGACGGATATACCTGACGCTGGCAAAACATAAGGGGGAGTTCTCCGATTACCAGAGAACTAGACTTACCCCACACTACAGCAAACCTCCGCATCTGTACGGCCTACCAAAGATCCACAAGGAAGGAATTCCTCTGAGACCAATTGTGAGCTCGAGAAATTCACCTTGTCACCCATTAGCACACTATCTGCTAGGTATCATCACACCCTTATCGGGAAAAACCGAATCTATGGTCAAGAATACGCAGCACTTCGTGGAAACCATCAGAAACTTCCAACCAAACCACGAAGAAATACTGGTAAACTTCGACATTGTGAATCTATTCACAAATGTGCCTACCGATAAGGCACTAACTATCATAAGGGACAAGCTGGAAAAGGATGAAACGTTAGACGAACGCACGGAACTCTCGGTAAACACAATAATGGAACTTCTGACAATATGCATTAGAACTACATATTTCCAGGTAGAAGACAAATTCTACCAACAAGAGTTTGGGATGGCTATGGGTTCCCACTATCACCCATAGTGAGCAATATATATATATATATATATATATATATAGATATATATTTATATGGAAGACTTTGAAGACCAAGCTATATCTGAATTCACGGAAGAACCAAGGATATGGCTTAGATACGTGGACGATACTTTCGTAGTTTGGCAACACAGCAAGCATAAGCTAGATGAATTCCTAGATCATCTAAATAGCCGCGCACCCACCATCAAATTCACAATGGAATTGAGTCGGAATAAAACTGCCATTCCTGGATGTACTTGTACACAGGAATGACAAAACTTTCACGGCAAGTGTATACACTATACAGGAAGTCCACCAACACGGGGAGGTACCTACACTACAACTCCAATCACCACAAAAGCGTGAAATTAGGCGTGGATAAATGTTTGTACGATAGAGCCAAAATAATATGCTCAAAACAAGAAGACCTGAACAAATAAAAAAAATATCGCTAGAACACTCAAAGAAAATGGCTACCCCGATCTAACACCTAACCTTAACACGGAAAGAGTAACCGAAAAAGAAGAACCTAAATATACAGCGATAATACCATATATACAAGGTACCTCAGACAAAATACGAAGGATAGGCAGCAAATACAAGATACGCACTGCCTTCAAATCGACCAGAACGCTCAGGGGAATACTAACCAAAACCAAACCATACAATGAAGATCAGAATTCCAAGAACTGTGTATACAACCTACCATGCGAATGCGGCAGAGCATACATAGGAGAGAGCAGTAGACCACTCAAAGTGAGAACTCAGGAACACAAGAACAACGTCCGCAAGGGCGAAACAGAAAGATCAAGAATCGCGGAACATGTCTGGAACGAAGACCACCGCATCCAATGGGATAACATACAGATAGTGGCAAAAGACGAGAATACAACTCGTCGGAAACTCAAAGAAGCCACATTCATCGCACTAGCAGAAAATCCAATAAGCCAAGCTAGTGTAGAAATGAAACCCATATGGATTCCAATAATGCGCGAAGAGCTTAAGCGCAATACACCTGCGCAAGAGGTTACGGCGCAACATGCGCAATAAACTTCTGCGCAACCACGAAAATAGTTTAATATATATATAAGTTCTAACAAATATATATTGGATTACTCAGTGGCTCAGCGGTAAAGGTGTCAGACTAGTAAGTGAAACGTTCCAAGTTCGAATCTGAGAGTAGTCAAGTGCTTGAGAAAAATTAGATGTAACATATGAATTCGACTCAAGTGCGAAAACAGTCCTTCTCAGGACTAAGCCTGATGACGCAAGCAGAGTCCGCTTCTGAAACGTCGCGCTCAAAAAGCATAAACTGTGGAAATAGGCCGATCAACTCCACTAATAGGAAACCACAGTTACAAAACACTTATAATACGGAATAAATGTTAGTTTTTCTTCAGACAAAAAGTACATTTCCCCGCGTTTCCCCATCTTCAAATTAGCATGGAACTCTAATTTAATATGTCCTCAAAAAGATCTATTTTCATATTTATGCGATAATTTGCGATCTTAATGGATATCAATTTTTTAAGGAGTGCTGGTATACAAGTAGAGCTATTTTAACTTAGAAAAATATGTTTAACAATAATGGTTTATGCAAATTAAAATTTTAAAAAGATATACTATTTTGCGAATTGGTATATTATATCATAAATTAAAATGGCAAACCTTTTTAATTTATACAGGGTGTACCAAAACTTATCGGCTATAGAGCAACATATAATACCTAGTAGAAATCAAAACAATACATGCCGTGGTAAAAAATCTTTCTCTTTAAGAAGATATAGGGTGTTAAAAAATAAAACTTGGCTTTTTTAATTACGATAATTCGAAAACTACTTAGTTGAAATTGAATTCGTATTGGAAGGTAAGTAATACGAATTTGATAATAGTTTAAACCTAGCTATGTATGCACTAATCACCTTTTAGAGCTAAAAGTTGAGCGTACCTATTTCGTTTTTCTTCTTTTGGTGTGCTCACTTAATGATACAAATTTAGTGAGTTATTACCCTTTCCATTTTTTTTTGTTATTAGAATTAATTGAGTTGTTGAAGAAGAAAATTCTAACTCGGTGTGAAGCCAATTAGAATTTTTAATTTTAAATACAGCTAGGTTTAAACGAATAGTACCGAATGAGAATTTTCGTTGGATGTTTCGTGTAGGTACTTTAATATGCTATTACAATTGTTTTATAGGTGTTATAATATAAGTATTTTTCTAGGCTCTACAGCAAAGTCTGCTTTTTTTTAAAAGGAGTGATCTCATTGAATGGCTAAGAGACTGCAACTTTACTAACAAAAAGGTGCAGCACCAGTGTATATTACAGAATTGGCCTCTACAATGAACACCCAAGATTTGTCCAAGGAATCTCATAAGACCCTAACCAAATTTTTAGAAAAATATAACGCAAGGTGGTTAGCAGCATCTAGAAATAAAACTGCGTTTAAAAATAAACATTCTAATTGGCTCGAAACCGAGTTAGAATTTTCTTCTTCCATAACTCAATTAATCCCAACTACAACACCAAAAGCAGGAAGGCCAGCCACTGAATTTGTATCTTCAAGTGAGCGAACAAAAAGAAGAAAAACGGAACAGGTACGCTCAAGTCTTACCCTGAAGAGTTGGTTTATGCTGCCCAAATGCAATTAAGAGCTAATGGTAAGTTGGATGCAGCAGAGGTATTAAAAGATGTCGCTTTTTCCACACCCACTCGTGCAAAAAAATATAAGACACCTTTTCGAAAAGATTTCGAGGTACCATTTTCGACAGACGAAGCTTTGTCATTTTTTGTGGAAGCTAAACTGACAAAGTTTCAATATAATTTGTTGTGAACTTCTGCAAAAAGTCATAATTCATCCCTCTATTCAAATTATGAATCCATCACTGCTGCCAAAAAAAAATGCTATCCGGACAACTTGAAAGTGTTAGAAGACATTGCTGAAGTGCCCCTATAAAATTTGTTGGATCATACGACTCTCAGATTATGTGACTCTCTTAAATAAGTTTTAAACTCTCTTAAACCTGATGAGTGTGAAAGTCTAAATTTAATTTGTAAATGGGGGTGTGACGGAAGTTCTGGGATGAGCCAATATAAACAACAGTTTTCAGATTCCAGTGTTTCAGATGCCAATATTTTTGTTACATCATTAGTTCCAGTTCAATTAATTAACGGTGATCCTAACTCCAAAAAAAAGTTGGCAAAATCCTAGAACTTCCTCCAATAGATTTTGCAGACCCATTCGAATTCAGTTTAAACTTGAAACTACGGAGCTTTCTGTTATGGAAAAGCAGTATATTGACCAACAAATTTCGGTTTTGCAAGCAGCAAAGGTAAAAATTCAGTTACGTGAGGTGCTTGTAAAACACACTTTATATTTTACCATGATAGATGGCAAATTATGCAATGCTGTCAATGATAATCCATCCACCCAGAGATGTTATATTTGCAATTTGACCTGTAAAGATTTTAATAACATTGAAAAAGTTTTAAAACAAGAGGTTATTCACGAATCTAGATATCAGTTTGGCTTATCATCACTGTATTCGTTTTTTTGAGTGTGCTTCACCTTTCCTATAAAATGGAATTTAAGCAGTGGCAGGCTCGAGACAAAGAAAATAAGGAAAAGCTCATAAGAAATAAAAAACGAATCCAGGATTTATTTTTTAATAAAATGGGGTTAGTCGTAGATCGACCAAAACCTGGTTTTGGAAGCACCAACGACGGAAACAGCTCGACGATTTTTTGAAAACCCTTCCAAATCATCGGAAATTACAGGTGTAGATGAGGAACTGATATCTAGATTCCGAATAATACTGTTAACAATTTCTTCCGGTTATCACATCGACATTGATATGTTTACAAATTATTGCCACGATACAGCAAAAAGATTTGTGAAACTGTATCCATGGTACAATATGCCAACATCCATGCATAAAATCCTTATTCACGGTTCTCAAATAATATCACATTTTATAGTTCCAATTGGGCAACTTGCTGAGGAAGCTCAAGAGTCACGAAATAAAGATGTGAAGCGGTTTAGAGAATTTCATTCTAGGAAATTTTCTAGACAGCAAAACATGCAGGATATATTTCATAATCTTCTCGTGTCTTCCGATCCATTAATATCAAATATGAAAAAATGGACTGAAACAGTATCCATCAGAAGTTCTGTCATTTTTGGAAGAACCCGAATTACTTGAAAGAAAAAGTGAGAGCAATAGTGATGATGACGAACTTTTAAGTGAATAGGTCTTTAATTTTGTTACAATTAGTTTTTCTTAAATAAACTGCTGCAGATAAGTAAAGTTACGAGTGATATTTCCAGTCAACTTTGATACCTTGTGATTCTTGAAATAATGAACGGATTTTAACGTTAGCAAAAGCTTTTTGGTTATAGGTTTTCCTTGTCCAATCGATTGGATACTGTTTCCTAGTTTCATGTTTAAACTTGCATACAGTATGTTTACAGATATAGGTCCCAATTGAACTAGGTACAAATTTTAATATTCGACGAAAGGTCACTTTCCATAAAAAGTTCAGCTTGTTTTAAAGTTTATTGCCTTTTTAAATAATATTACACTTGTAAAACCCTTAATTGTATTTTATGTGTTCTTGTTTTCAACTCCTTATTTGTATATTATATTTCTTAATTTAAAGTACGAGAAAAACTACAACTTTTGATGCAATGTCACTTTCCGCTGAGAAACATTTTGTTGTCCGTGGACATTCCTATATAAGTACCAAAATATCGTTATTTTATTTTCGTTTTTAACCCTTTTTTCTAAAATATTTATGATTATCTATTTGTAGGATTTCATGGCTTAAAAATAAGAAAAAAAGTTCATTTGAACCTATGTCCGAAAGTACTATTAGACTTCACGACAATTTCTCATATAAATACCATTTAGAATCACATGCATCGACTTTTTCAAATTCGAATATCTCGAGAACGGTTACTCGGAGCGACTTCCACCAAATATGAATTTTTCGCATAAAAGTGTTAGAGAAATCCATTTTTTTCTTAGAAATTATAAAAAAAGTAGGTATGAAAAAGTTGTCTTCTTAAATAGGTGAAAACATATGTAGGTGGCGCCACCTACAAGTAGATGCCAAACTAATATCAAATTTGGATTTCTCATGTCAAAAAACCACTAGATGCCCATTTTTAGTAAAATATATCAATTATTTCAAAAGTTATTTACAAAAAACAAAAATAATAATGAAATTTGGCCACCCTGTATCTTCGACACGAAGTATTTTCGGACATACGTTCATATGAACTTTTTTTCTTATTTTTAAGCAAGGAAACCCATCCTCATTTTTTTCGCAATATTAATGAAACACCCTGTAACCTATAATTTAGGTACCACTTTTGGACTACCCTGTATATATACCCTGTATATAATAGTGTAAAGTACTGTATTATTATTAGAATTAATATACTTTTATTAAATACATTCATTATTCATCATATTTAGATATTTTTTATTGATAAATAGTATTGGCCAGCATTTTGATCAAAATCGCCTATGTGGTCTCTGTGAACCTTATTGACTGCAGCTATAAAGTTGAAATTCGTTTGTGCTTCTTACTTGTGTTTTCTTAGTTGACGATTGGCATGTTTCAGTTCTATCTCGGCACCATAGCTAAAATAACACGTGTTGATTGATTGGAATATAACGTATGAGTGAGTGCCGAGATCAGAGATTTAAACCAACTAAAAGCGGCGATTATTATGTATTCAAACAGTACCCAAGTATAATTAACCCCATTATATTATTAATTGCTATAAGATACATACTTTCCAGATCTGGGAACCGAACGAATAACATCGTACTTAGCATAAGTTAATATAATTTCAAAAAATAACTTAACGGTCCGGGTATGGTGGTCTTCGCCGCATGGAAGTTAGATCTACCACTGCTTGCATACAGATAATACGAAGAATCAGTCATCAAGAAGATGAGCTACAGCCTTAGCAACAAGCAAGAATATAAGAAACAAAAAAGAATCCAGGACACCGCCTACACTAAGATCGACGTCGGGCAGCAGTAGCAGTTAATAAACATTTTATCTTAATTTTGAAATTTATTGTTTTATTTTAACATTTATTTTACTCCCTGACTACCAAGCCTTCTTTCCTCGGCGTGTGAGGCTGCACCTCGGCGGAGACCCGCCTTCAGCTAACAACAATTTCTTTTGTTATTTCCATTCCGTTTTACAACCCGATTAACAACAGTAGTGATGGTCACGGTCGCCACCGTGCAACACTCCCGGTTGTATCCCCAACCCCCCGACGCCCAACCAGATCCACACCTACGCACACAAACTCGCCTCACCACCACCATCCTCACGAACACGTCCAAGCTCACACTCCAACGCCTCCTCCATTTCCACCACCTCTACACATTCATACATTTCTACACGCTCCACCACCTCCACAAAACCTACACACAAACACACAAAGCCAGCACCCAAACACAAACCCGCGCTGCTACCCACACCCACCCAACCACCTTTATCTGTCGTGATTACTACACCCGCTTCTCCGACACATCCGCAATATCCCCAAGTCCATCACTACCCAAAAATCATTATTAACTCCATAAAATGCCTTGACCTTCCCTGATTGAACTTAACATTCAATCATAACCATACCTGTCTCCTAGAGACCTCCTCTCCCTTGTCGGAGAGTAAGCACCACTTCGGCGATCCCACTCCCAACTCTCCCGTCCTAGTTCCGCCAACACCACTCTTAGACCTCCCTCCTTTTCTTGCATGATTCGTCACGTAGATAAGGATATCCTAGCCGTAGAGATCCTGGGTGCGATCGATCTGCCACATGTGCGCAAGTTCGTTCGCATTACCTCCAAGGCTACCAACACACCCACATCCCTGGTCCGCCTTATCACCCCAACCAAAGTTAGCCTTGAGTACCTCCTCACAGACGGAGTTATGTTCGGGCGATACTACAGTTGCGAACCTGCCCTTATATTACCACCGTTCGCATGTGGGGCATACCGCTGAGGAGTAACCTACCGGCTCCATCCGTTGTTCCAACTGAGGCGAAAGCCACAGATCCTCTTCCTACAAATCCTTCGCTAACCCAAGGTGTAAAAAGTGCGGGAAAGCTCACCCTACCTACTCCTTCAAGTGCCGGAAGCGGCAGGAACCTCCTAGCTCCCCATCAAAGATGACCAACCTAGAGCCCATCCTGTCTTTCGAAGAGTGCGACTCGGAAAACACCGCACACCTTAAACATATTCCCGACACCGTACCCCTAACCATCAAACACTTCCTCTAAGTCCTAACACACACACACGCGAAATCGGATCATTCGTGTCCTAGACTCGCTATCCCGATCCTACTTCCAACAGAGAACCGGCGACTGCGTACTTGGCACGCAGACGACGCTTGCCGTAATCCGCGAATCCAATCCCTAAGTCCCTACAAAATGGATATCCTAGCAGGTACAGTTAATGCCAGGGGTGTTAGTCGGAAACGTTCCCTACTCAAAAACCTACTATACGAACTCAACATACACATTTACCGAAACACAACAAATGCACGCTTAACTTTAACACTTATCACACCTACCTACACAATAGCCACCATAGAACCTCCTTTACAGTCAAAAACTACTTTCCTTCCACCCCCTTTCAGCTTCCTGCACACATACAGCATCTTGAATCCGTTGCTGTAACGGTGCACTTTCCCACCTCGGTCGTTTTCTTCTACTACAATCCGCCCGGCCACAATACACTATCAGATAACCTCTTAATTTACGCCTCCAGCCTTCCCAATGCAGTCATCTTAGATGATTTCAACGCCCGTCCGTGCTTTTTAGGTACCACGATCACATCAGATCATCTACCACTACTGGTCAAAACTTCATTTTGTCCCCCCAACCTCCTACCTAATATACAGTAATTAAAGCTTTTTCGAAAGTAAATTGGAATGTGTTCTCCTCCAACAACCTTCCCACATCCAATCTTTTAACGACCCAAGATCTCAAGAGAGCCATTAGAGACCTAACTTTCGTGATTACGGAAGTGGTCAAAATCTCAGTCCCATTGAAAAACATCGACATTTCCCACAAACCGCTCCCACGGCACATCGTAAACTAGATCAAAGAGAAAAGACGAAGCTATCGTCAATTCTTGTGATTTAGGGATCCGGCTCTCAAAACCGAATACAATCGCCGTAAAGCCTTAATCAGGCGAGAAACAAATAAACATGCCAAAGACTCCTAAACCAAATCCACCTCCCAGTTAGACTACAGAAATAGAAAACTCTTCTGACAACAGTTTGATAGACTGACAAGAAGGAAAGAACACCTAAATCCCACCTAAACGACCCACAGGGCAACCTAATCTCCTTCGACCAAGGAAAGGCCGACTTCTTCGGTCTCCACCTTCAATCAATTTTCCGATCTCCACAAGATCCTCAATTCGACACCAAGTTCAAGGAACCCCGGGAGAGCCGCCTTGAGGAATTTTGTACCCTTAACCTTCTCGAAAGCCAACTGGAAAACGAGAATACCTTTTATGCCCCCATCACTCCCGACCAGGTCAACGCGTATTTTAAGAAAGGACGCAATTCAGTCCCTGGTCATGACGGCCTAAATCGCAAAATTCTTCGACACCTGCCCAACCCAGCCCTCCGATTACTCTCCTACATTTACAACAAATGCTTACCCCTATCCTATTTCCCGGTGGACTGGAAATCGGCCTCCACCGGTATGATAAGCCAACCGCGCTCCGACGTCACCACACCCTCCTCATATAGACCTATTTCCCACCAGAATTTACTCGGAAAATTATTTAAGCAGATTCTAGTCAGGTGACTCAGAGACCACCTTGAATTCAACGAACTCCTTCCTAACAGCCAATTGGACTTCCGTCCTAACCGAACGTGTCACGATTCCTTGTTGAAGCTGATTACAGAGACGGCCAGAGCATTCATCTGACACGCCGGTATCCTATATAAGATCCGCAACCTTAACATACCCGATCCCTTCGCTCCCCACTTTCGTACCCGACTAATTGGTTAGTTTGAGTCAAAGTAGGCAACACCTTCTCCGATCTCTTTCAACCTACAGCAGGCGTACCGCAAAATTCTGATTTAGCCCCGATCCTTTATACTGTATTCGCTTCCGAGATTCCTGAAGTAACACAACCCGGAGTAGTCGTTGCGCAGTTTGCGGATAACACCGCATTCTGGGCGGTGCATCGGAACAGACTCCGGAACTTTTCCAACGGGGCTAACCGGTGAGGAGTTTCCGTTAATCCCACCAAAACCCAAACAATTCTCTTCCGACATCGTAATTACCGCGAAGATAAATTTCCAAATCTAACCGACAGCAATGTTTCCCTTGCCTTAAAGTACGGAAGACTCCCACTCCAACAAGAAGTCACCTACTTAGGAATTCTATTAACTAAAACCCTCAACCCGAGCAAACCTTTTGGGCTCCATCCGAGTTAAAATCAGAGACTACCACACCTAAACACAACAACACACCTACAAAAATTACATACGCCATTTGATGGATTTACGAGCACCCATATACATAAATCCTAATCACCTCTTCTCTACCGTCTTTTGTGAACGCCGAATACTCAGACGCATACACGGGCTACCTTTTAGGTACCCTAACGACCTCACAATACAACTCAAACATGCCACCCATCACACACGGAATACAAACATTACAAACAAACCTTACATACAAACAATTTTCGGCTACACAATCCCAACCAGAGAGATCTTTACTATTCCCTACAACTACCGATTTCCTTAATTCCCACGTAAAAACCCAAACGAAAATTCAAACACCCCTCTGCGATTCTAAAACAACTCCTTGACAACCTCTCCGAGGAGATAAAAGAATGCGTAGATAATACTTCATATGCCTTCCACATCCCCCCCTCTATTCGATGACGACCTCGTAAGATACCGGCAAACGAAATTGGATTAACAACACGCAGCATGCTACACCCAGCTAAACAACACGCATACTTAAGCCGAATCATAAATATTCAAATAATTTTTTTTTTTTTAACTTAAAAAATAACCACAACTCATGATTGTAAACAATACAATTACACAAAACAACGCAATACCAGCAAGAAAAGGATGACCAGGGCTGAAAAGCAGCAGAACTCCTGAACAGTCTAGGAACAAGGATCTACATAAGCTATAGGTAAGGACTAGCCACAAGCATGCTAACTAAAGATACATAAAGAATAGCAAGAGCAACTTGCGTTAGGCAAAAACAAAAAAAAAACTCATACTTAATAGGTCAATACAAATTAGTGCGTTTGGGACATTGTTGTCAACACTAAACTGCAAATTTCGAGGTCTTTTGATTTTTCTTCGTTTTGACAAATCTTTCGGAGGTCGGCTATGTGCGAAACGTTTTGTTCCTTGAATTAAAGTCATCCTTCGACTATTGTTGTAGGTTGTACTTTAAGCGTGGCTCTGGATATGTTTTGTGGGTAAATAACCACCAGCAGAAGCTATGTAAGATTCCCAAGCTGTGTGAGTCAAAATTTTATTCAAGCGTTGTATGCCCAGATGTTTTATCTTTCAGAAAGGGCGAGATTGTAATAATAATAATAATAAGTCATAAATTCTTTAAATTCCGTGTGTGCAGAATTTTTATTTTTCTGTTGAAAACGCCATCAAATTAGTTGTTTGTGGTTCAATATCCATGATTGTTTGGTCATTTGGTGTAAGTGAAGATTCCTAAGCAGTTGTTGATGGAATTTCTGTTGATCATAATGGCTCATAGAAAGAAAGTGGCACATTTTCTTCGCCAAAGGCAAGTTTAGCCATTAAATGTTTTGATTGTGTAGTAACAGTGGGTGAATTGGACAAATTTTCTTGAAAAAGCTCATAAACTCGTGCTTGATGTTTCAGAACCTTGCCTAATCTTCCCATTTTGCAAGAGCAAAATCCAAGTGTTACCTGAACATCGTACATTATTTCTGGACTACTTGGCACCTTGTAGGAATTTGCATCCAACTTAACTACATCTTCTTACTTTAAATAGGAACATTGCAGTAGTTAATGTCGCAAAAGAAGAGCCGTTCTTACTTGTCTATTATTGGAATAATCACAAAGTCTCTTTTTTCGTAATATTTCTCCATTCCTATGCAGACAAAGTCAAGCAAGGAAATTGTAAACTTTGTTTCTTAATAAGACAATGTCTTTGAAAAGTCTGACGTTAACTTCGATAATATTATTAGTTTGATGACCATGGGCCAACGGACTTCTGAATGCCTGCGACCAATCTCCCCGCCTTTTCTAATAGTTAGAAATATACGTTATCTACTTTGGATAACGTGAAGCCACTGCATTAACTTCTGGATTAGTTGCATCTCCTATACAGAGGCAATGAGCTTCAAACGCACTGGACTCTGATGATGCTGTTAAGATATCCCTAAAGCTTTTGTACAAAATTTGCCTATGTTCTTTAGTAGGTACCTACATCGTTGTGTCTATCCCACAGTATAACAAACCTTTTGTATTTGGCCGACCCAAGCTATAGCCTCGCTGTCATCAGTAATTATTAGTTTCGGATATTGCTGAGAGCAAAATGCTGCTGCTATTACACGTTCAAGTGAATTATAGCTTGCTAATAATTCTCTGTGCGCTGACCTTTTGTTATGATGACCGCTAGTGACACCGCTCCTATTTATTTCAATTATTACGCCTTGCCTAACTACAAATCGATCTGACTTAATCCACTTTTTAATGTTCCAATTCGTTTTGCTCAACTCACTACATTCTTCTACCCGTTTGCAGTCCTCATCACTTTATCATATAACTTCGAATACACTTATCATGAACAAATAAATTACGAAACGAGGTGAGCAATAATTTTTCCATACCTGTTAATGCAAACTTGCAGAATATTTAAGAAAAATCGCGCGTATCACAGTTCAGCACGTGGTGCCTATGCAAATAATAGTGGTTAATTCCAACTACCGCATGAGGATTCCAGAGTCGTTTCTGGCGACGATCTCGGCACACACTCTGACGTTGTATTGCAACCAAACAAAACGTCTTATTCTGGCTATGGTGCCGAGATAGATGGCGGAATTGAAACATGCTGACGATTGCGGATCGTAAGCACGTGCTGTCGTATTTACTGAAGAATAATTGTTTACAAAATGGTTTATTCTTGTGATTATTCAAATTTGTAAAATAAGATACGTACTTTAATTTTGTCCAACCTAATCGCCCATATTTTTGTGTATAAAATGACTCGGTTTTAAATATTATATAGAATAACAGCAACAACACGCACCAAATCGAATTGTTTGTCTTGTTAGACGACATCACGAAAGTATGTCACCTCTTATTTTACTCATCTGAGTAAAATAAGTAAAGCTGGCTTTGAAGTTGACGAAAACTTATTATAAGATGGCTCTGATTACATTCCCAACTTTACACAAGATGATCCTTCAGAATCCTTCCAGGAACTACCTGATGAGATATCTTAGATGAAAGTAGTGTACAGGACCTAGAGAACATAACTTTCGCTACTGACGATCTTCTTATCATTTGTGAGGATAACGTATTAATTAAGGCTTCTTTAGAAAACCCACAACCTTATGAATATGCTTCGACACAACTCGAAACGCATCTCCCAAATAATAAAGCCAGAAGTCATGAAATTGTCTTCTCCCTATGAATTTTTTCAATTTTTTTTGCTCATAAGGCCATACAACAAATTTTTTATCAAAGCAATTTACATTCTATGCAAAAAAAAAATTGCTGTTTCTACAAATATAAATGCAGTACATGTAAAAATATATAGGCACATGCTTTTATATGTCAGTAGTCAAAATGCCAAGCATTCAACGCTACTGGTCAACGAAGATGGGATATGAAAAAGTAAGCCGGACTTTGTCGTTGAAGCGATTGAAAAAAATCCTCAATTTTTGCATTTCAAGGGCAATAGTAAGTTAGGAACAGATACGGATCGCGACAGGGTCTACAAACTTCGTCCCTTGATTCTATATTCCTCTTCAGCCCCATAAATGAGGATTTAAATTTTCTGTCCTAGGTGGTTCAAAATAACAAGCTGGTGTAACCTATTAAAAATCGGTAATTACCTTGCAAAAAGTTATTATTTAATTATCACCACCATCATCATGTTGAATCACAAAGAACTGTCTTTGGATAATAAATGGTGGTAATTTAATTGCCAATACGCCATTTCGCAAGCACGCTTATTAAGTTGACTGTTAAAAGGAAAAAGAGAGAATGAGTTGGAATTGTTTATTGTTTACTAATATTTTCGCCCGCATGGAGGACTTAATGCGTGGACAAACGTGGCATGATAAACCTCAGATTAATTATTATCAACGATACCGGAATTTAGAGAAAACGTGTGTAGATCCCATTAAGAAAAGCCTGACAACATCATCTTTTCGCCAAATTTATCGGCTTTAGCTGCTAAAACTAACCCGTTCTTTTTGGTTTTAAATGCAGAGGGTCCCATAGATGAACATGTAAGCTGAGAAAAGGATGCTGTAGTTTCTAACGCATCATTGCATGCTGGTAGGTTATCGGCTACGTTGTTAACGTAACTGTTTTATTTTCCCCTTACACTTGCAAGAATTTGTTTTAATGAATTTTCTTTTCTAGTGTATTTGATTCGGCCAGATTATTTAGAATTGTTAGTCTACGAATTGATTTCTTTGTCTATGTAGTTTATGCATATTTGGGATTAGGTGAACAGCTGCTTTTATTCACGATACAATTGTGTATATGTAAATTCTTTGTCTATTTTTTGCTGATATTGCCTATGTGTAGTCTAACTGCATTGCAGTTACCTTACTGCTACCTACTAATTTTTCTATTTGTGTTATTGTGTGTGTAATTTAAACTGCATTATTATTTTTCTTATTACTTTACTTTCAACTCAACTGCCGACATGTTTGGTGACACAATTTCAATTTTGATTTATTTATAACACAATTGTGGGTGTGACTTCACTGTTTGTTTTTTATTGTGTTTATATGTAATTAAGCTGCTTTTCATTTTGTCGTTACTTTATTGTATAATTTTTACGCAATTTAACCTGATTTAATGGTATTTTGTTATATCTGCGTATTGAATCTTTTCTTTGTTTTTTTTTCTTTAATTTATTAATGTACTTGTAAAATTGCTTATTGATTAATAAGCTGGGTTTTCTTGGTAGTTCTTTCCCAGTGCGAAAATTAATGGGTCCAACTACCATTGCGCAATCTCGTTAATTTTAATTTGAGTAATTTTAGCGTTTACCTATGATGCTACATCATCCATTCCTTCATAATTCAATTAACCTGCCACTAGACGACCAATTCTTTTTATCAGATTTGAGTTTTGCGAGTAATTAAATATTAGACTTGTAAATAAATTCTAAGGTTTTATTTAAAGCGAGGAAGTCAATGTGATGCACGACAATAATTTGAGTAAGGGTAGCGTTAGTATCAGTAGTCAAGATACATCAAATAGCTTTTTTTTTTTTAATTTGAGTCATCCACCTCTTTGTGGAGCTTCACAACTATAGGTGAGAATTACGATGCCGATGGTGAGACTTTCAATCGATTGGGATACGTGGAGAACGTAACATGGATGCTGTATACTATGATCCCGAGCATCCGGTAGGGTATAACACCAAAATGGCTACAGGCTCAGGAGGCTTATACGGTTCATAAACCTATCAGTAAAAAGTTTCCCCGCAATAGGTATATTGTGAGCAACATTTACGAGCTGTGGCAAGCGGATCTTGCGATATGAGAACTTTAAGTAAACACATAGAGGATACAACTACATACTAACGGTTATTGATGTGTTTAGCAAGAGGGCCTGGGCAAGAGTTCTTAAAACGAAGACAGCCGCATCTGTAATTGAAACATCCACCGATATTTTTAAGGAAAGTGATAATACACTGGAAAATCTACAGACGGATAAAGGAAAGGAGTTTGTGGCGCTCTGTGTACAAAACTTTTTCATGAAACAAAATATCAATTTCTATGTAACAAATAACCTTGATGTAAAAGCATCTGTAGTTGAAAGATTTAATAAAACATTGAAAACAAAGAGGTGGCGTTATTTCCCCTACAAAAATTCCTACAGGTATATTGATGTGCTCCAAAAACTTGTGAACGCTTACAACAATAGCTCTCATTCAAGTATAAAGATGGCTCCTGCGGCTGTAAACAATGCAAACATTTTGGAAGTGTGGAATAATCTGTACGCGAAAGGCTTAGGTACATCACGCCATCCTAAATATAAAGCCGGTGAACATGTTAGAATCGCCAGAACTAAGTACACCTTTGTGAAGGGATATGAAACGAACTGGAGCGAGGACGTTTTTACAATTAGTGCAGTGATAAAAATAAGACCTCTAGTTTATCGCATAAGCGATCTTAATAACGGTTAATAAAGACGCCATATTCAAAGTCGATAAGCTTTTAGTAGAGAAGGGCCGCGGACGATATAAACAATACCTGGTCAAGTGGCGTGGATACAGTGACAAATTTAATAGTTGGGTGTTAGCTTCGCAGCTGAGAGATATATAAAATGAAGTTTTATCTTACCTTATTAAGTAATAGCTCCATGACGTATTTTCCCGGCAATAGGACGTCAAGTTTTATTACACAACTGCCAAAACGAAAGATTAACAGGCTCATGGGTTGTAGGCATTTCGGAAATTCTGTACCATTGTCCTTTTGCCGCTGTAAGTGCGACAGACAATTTAATTTATTATAGAACTGATCCACCCGCAGGAGAAGAGGATATGTTAGACACCACTAGGATACGATTACCAACTCAAATGTTTGTTTATTGCCACATCGTTGAACCGCAAATTGTGGGCGATGTTTTATTACTGCTTTTGCATATAATAAATATTACTTCTGAAAACTACGCGTACGGAGGTCATAAAGATGCGGTTTTTCGCCTACACACTACATACCCGTGATGACACAGGAATTTGAAGCAATGACATTCGAGTTTGGGACGTCGTGCTTGAAGCTACAATTTAAGAAAGTGCAATAATGGTTTGTCCTTATCAACAATATTATATGAATCAGGCCGGTAGCGGCATCGGATCCATCTACAGAGACGCACTATGTCAGCGTGGTCACGGAATAGGAAACTGGCTAAGTAGTATATTTAGAAGTATAATACCGTTATTTAAGTCTGGTGCAAAGACCATTGGAAAAGAAGCTCTCAGAACGGGTGCTAATATTCTTGGTGAAGTCATAGAGGATCGAGCTGTTAAGGAATCGTTTCAAGAAAGATTTCACGAGGCAGGTAGAAATCTTAAACGTAAAGCCGATGAGAAAATCCATGGAGGGTTCGGGCTATAAAAGAGTACGTCTGGGGATAATAACCAGTCTCTACCGAGAGCTGTTGCCGCTAAGAAGAAGAAACCTACTTACGACGATATATTTTCAAGATAATAGCTTTTCTACATGCTCAATAAAGCTTTCAACGGTGATTACCCCTCAAATCCATTTAATTTTCATCACAGCAATATTAATTAGACGTCGTATATACTGACGGTGTGTGTGTGTGTGTGTGTGTGTGTGTGTGTGTGTGGTGGTGTGCGTGCGTGCGTGCGTGCGTGCGTGCGTGCGTGCGTGTGCGTGCGTGTGTGTGTGTGTGTGTGTGTGTGTGTGTGTTGGTGTGTGCGTGCGTGCGTGCGTGTGTGTGCGTGTGTGTGCGTGTGTGCTGTGTGCGTGTGTGCGTGTGTGCGTGCGTGGTGTGTTGCGTGGTGCGTGTGCGTGCTGAGTTGCGTGTGCGTGTGTGCGTGTGTGCGTGTGTGCGTGTGTTACTAGACATCTTAAATTACATGTAATTTGTAATCAAGTATTTAATTCAGATTATTTACTACATCTAACAACAAATCACAGCATGCTACTTTCCTGAATTGACCCAATCAGAGCGCTTTTACACCGCATAAAAACACTCGATTCCTGATTATTGCATAGTGCACATTTAACAGCGATTAAATTTTTGTGTACCTTTTTGACAGTTTTTAATAATCAGATTTACAATTTTTTGTTAAATCTGTTTAGTGAACATAATGTGTAAAACTAATTTAGTAACTTATCTTAACATATATCCCTCGATCTACGAATTTTGCAGGTTAAAACAGTTGTTTTTCTTTAATTTTTTTTAGCAAATATTTTCCACTTAATAATTCACAGCAAGTCCTCGACCTGCGGCCTCGGGCTTTTAATTTGAATTATTAAGACTCAAATATTTTTTAAACAAAATTTAAAAAAAAAAGCTGCTTGTAGTATTAACCGGCAAAATCCATAGGTCTTAGGATATAACCAACGATTATTTCCCTTGTTTTATATTAACTTTGGAATTCATAATCTTAAAGCTCTCGGGCTTAAATCAGTTTATTAATGCCAAGATTACGTCTCATCGAATTGATTCTAAATTATTCTCAAAATTTAGGTACAACAATAATAGCGGACTATTATTACTATATTACCTATGAATAGTGAAAGATGTAACTTGGATTAATTTTAATATGTGGGCCAACAATGTAATTTTAAATTTTGGTCACCTGTAGATGAAATTAAGACATCTTTTATGATTAATCTATTGCGGAAAAGGCTCTAACGTTCGCAGACATAATTACAGTATTTGTTATTTATTGCACGACATAGGATTATATGTTTATTTTAATGCCGGAATATTTTTGAAAACCTATGTGAGAATTCGATATCGGTTGATTAAATTTGTTTTAATGGTTTTGCAATTAGCGCATGCATTTTCACGGAAATGAAGTCTAGATGGTAACGTTTTTTTTTAAATTTGTGTATTATAGAGTCGACCTTGTGAATACTCGAGTTGCTGATTGTTTTTCTAAATTTGCATGTTGCTTTCCTCGCCGTACTGCTACTGCTACTTCTGTTTATCTTCTAGTTGAAGATAATATCTTTCTCATATTTGGTACTCCTCAGTACAGCATTAGTGATAATAGCGTACAATTTCGCAGCAAGGAATTCACTTAATTTACATTCTAATTTACCGTCTGCAACAAACCCTGTCGAATGAATTAATCTGGTTCTTAAAACGATGTAATGGTTTATTACGTGTGAATCAATAACTACGAAGTATAAAACCCACAAATACGTACCCGCATAGTGTTATTAATTAAAAAATGGCGTAACACCTTCATCTAATTAACTAAACAAATGAGCTGAGATCGAGTCTATAGAATAACACCTGACGCTATTGCAGAGTTGGTTTATGACGTCTTCCTATAAGGATAATAATACATTAATATCTTTATTGGCATTTTTTGTGAACAATATCAAGTAACATATATAAAAATAATATGCATACCTTCAGATATATTTTCTTTCGGCTGTTATATTCATAATAACAGTGTTTGGAGAACAGAATATTGAAGTATTTTATACAGCGTATACACAGAGTCAATAAACCACTATCTGTGTTTTTACTTATGAACAGTCGATATAAAACTGGTTATCGGCTTCCGAGTCATTAACATAAAGTAATTTTGAGAATGTATAACTTAAGTGTATACAAATCTAATTAATTCTCTCTTACAGTTATAGTAATTCCTATCTACCTTTAGCGTTAACTGTAGAGTCGTTAGAGCAAGCTTGTTTACATAAAATTTTATGTATTATTGATATTTTAAGTTAACATATATTTATGTCTATTAATATAACTCTATGTAAGTCTAAAAATAAATAAATTATGAATGAAAATGATTAAACTATATTATTGATATCTTATAGAGTGGCGACCTTGGAATTTTTTTTAAGTTAATATGTATTTATGTCTAACGATTTCACCTTGAAGTCAGCATTCAGCATTATACATCCAAAAATTACTTTAAAACAAATGAGTAGTTAAGTAGTAACAACGACTACATACTTATTTTACGTTGAGAAAAAGTTACCTTCAACTGGCCTTGAAATTGGTCACAGGCCTGGCCTTGGAGGTAGGGAATTTCCTATGACTTAACTCGGCCTCGGAAAAAGATACTATAAATACGTATATTTGAGTTTAGTTAATTTGGTTCTGTTTGAAGAACATTACGTTATCATCGTAACGGAATTTTTAAATGTTACTCAAATAAGATAGATATAGGAACTTGCTCTCGGATCTTCGCCCCCTTGCCGTGGCCCCCATGGCTGGAAATAGTATTCCAATAATTCTATCTCATATGGCAAGTATATACAGTCTGCGCCCTTTGCCGTGGCCCCCTGGACGATAGATAGTATTCTAGTAAGGGGCCCTAATGCTAACTTGTAAGACAAGTATGGAAACTTGTGTTACAGTCTGCGCCCTTCTGTCGTGGCCCCCTTGTTGCAACATTTGAATTTGAATAGCGATGAATCATGGTCGAAGAAGAAGACCGATAAAAAACGTGATTAAATGAATGATGTATTGTTTTTTAAAATATACTTTCAAACGCTAGGTTTTCCTTCAATTTTTGATTAATAACCTTGTTTTCCTAACAGACGTTCGAACCTGCACTAACAATGCAGATCTGTTGCTTTTTTTGAAGACTGTTTTTTTGCACGCTGTAAGTTAAATTAGACCGTTATTTTTGAATTTGACTTGATAGCTGATGAAGGAGGAGAATTTATAAAAATAGAGAGAAATGAGAGAGAGAGGAGAGAGGAGATTGAGATATGATTGATTGAGATTAATTTATTAGGGAGGGAGAGGAGAAGAGAGAGAGAGAGAGGGAGAGAGAGGAGAGGAGAGGAGAGAGAGAGAGGAAGAGGGAGAGGAGAGAGAGGAGAGGGAAGAGAGAGGGAGAGGGAGAGGGAGAGGAGAGGGAGAGGAGAGGGAAGAGGGAGAG
>JARFJB010002087.1:9792500-9875000 GCA_036346205.1 Vesta saturnalis | reverse complement strand
AAAAGCACTTAAGACAGCCAAAAGGGGCGTGAAAGTGGGTGAAAATGCCGTCAAGGTGGAAAAATTCCACCAAGCGGTTGAAAATTCCCCCGAAAAGAAGCCGTTAAAAAGGGGTGGGAAATGGGCGGTCACGTGGTAAAAGTGGGCGTGGCATATGACGTCACAAAAACAAAATAGTGCCCCTATTCTACTGGTGTGACAGGCACGGTTTGTAAACTCATAATAATAATACTCTTTACTATTGGTGGAGATTCAAACAAAGGCTGCTTTATCCAACTACGCCAAATATAAGAGTTGTATTACATTTCCTATCACTTAATAACTTACTGTGTGACAATACCCCTAAAAGTATTAGGTAAGACCAAATAGACTAAAAACTATTTTTTGCATAATTAATGAGCAGTTGATTGTTAATTTGTTTTTAAAAGCTAAGCTTAGGTTTTTAAATTTGTTTGGCGTCACTTGTTTTGTAGTTTCTGAACTATCTTACTATCCTGCACACTTAAACACTTAAACACTTAAACGTCACAGTAATCAAATGAAGTTAAGACTTCATAAGCTTGAGCTTAATGTTACTTGGGAGCACATGTTTAAATTTATACAGACAACGCAACTTTAAATAAGCTGTAAACAGTTATATTAAGATATGTAAGCTGGAAGTGAAATGTGCATCAATTCTAGGTTTCGAACATATTTAGTCTCTGCAGGATGGTATCATTGAGAATAAACTTGTTCGTTAATGGGTGATTATGTGTATTAGTTTGTTATAACTCCAAAGGTTGTGTTAGTAAACGTCGGCAATTTGTGAATTCCGTTTTACTTATTAAAGTGTCTTTTATTTTAACAAATTTATAAAAAATTGCGTTGTGTACACGTTCATGTAGTACTAGAAGCGGTGTAGATAGAAACCAAGCAGATGTAACATTTCAAAGGTTAGGTCTTTACATTGGTATGTTATTAACAGGTGTTCCGTATGTAAATACCTATGAATAACACGTTACATTATTAATAATGTTAAATTAAATGCTGGGCTAGCGAGTATTTTTGGTAGTTTAGCACATTTTATTTCTAAAAGTGTATTTGAACAATTAATTGAACATTATGTACACAAAACCAAAAATGTGAGGGGATTAATATGTATTTTTTGGAGGAAATACATACAAACGTTTTTGAAGTGAAACATATGTATATACTTATTCACATTGCCCCGATAATTCTTTGTATGTTTAATGAAATCAGATATACGTATTCTGTATCTTGAAAAAAATATCAAATAGAATTAGTTATTTATTTAAATTTCAAAGTACAGACCTGGAAAGGCGTCTATTTATGTATGACTATAAGCCCCGCCCAGTATAACCATTGTTCATTGCATAATTTAAAGCTACTGTCCTCGCCTCCACTGAATTTCTAATACATATTTGTTATTTACATAAATTATAAATATACCAAAAAAGACCTACCCTTCATCCATATAAATCGAAACTTTGAGCTGTATTTCACTAGAAAGGCAGAGTAGGCGTGTAAAGGGTTGAGATTAACAGGTAATAGTGACATCCACGGATTACTTTTTACATACGATTGATACTGCTTCAGCATTTGCCTTGATATGTGAAAGAAATCCACCATTAAGCATTCGGTCAGGTGGAAATAGTAATTGTCTACGGAAGGAACTCGCATATACACAAAATAACAATTTTATTATAATTGTATTGTATTACGTACATATAGTTATTTCCATCATAACATATTATTTCTCGCACAAATAATGTTTAATTTAATTGGTGGAGTAATTTTCTAGATCTTTGTGTGTAACGTTGATTATAAACTCTCCGCTGAGGGTCTGCTACTCACATATTATGTTTAAAAGTCGTTAAATGATTTATATATTGTTTCCTAACCAAATTTTATTCATTCTTGTCCTTTACCTTAGAAGTCGTGTTTTCATTGTAATATAGTGTTTGACTTGTGCCCATATCATTTATATCGGGGTCATTTGCAACGGTGTGGAGGCCAAGGAAGAACCGGATGACCAATTCCTTGTATCATAACATTAAGTTTATTGATGCGTTACTTATGCTTCAATATGTTATCTTCAATGGTCATTTCTTTGTCTCTAAGCCAATCGACAATTTGTTCTCTCTGCCACACTATTGTTGGAATCCTCTCGACCTTCCCGCTCTGATAAGAAGCTTTGTCGATAAGGATAACTGAAAATATTTAGAATAACCACCATGAACTAAGGCAAATAGAGGCCCAAGACCTCTTGGTGATTTTAAACCTGTACTCAATAGTGGTGTCACATCATGCCTTAGTCACTGCGGGTTCCACGTTAACCTGCATTACGAGTGTATATTATATTTATAACTAAAGTATAAACACTTTTAATTAGGTGAAATTCGATTTATAAATATGTGAAATCGAATAAAACGATTTAAGTACTTTCTTCTAATGCATCGTTATTATTTCTGATTTCATCTTATAAATAATATCGTCGCGTTCAAAAAGAATACGCTTGCGTCACATTTTTTAAAACCCAAAATCAATATCTTCCAAGAGATTGAATAGAGTATTCCATCGAAAATTCCATAAATTATCATCACCGTTAACTATACAAGAAATACGGTTCATCGTTAGTGGAATGAGTATTTGTGTACGAGGAATTTTTAAAGTATGTTTTACGAAACGTAACGGATGTCAATTTTAACGGGAAATATATCACAAAAGATAATATTCAAATCTAAAATGAATATATTTGACCATTTAAAGAATTTTTTTAATTGAAAAATTGAACAAAAGTAAAATGGTAGGTATGCCTAGGATAACTCCGGTTTACCACCGTATTTGCTGATAAAAGTGTTGTAATTTAGATTAATTAAGTATATTTACATATGAACGTTGAGTAATTTAACAAATAAACTTTCGCGGGTAAATCCTTAGGAAGTAAATCTTTTGTTCTGAATCGGGATCCAATTCGTTCCAATGTAGTAAAAGGGAATTTGATATCTAGAGTTGGGAATGCTTTTTTGACAATCCTTTTAATAAAACCTCGGACATAGATACTGTAAAACCCATAATACGGGAGTTTAAGGTATCATGATCCATGTTACGATTTTTATCGATTCCATGGTCGAAAACAGCTGAATTGGGCACTGTTTTGGATTTCTTGCCAGATCTGGGAGTGATTCCTAAGTGTTCGCACTTGCGGAGAGCAAAATGATGTATGGCTTTTCCAATGCACGTAGCTGCAGAACTACTACAAGTAAATTTGTATACCATATTCGAGGATAAATCCTTAGGAAGTAAATCTTTTGTTCTGAAACGTTGAAAAAAGTTATATTGAGTATAGAACGGAATTTTTAAAAAAATCCTAAAGGTTGATTTTTGATTGTAAAACAAATTATAAATTACGTTAAAACATATTAATTATTTTTACTTTCGTTCTGGCAACGCTCAATATACCACCTGCAGAAATTATGAGACATACTCTCTCCTGCTATACCCGGATCTAACAGGACAACGTTGACCGATATACTACATAGCAGAAAGAGAAAACATTATGGCAGACACGAAATAATACCACACAGTATAAACTTTAAAAAAACCCGAGCGCGACTACTAAGAGTTTCGAGCTAGAAAAAGGATGCTGTTTGCAGTTAAATCAAATACTAACTTCAGGCACATACATAAATAGTTGTTTGTATCACTAGACTATAAATAATAATTTTGCGAGTATGAGCAGAGTTGGGAGCCGATCTGTCAGAAACATAATTTCTGGATCTGTAATACACACTTTTTCCTTATAGTTACTATCATCAATGTATCAAACGATTCTAAATATGACAGTTGTCAGCTAACTTTCATATATGAAAACTCAATGATGTTAATTTAAAAATTTGAATGGAATCTGGCTTAGCGAAGACATATAATTTGACACCGTATTTGTGCCTTTTTTTGTACTTTATGTCCTGCTGAAAAAACAAGCTTCCCCTCCACATCACCGTTGGCTCATTTATGGTAAATTCTTGTCGGGCCAGTATGTGTTTGCCATTTTCTTAGTCAAATAATTAAGTGGAGGCCTAATTTTAAAGACTTTATCTGAATTAGCAGATAGTCAATCAGAATTACGAACAAAACGCAAATACCTAAAACAAATTTTGGTTTACATTAATATTGAGCAATTTGGCATGAAAAACCTACCTTAGAATTAACAGAAACCTACCTACAATAAACTCTATAGAAAAAACGTGAACGTAAAACAATCTAGACATTTTCCAATAACCTTGCAGTTTCTTGATAGGTATTATGCCCATGTGCATCTATACACGAAAGAATATACGTAGTAACGTTACGCCATTCTCGTTAATGGTTTCATTCACAAAATAAAAATTTGCTGCCCATGTCGGTCACTTTCTTCGACTAGGTCATAAAAACTATCATCAACTAACAAATTGAAAAATTAATCGGTCTATTTTATGTAAAATTGCCATATAAATAAGTAAGAGGGGACAACTTGAATAATATTACAGTTGGGCTAAACAAGATGCATTGCTTAGTCATCGCGAATTGTTTCCTTAAAGAAGAATTTCTGACCAGTGATGAAAAGGTAATTTTGCTGTAGAAGCAACTTCAGGATCTGTACCATTTTTAAATCTAAATGTAACCTCTTGCATGACCTCCCAATCATCATCGTCAGAATAAGTATCTTCTGGAAATGAATACTTTCAACTTGGTCTTCTAAACTGCCCACACCCGATTCAAATAGAGCCATTTATAACAGTTTACCTGATAAAAAAGAATTATGGTACTGTTTCAATCTCGAAATTGTGCTGCTCGACTTATTTATCACAACACTGTCGTTCGCGTGCGATGATACGCTGATGTTATTCGCATGCAATTCAATAATGCTGTTATTAAATATCATTAAAATGCAGTTTGTGATAATAATGTAACAAAAATGATTGAATGATATAATGAGTACTTTAAATGTAAATATATTTGAATTAAAAAAATATTTTTAAACAGATTTGTCCACGATAAATGCAATGTTTCGTACACCTTGTTGGAGAGAAACTCGGTGACTGACTGAACTACTTACAAGTGAACCACTTTTTATGGGTCCCTATCGTATGAAAGAAACTAAAACCTATTATCTATGAGATTTTTTAATTTACTATTATTGCATATTGTTAATAGATATCTACATTAGAAAGTTTGTGTTTTAACAAATTGGTCTGATAGACGTAACAAATCGGGCATTATAATATTTAAGGAGTTATTGTAACTTAAAGATAGTTGAGAATACATTCGAGGGCTATAAACTATGTACCACAATAAAGAAAGAAAATGTAATAAGGTTGACATAAAAATTTAACAGGTACAGACGTCTCGTTTTCGTGCCTTTTTAGGGCCCGAATGTCGTGCTTCGTTGACCGCCATCATTCTTCACTGCACTTTGTTTTTTAAACGTGGCATGCTCACGCAGTAATCTCCAAGTGGGTGCAACGGTAAGCTCATATTAAATTACGAAAACTATAAATGCCTATGACGGTTAATACCGTCATGCGCAGCGAACGTGCGAATAAAATTTAAACATTAAAATTTAAAAATGAAGGGATCTGCACCCAGAAGTGATGAAGTAACAAAAAATCAAAATATAAGAGAAAAAATACGTTCCTTCAAGGTACCAGAGGAACCACCATTTAAAGCCAGCATAATAATTATAAAACGCTAACATGGTAGTCATTGGGCAAAATCGATATTATTGATGATAAAAAACTTCGTAGTGTAAAATTTAAAAACTACTAAGAACAAAACCATTATGAAAGAATGGCAACGTTATAAAAATGTGAAGAGGTACATTCCTTCTATCTACCAGAGCTTCAAATGATCGAATTAAACAAATTTAAATTATGAGAACCTTGAAGAGGTAGTGAAAGTGAGACATAAAGCGTACCTACGGAAATAAAAATTATTGATGTAAAACGTTAATAAAGTGAGATTGATAAGGTTCTAACTACATGTACATAGATATATTTTATGGGACTATGGGTAAAGTTTCCATCAAGGAAAAGTTAGAGCACTAGACTAATAATTTAGCTTAATTAAACCTCATTAGCGATGGTCGGCGAACACTCAAGATGAGAAAGATGATTTTCTGCTCTAAGTACTAGTCCTGACCAAATTTCAACTCATTGTGGTGTTAAAAGCCAAATGTAAAAAAAAAAAAATAATGGGAGTTGGTTTCTGAATTAAAACATTATCTGCTATTTCGCTAAATTACACGTCATATTAAAGAATTGCATAGAACATAATTAATCGATATGTTTAAGGGTGCCTCTTTTATATCTTTGAACATAAAGCTGTTTCAGAAATATTTCATAAAAACCAAAAATGCCCTTAATAAAACACCTCTCTACACCGCTGAATTTCTTCCAAAATCTAACTAGCTCCAGGAGAAATGAAAACTAATTTAAGTACGAAATAAGTACGTACATGTTGTCGTTCGGGAGTTATAGTCGATACTAACACACACCGAATACACGAATACACGCGCGCGCACACACGCGTACACACGCACGCATACGCACCCACCCTCACACACCCACCCAGATATACACACATTAACACACACACACACACACACGCACGCACGCACGTACGGACTCACGCACACACGCACGAACTCACGCACGCACGTACGCACACACTAACGCACGTACGTACGCATGCACACGCACACGCACACGCACATACACACGCACACGCACACGCCCACGCGCACGCACCGCCAACACGCACGCGCGCAACACGCACACGCACCGCGCACACGACGCACACACGCACACGCACACGCACACACGCACACACGCACACGCACACACGCACACGCACACACGCACACACGCACACACGCACACACGCACACACGCACACAGCACACACGCACACACACCACACGCACACACGCACACACGCACACGCACACACGCACACACGCACACACGACACAGCACACGCACACACGACACACGCACACAAGCACGCACACACAGCACAAACGCACACACGACACACGACACACGCACAAGCACACACGCACATACCCATACACGAACACAGCACACAGCACACAAGCGCACACGACACACGCACACACGCACACGCACACACACACACACACACACACACCACACACACACACACACACACACACACACACACACACACACACACACGCCCACGCACACATCCACGCATCTACGAACCCACGCACGCACCGACCCACGCTCACACGTATACGCACACGAACACGCACACGCACACCCACACAATCACATACCCATACACCCACGCACCACGCACCCACCACGCACGCACGTACACGCACATACACGCACACGCACAAGCACACGCATACGTCACGCGCACCTACGCACACTTACGCCCGCACGCACACATATACACACCATGGTCTTGGAGAAATTTTGCCAAACATTGTAAGCTATAAAGTGGATTTAGCGTTAGTGGAAAAAAATCGATTGTGTAACCTCCTATACCTACGTATGTACATATAGGTTGAAAGATAAAAAGCATCAAAACGCAAAACAGAAGTTTAATTTCTAGGTTATATTATATGAACCCTATTGTTATATTGAACATAAGTAGGGTACCGTTACTATCTTTGAGAAGAGCACAATTACTTATTGAGTTTACAAAGGCTAATGACACTAATAACTATACAACTAGTAATTAAACACTTCGAATGCAATCTGAAACAAGATTTGTACACTGGAGAGATAAAGTGAACTGAATACCTACACAAAGTGACTATCTTGGAAATATAAAAAAGGATAAGAAAATTTAATCAAAACCTAGTGATATAAATTACTTATTTCAATTAGTTACAGCAACCTTAATGAGAAAAGAAAAGAATTTAAGAATGTAACGAAAAGCAAAAAATGATTTGGTATTAAAATTTGTACCATTAAAAAAAAAAATGTTAGAACCTCTATCAGAAATAATATTTATCGTTTTTTCTGCGTTATAGTTCAATGTATGATAATAAACCAGGATCAGGCAATAATGGAGGTTGAAGGTTTCAGTTTCAAAATTTGGTGAAAAACAGTGACACTAAACGCTAAACAGGAGTTTAATCTCTTTGTTACATTATATGAACCCCATTATTACATTGAACATAAATAAGATACAGTTACTATCTTTGAGAAGAATACAATTACTTATTGAGTTATTGAGTCATTTTTACTTTCCAAATAAGGTAGGTTGATATTTTTATAGAAGAATAGTATATTACATTACACGGCATGAAAGTAGGATTTTGTTGGACGAGGAGGCTTGGCACGCCTCCGAGTCAAACAAAAACAATTTCATACTGCGTGATGCATTATATTTTTTCTGAAATCGTTTTGAAAATTATTAAAAATTGTTAAAATTATTTAAAAAAATATAGTTGAGTAAGTACTCCAAAGAGTCGATGATTTGTATGTCTGACTGCCTTCCACAATGTATACTAGAAGAATGTCTTCAGTAACTTTTCATATTCTTTCTCATACCTCTGCCTTGATTTGTTTGGAAGTAACTCCGCCACAGTAGCCGTTGCAGCTTCCGTTATATTCATTTCAACATCTATTTCACAATTAAAATCACTTAGGGACATCGTTATTTATTGAAAATTCGCAGAACGGAAAGGAAAGGAAAGACCAAACCGCACAAATTTTTCACTAATTTTTTGTTTTTTTTACTTGTCGTTAAGATAACACGCTTTTAATTGTTGATATATGTTTGTCAAAGCTCTCTGATAAATTCAACTCTATTTTTTTAAATAATTTTAACAATTTTTAATAATTTTCAAAACCATTTCAGAAAGAATATATATAATACTTCACGCAGCATGAAAGTGTTTTTGTTGGACTCGGAGGCGCAGAAAACATACTCGGATGCTAGCGCATCCTGGTAATTTTTCAGCAAGCCTCCTCGTCCAACAAAATGCCACTTTCATGCCGTGTAATGTAACATACTATTAAGAATGCAACAAAAAACAAAAGATGATATTATTTGGTACTAAAATTTGTAGCATTTCAAAAAAAAATTTAGAACCTTTTACTGCTTTTTTCTGCGTAATTGTTCATTGTATGATAATAAACCAAGATAAGGTAATAATGTAGGTTTGTGGTTTCATTTGAAAATTTGGTGAAAAACAGTGACACGAAAGCTAAACTTTTAAAACAAAAAAAATTCATAACTACATATTTTTAATTCAGTTTGTTAACACAAAAGATAAAAATGTACCTATAAACATTTCCTTACTACATATTATGATGTAGTCGTGCTTAATTATGAAATCTTTTTCACAATTAGAGCAGAAAATGTCCACTTTATCACTGTTTTCAACTTTAAATAGCACTCGATAACGTTTGTCAAGTAAATAAAAATGGGTTTGTTTAAAATGCTAATAGTTTGCTGTTAATAACGACTACCTCGACATACTACCGTTAATTTTTTACTTTCTGAAATCAAGTACAAGAAATTATGAAACTCCCTAATTAGACCTTTTACATTATAGCACGCATTTATAAAAATGGAACTTTACCTACATTCCAACGATTTCTTTATATTGCAATTGACTTAAATAAACAAAAAAGAAAGCAGATTTTGTTATAAATAATTTATATGTAAATGTAAAACGCAGGAAATTGCTTGACATTTATTTGTAAAGAAATTGTTCTCGAAACCACTTGAATTACCTCTAAAATTCAAATTAGCTTTTCTAGTTTATGAATGTAAGTTCAGCAGATATATACGTTCAAGAGTGAAAGAAACGGGAAGTTGACAATGTGTATTTTTTGCAAAAGTTAATACCAGTGCAAATAATTTTCTATGTTTTTATGTTAACAAGTTAGATAAATTTACAATAGAAATATGCCAGTTGGTTAAGATATCAAGAAGATTTATTACACACCATAAACATTAAGTTGAACAACAAAATGATACATAATTCCTGATTCTGCTACTAACCATTTACCATTAAAATAAGAATTTATATTATCTTTGGAGAGCAACGTAGTTAGTATTATAATTAAAAATACTCACCTTGTCATATTTGCTTGATGAAGAAGATGATATTACACCAACGTCTCTGAAAAATCACAATGTAAATGGTTACTGTGAATTGTTTACTTAGGTTATAAAAATAAGGAGTAATTAATTCTATCTTAATGATCTTAGTGTTATGTGATTTGCTAACTTTTACATGTTATGAACAAATTGGTAAATATATAAGATCTAAGAAATAAAAAAAGTCATGTGCTTTAGCGATACATTCTGTAGAAACTGGTCCTAACCCAAATTTTGATGAAATGGCAATTTTAACCACAGAAAGTAGTAATTCTTTTAAACGTTTATTTTTAGAAATGCTTTTTATTAATAAAGAACCCAACACATTAAACAAAAAGATTGAAAATGTAAGTGTTACATATTCAAATATTTTAATGACAAACATTCAATTACATTGTTGTCAACAAAATAATATGCGTTTTCCTTTATTGTCAATTGTTACAGTTACAGTTTTAGGCATAATTTTGTGTCACATTTTAATGATTTTTAATTTTTTTTGCACCATTGAGCTTTTTCGTTTATTTACCATATCTGTTTCCAAGACAATAGGATATGTTTACTCATTGCGAGGCCCGACTCGTTGGTAAGTATTTTACTTACCGATGTCTTTTACTTACCAACGTAAAATTATATACACTGCGTCTCTTGAATTTCTGGACATAGGGAATTCCCATGTTAAAATAAACTATTGTAAATATTGGCTCCCCTAATTATTTTACAGTAAAATATCGAATGTAAAACTTCTTAAGGAAAAAACGCTGCTTCTTATGTTACAATTGCATTTACATTTGGTTCATCTTTTTTCGTAACTGGTCAAGGTTGCTTTGCTTAGACAGACAATGCTAACAATAATTATTAATTGTCATTGTAAATCATTCATTGTTCAAAAACAATTCATTCATGATTAAAACTTTATTTGGGACAGATTATTACTTTTTAAAGAAAAATTTGTTTATAAAAATGAATTGTTACACCATTGAAGAATATTGTTTAGTTGCAAACGGAGATTTATTTGAACACTTGATCAAATAGTAGAAATCATGATTTTTTGCTATTTATTTTCCAATTTTCATAATTAATTTGTTTATTTAGAATATCATCTTCTTAATAAAATACTTATCTTTTTTGGGGTTTTTTAATGGCGTACTTTAAATTATACAATCTAAACGTTTCGATAACACTTACAGTTATCTTCGTCAGTAGTAAGGTTTGTTAAAAATTGCTAAAGATGTAGTAAACGATTTTGTCAAATTTGAAAAATTAAAACATAAACATAAGCCTGCTATTAATATAACAGTTTGAGAAACATAAAGCCAACTATAAAATTTTTTAGTAAAGAATAACTAGGTCATAAAAATTAAATATTATTAAACTGCCTCAAAGATGACAAACCAGAACACTCTCTACGACGAAAGCTAACAATGAAATTTGTCAGCCAAAAAACACATTTAACAAAATTTAATCGAGTTATGATGTAAGTGTAAAGTTGTGAAAAACTTCAATTTTAAAATGATAGAAGCATTCACAAATCCAAACATTACATCAAATAAAATAACCCAGTTAAATCTAACAAAGAGATATCTTTATCAATAATTGGAAGTGTTATTAACAATGAAAAGCACAATGCAGAACGTTCTTTGTAATTTTTAATTTAAATTTAATTTCAACTACTTATGTTAAATTATAGTGCTGTGGTAATTTAACATATAATTGGTAAAGCATTTGCTTCAAGGTCTAGGAAAAACACAGCAAAAAACCTAGACATACCAAAAGTTAAAATTAAAATCAAAATTAAGACGTATTATTATGCTTTTTTTTAATTATAAGATGCCAAAACCTATTTAAACGGAGATTTTCTTCTTGTCTATTAAAATTATTCGGGTGTTTATATATTTCAATAGCTTCACGTTGCAAACGAACATAATAATGAGTTTGTCTTGACAATATTTCCATATTGTCAAATTGAATGTCATGATTTAGATTATTCAGAGCATGGTCAGCCACAGCAGACCTCTCTGGTTGACCCAATCTACAAAATCTCATATGTTCTGTGCGTCTTGTATCAAAGCTACGTTTTGTGGTCCCGATGTATACTTTTCCACATGAACACGATGACCTATACACTCCGGAAGATGACAAAGGGTTTGACACATCTTTAGGTGATCTTAAATATTCTTTAATTTTTTCTTGTAGGTTTAAAAATAGTCCTAATGCCATATTTGATTAGGATTTTTTCAATTCTATTTGTAACATTAGCTATAAAAGGAAGAAAAGCAGTACCAACATTAAGAACTAGTTTTTCTTTAAGGTTACGCCTAGAAGGTGTAATAACATTAGTAAGTGAATATCCATTATCTTGTAAGGATTTTCTTAAATATTTATATTCATCATTCAAAAATTCAGGGTCACAAATTCGTTTTGCTCGATCTACTAAAGATTTAATTACACTAATTTTTTGACGTGGATGGTGGTTGGATAATTTATGAAGGTATCTATCAGTGTGTGTCGGCTTTCTGTAAACCTTAAAAGATAGTGAATTATTATTTTTAGATATTAATATGTCAAGAAATGGTAAACTTCCATTAGTTTCTTTTTCCACGGTAAACTGAATACTAGGATGTATATCATTTATAAAAACCAAAAACTCATGCAGTGCTTCTTCTCCATGTCTCCAAATAACAAATGTGTCATCTACATATCTATACCAAACTGAAGGTTTCTTAGTGTATTTTGTAACGTTAATGTTTCAAATTTTGCCATATAAAAATTAGCTATAACATGACTAAGGGGACTACCCATTGCTACACCTTCAATCTATTCATAAAATTTACTATTCCACTGAAAATAAGTTGTAGTAAGACTGCTGAAAAAGAATGGTTATGTCCTTTGGAAAAAGATGATCAATGTATTCAATAGTTTCTTTTAGAGGTACTTTCGTAAAAAGTGAAACAACATCAAAACTAACCATTATATCACCCTCTTCAGTTTTGAAACTATGCATTTTTTCAACAAAGTCGGCAGAATTTTTAATGTAATGGGGTGTTTTTCCTATATGAGGTTGTAATAACAATGTAAGATGTTTTGCAAGGTTATATGTAGGAGAACCAATTGCACTAACAATAGGCCTTAAAGGAATATTAGGTTTATGAATTTTTGGTAAACCATATAGTTTTGGTGAAATAGCTTCAGAGTTAGATAGTTTCTTTTTTTATTTCTTCAGGAATAGATGATAATTTAATCAGCTCTTTAGTTTTTAAAAGAAACTTTTTTGTTGGATGTTTTGGTATTTCACGATAAGTTTCCGGTCCCAACAATTGTTCTATCTTAGTGTTATAATCGTTCATATTTAATATAACAGTTGCATTACCTTTATCTGATTTTAATATTATAATACTTTCATTACGTTTAAATTTTGTTAAATGTGTTCTTTGGCTGACAAATTTCATTGTTAGCTTTCGTCGTAGAGAGTGTTCTGGTTTGTCATCTTTGAGGCAGTTTAATAATATTTAATTTTTATGACCTAGTTATTCTTTACTAAAATTTTATAGTTGGCTTTATGTTTCTCAAACTGTTATATTAATAGCAGGCTTATGTTTATGTGTTAATGGTGAAAGTTTACATTTTCATATCATCTTCTTGTTTATAACAGACTTATTTTATTTGTGCTCCTTATTGTATTTATCCTGACACTTACATGGCTTATTAACGTTACCGGTTACGAAAAAGCCCTTAAGTTTTTCCTAATTTTCGCGAAAACGGATAAACCAAATGTAAATGCAATTGTAACATAAGAAGCAGCCTTTTTTCCTTAAGAAGTTTTACATTTGACATTTTACTGTAAAATAATTAGGGGAGCCAATATTTACAATAGTTTATTTTAACATGGGAATTCCCTATGTCCAGAAATTCAAGAGACACAGTGTAGGTATACTATACTGCCGTGCTACGCTTAAAGGTGGTAACTCCACAAAAGGTAAAACAGAGAAAATCGATTTTTAAGGTAACTTCATTTTCCAACCTTTTGTGATTTATGTTCATTTCAGGGAACAACTTAAAATGTTATACTATAAAATTTATGTTTTTTTATAACTTAGAAAAAAAAGGTAGATACCACTTTTAAGATAAGAAATGATTTATTTTTCAATGGTCGCTGGAGAAGTGATAAATAATTTAGACGAGGTTAATACACTTTTTTTATTGTTTTAATACATATGAGTTAATTACCTATCAATTAAGTTTTGTCAAAATTAAAAAAAAAAGAAAAATAATTGCAAAAGTAAGTAAATAAACAAATTTTGTTTCGTTATTCATCTATAACGTTTACTAAATCCGAGGCGGCATTATTGATAGGCAAACTTTTCCAAAACTGTAGACGGTGTTCCGGGATAAGGGGTGATAAATTATTAATTATGTTATTTTTTCTTTCTTCCGTAATTCCTCTAACGGGCTTCTTTTTTGGGAATCTTACTCCGTTCTTCATATTTTCATTTTTCAGGAAATTTAACTCGTGTTTGTCACCAGAAAAGTTGGTTTTGTAAGTCAATATGTTTGCTCCTCTTTTCGCACGAATTTGTACAATGTCCTTCAGGTAGATCCGAGGTTGGAATTTTTTCAATTTATAAATTGATGAGCAGTCTTCCCATTCAAAAAAATCATGGGATGTTAAAACATTAACTTTTTTGTTATTTGCTTTTGCTCCATTCTTTCACAAAATCTTTGAAATCATATATTTTGGGGTCCCGTTGCATAGCAAGCCCTACTTGGTAATGAAAGTGATCCGCGGACATAAATGTATGCCCCGGTTCAAAATATTTTAAACAGATTTCTTTTGTAATGATCTCTGATGAATTTACTATGTAAATTAAAAAGGACAAAAGTGTCCAGTTTTTGTTTTAGGAAGAACAATTGTCAATCCACAATATTATAGTTTCACAGTCTCTCATTTCTAGAAAAAAATGATAATATACACTTACCATATCTTCTTTGTGTCTTCCAGCTAAAGCTTCATGCCAAAGAACCGCTTTAGGAAATAAATGTTTTTGTTTAGTTCCTAAGGGAACGAAGCTCTGATTAAAGGCTATAATTCTTGGACAAAATATAGCTTTTAATATAGCATGTCCAACCTCGGAAGCATAATAACGTTTTGAAAACCTCCTGAGAAATATGCTGCACTTTTATCCGCAACTTCTGCACCATTTCTGTAAGCTTCACGAGCTTCATCTGCTTTGTTTATATGAGACCTCCATGAAACACACATATCACACTCAACACCTAGATTTTCTTTGCTATGTTCCGGGTTGTGAAGAAGAAAACTCTCACAGATTTCGCATTGCTCGTGCCCAAGTTTGGTAAATGAAATATTCATTTCTTTCGTAACCACCGTACGGTAAACTTCATAAGAGCAAGTTATTTTGTGCTTCTGTTTAAAATCAGAATATATTATGTTAATAGTTATGTCACTTGAGAGATATCTTTTGTTCGGAGCATGTACTCTGCGGTAATGAGATACTGCAGGTTGAAATGATTCCACATGTGACCTAATTAGATTTCTTTCAATCTTAGGTGTTTTGGAATGTTTGCCTTGCCGGCTATTTCGATGGCAAATAGATGTATTATTGCTTGATTTGCCCGAAAAACAGTCTTGTATTATACGATCATTATTTTTTGTATATCCCAGAGTTGACAGGAAGAAAATTTAGCACACTTGAACCCTATCTCCGGTCTCGTTCTTGAAAAAATATTGAAGTGACTTCTTTCGCTTAGAATTTTCCAAAACTCTATGTCGTTTAACATCAGTGGATATAACGGCACTTAAAATAAAATTTCTTCTTTCGCTGAATGTCATTTGCCAGTATTGATTATTATTAATGGCTTTTTGTTGGTCAACGGTGAAGGAAAAACTACATTTCTTTATGCACGTTGTCTTACAACTAGGTTTTATTGTTGTATGCTTCATAATTCTTTCTTGCATTTTTTTTTTTCTACTAGCGATTGTTCAAAACGTTTCCGCTTCCTAACATCACCCTTTTTGGTATATTCATCACTTGTTCGGGTTTTTTAGATTTTTGAGACATTCTTTCTCACCGTAGCTAAAGGAATATCACTATCTGATGAACCGCGCATGTCTCCTTCATTAATAGTGAAGTACGGATCTTCAAGAGAATCATCTGAACTGTAATCCAATTGGTGAACGTGATTATCTGCAGTTGAAGGTGCAGCAGCAACAGATAAAATGTCAATATTATTGGATGAACATGCTTGTTCAATAATATCTGTACAAATAAGTTGGGATGATTGGAAATTTTCTTTAGAAGTTTGATCATGATCAAATGATAGTTCATCAGTAAAAGTGATGGTTGGAAGTTCACACGTTTCGTTGTTGTCTTTGCTTAAGTGGAAATAACTGTCAGTATCATTCTGGATTAGGAAATTGTCAGGTTCCGGAAGTTCGTCAAAGGCTACTACTACTGGCCTCAATTCTGTACATTGAGTTGCTTTGAGGGTTACGTCTTCATTTGTATTATTCTGGACCACAAGATTATTGGTTTCTATAGCATCCTTAAGAGCTGCCGCGGGATTCAATTCTGTATATTCATTTGCCCTTTGAATCATTTCTTTATTTAAATTACTCTTGGCGAGAACCGAATCTACCATTTTTCTACATCTACTGCTTCCTGACATAATCTAAAACCAAATATGTATTCTTGTAATAACTTGCAATAACAATTTGACTGCAGTTAACTTACCAATACGGCCCCCAGAAGTTTCATTTAAAAAAATCAATCGAGCAACTACACATGTAATTGGACGAAGACAACAAACTATCAATTTCTCATATAATCTTAAAGATGTTGTCCGATTTACAAAGATTTTTTAATCGCTCATACTAATTCCCAAATTCCACAAAATCTTAATATTTCCAACCGAAAATTAAAACCATATTTAAAACTTACCAGGTACCTATTAATTATTGTCAGCGTCTACAAATAATTTTAATCTGGCACTTAGTAACAACACAATTTTGTCAAAACAAAAATCAGTCTGGACAAACGATATTCACGTACTTGTAGCTAGCGTTATTCTAACTGAAATGTGTGTAACTAAAAACTTCTTACACAAAATGTTTATTCCGGAAAAATGCATCCTAAAAACATAGCTTTAATGTGATATATACAAGTAAATGGCATATAACCCTTTATCGTTAAGTAAGATCAACTGAGGAAAGTTTTTAATTCTTGGCCTTTACCACGTTTTAGATTCCTAATAGGTATGTCAAATGGAAATACCACTATTTTATATATCGTTTATTTCAGTTTACCAATTTAAAGCTATGAAAAATGGTGCAAAATAAATAATTTACTTCTATAGTCAGTTAACATAATTTAAGCGAAAATTGGAGATACCACTTTTAAGCTTAGTACGGCAGTATATTTCACAACAATAAGAAGAAAAAATTTGGACATTTCTATTTAAAACGTCACTTTTGACTTTTCATTTATTTAGTAGAAATTAAATAATTTCAATTGTGGTAAATTTAATATAATCGTGCAAACAACAGTATGAGCATCACGAACATTCAGGCGAGGCGCATATTGAGACGCGCTGGCGCGTGTGACTCAAGTGGCATGACACTATCGCGACGCACGCATAGCGTCGTGGAACGCATATTGCGACACAGTTTTTTAGGTAAAAATATGAATACCGGGTACCAAAACTTTTTGGTTATGATCGAAGCACAAAGCACGTGAGACGCGAGGCGTGTGGCGCGAGAAACTGTGTCTCAGCCACAGCACCACGCGTGTCGCGTGTTGCGACAGTAGTGCTGTGTCGCGTCGCGTTGCCAATTTGCGCTGATCCATTCATTCACAAGTGTTTACAAAAACTCGCACTGTGTCGCATCGCGCCACACACGCTGGTCGCGTCCCAATATGCGCCTTACCTAAGGGTTGTCCGGTCTCCGGCCAAATTGGAGGCTTTGCTATCGCTCAGCCTCCAAACATGGCCGTCGGCCGGTAAACGTCCCTTACTATCTCTTACTGTTTGATACTCAATATACTACTGTGTTTGCCAATTATATAATAATCTAGCATACAGTAAGTAATAAAGCTGTAATTTATTTATTATTGTACATAATATTTGACTTTTGACTGAAGAAAGAAGGAATAAATAAATCTGAAAGCTTTCAATTTAATGTATAAATAATTTTCAGTTTAAATTATTATAAGTTCTACACACATAAAGACAAAATTTACATCGATTCGTGCTTGAACCTTGATGGCGCAGTTGGTTAGTGCGGTACTCTAGTAAAGTACAATCGTAGGTTCAAATCCTACTTGAGGTAAACTTTTTATTTATGTATTTAATAAAATTAATAATAATTTTTAACTTTCACTTTAGTTTGGGCTGCATCCCTGCATTGTGTAAGTGAGCGTCCTCTGTGTAAAAGTTTAGGTTGAGACGATTTTCACTGGTAAGTGAGCGCCGACACACGAACCATCCCGTAACCAAAAAAAAATATCTGGTATGGAACACGACACGACCTTCCAACCTACAAAATGGAAATTAAAAGAAATGAAATAATTTTAATAACATTTTTTAGGATAGTTATGCAACATCTTTTATAAAAAGCTCATTACAAAAATAGGCAACATTGTAAATGCAAAAACAATAATCTATGTCAAACAGACGTTTAAAACTTCATAACAGACAGAGGTTAATAGACATCTAGATGCTAACTTAAATTAAAAGAAGTGAAACAAGTTTAATTTCAATTTTTTTAGGATAACTATCCAACCTCTTTTTTGTACTTTCATAACGAAAACAGGCAACATTGTAAAAAGAAAAACAGTAATCTATGCCATAATGACGTTTAAAACTTCATGTCAGATAGAGATTCATAGACATAAATACATGTTAACGTAAAAAACAAAAATTCCAAAGCCGCCCGCTTCTATAATACTATGGATAATTTTCAATCGTATTTATATAATTTTTACATTTATTACGCTTTACATTAAAAAACTTTATAAATAAAATTTATGTAAAATTAAATTATATTTATAAAATACATCTACACTTTTTCTTATAAATTAATCGTTATTCATATAATGAAACAATTTGAACTAACACTTAAATTCTGCTTTAGGAATTTTTTTGCCGCTAAATTACGCGTCATATCAAAACATTGCATAGACCATAATTAATCGATATGTTTAAGGTCTATATCCAGGTAATTTTATATCTTTGAAATATGCAGCTGTTTTAAAAATATTTTATAAAAACCAAAAAATACTCCACACAAACCCCCCTCTCCAATGCTGGATTTCTCTCAAAATCTAATCAGCTCTAAGCCAAATGAAAACAAGCATAAATACAAAATTTTAAGTACGCAGGTATTCTCGTTCTGGAGTTGTCGTGGATACTAACATACATCCATACACATACACACACACCCACGCACGCACGCACGCACTCACGCACGCACGCACGCACACACACGCACCTACGCACGCACCCACCCATCCACGCACGTACGCGCGCACACACGCACGCAACGCACGCATGCACGCACATAAACACACAAACACACAAACACACAAACACACAAACACACAAACACACAAACACACAAACACACAAACACACGAACACACGAACACACAAACACATGAACACACGAACACACGAACACTCGAACACACGAACACACGAACACACGAGCACACGAACACACGAGCACACGAACACACAACACACGAACACACGAACACACGAACGCCCGAACGCACGAACGCACAAACGCACAAACGCGCAAACGCGCAAACGCGCAAACGCGCAAACGCGCAAACGCACAAACGCACAAACGCACAAACGCACAAACGCACGAACGCACGAACGCACGAACGCACGAACGCACGAACGCACGAACGCACTAACGCACGAACGCACGAACGCACGAACGCACGAACGCACGAACGCACGAACGCACGAACGCACGAACGCACGAACGCACAAACACACAAACACACAAACACACAAACACACAAACACACAAACACACAAACACACAAACACAAACACAAACACAAACACAAACACAAACACAAACACAAACACAAACACAAACACAAACACAAACACAAACACAAACACAAACACAAACACAAACACAAACACAAACACAAACACAAACACAAACACAAACACAAACACAAACACAAAACACAAACGCAAACACAAACACAAACACACACACACACACGTACGCGCGCGCGCGTCGATTTAGTGATAGTAAAAAAAGTCGATTGCATAACCTTCTATACCTACATATTTATACGTAGGTTGGAAGGTAAAAAAATAGACCGACTTCAACTGTTCAATGATACGTGTATAAGTTTTAAAGCATAGAATTGCAAGTTGAGGGCAGCACAATCGCTCGGTGTACTCTTATGTATACTTTTTTTTCATAGATATATTGGATTATTTAGCGTTCTCTACACAGCGCTTCGTTGTTACATTGAAAACAAAAACAATTCTTTAAGATTTGATCTCATTATGCTATAAAAATGCGCACGAGGTTTTTAAGTGAATTTTAAATTATTAGTTAAAGTATTAGAAAGAATTGATTTTCTATTTTTATCTTCCAACCTACATATACGTATTAAGAAGTTTATGGAATCGACTTTTTTTCACTATCGCTAAATCTACTTATTAGGTCATTTTACAACTTTTGGCCAAGTTTCGTCAAGATCGGCCATCATGTCTGGATGTCTGTGTGTGTGTGAGAGGGGGGGTTATTAGTAGCAGTTTTTGGTTTTTATCAAATATTTCTAAAACAGCAACATATTTCAAAGATATAAAAATGCTTAGATATATTAATTATGTTCTATGCAATTTTTTGATATGACGAGTAATTTATTGGCAAAAGATTCGTAAGGTAAAATTTAATTAATTTAATTTTTCATAAATTTTATTTATAAAGTTTTTTAATGTAAAGCGAAATAAATCTAAAAATTAAATAAATATGATTAAAAATACTGAAGATGTATTATCGATATTTTTATAGAAGCGGGTGGCTTTGGAATTTTTTTACGTTAACATGTATTTATGTCTGCTAAAAATTATTATTAATTTTATTAAATACATAAATATAAAGTTTACTTTGAGTAGGATTTAAACCTACGACCTGTACTTTGCTAGAGTACCGCGCTAACCAACTGCGCCTTCGAGATTCACGCCCCAATCGATGTAAATTTTGTCTTTATGTATGTAGAACTGATGTAAATTTTAAATATAATGAGATTACAATCAATATTAATGGAATGTGAGCCTGCAATATCGCAAGGATTCACACATACCAAAGCAACTTGACTAATATTAAATTATTATAAGTTATAATAATGTATTTGTGTCTATTAATCTCTATCTGACATGAAGTTTTAACGTCATTCATTTACAATGTTGCCTGTTTTCGTTATAAACGTGTAAAAAAGATGTTGCATAGTTATCCTAACAAAATTGAAATTAATATTATTTAATTTTGTTCAATTTAACTATTAACGTCTGTCTGTCATGAAGTTTTAAACGTCTGTTTGACATATATTATTGTTTTTGCGTTTACAATGTTGCCTATTTTCGTAATGAACTTCTTATAAAAGAGGTTGCATAATTATCCTAAAAAAATGTTATTAAAATTATTTCATTTCTTTTAATTTCCATTTTGTAGGTTAGAAGGTCGTGTGGTGTTCCATACCACACTGGAGTTAAACCCTTCCTTACTATTTTCTCCTATCCCTTGTCTCAAATAGTGTGTACAATCTTAATTTAGGTCCAATTCATTTTCAAGTGTTATATTATTTAAAATTGCTGATGAACTTAAAAGTTGAATTAGGGACCGCGGCCATATTAAAAGCTCAGTTACTAAATTAAAAACTTACGATGATTCTCAGAATGACAATAGTAGTTTGACGCAAGCTCGAATTCGTCTAACAAAATTTGAGAAACTGTGGCATGAGTTTAAGCTAATTCAAAATAAAATCGAAGATTTAGAAGATTCAGATTCTCAAAGAGATGAACGCGATTTATTAGAAAATCTATACTTATGTCAATCGTCGAGGAAATTCATCGAAAAACATAATCAGAATACTACTTTTAAAAATAATATTAGTAATTCAACTTCATTTGAGGACAATTCACCATTAAAGGCTATTCAATTACGTTTAACCCGATTTTCTGGCCAAGACCAGAAATGGATGTCTTTTTTGAAACATTTAGTTTATTAATACATAATGATAGCAAACTCAATACTATTCAACTACGTTATCTCAAATCTTGCTTAAAAGGCGAAGCAGCCTCTTTAATGCAAGACTTGGGAATGTCAGAATCTAATTATTTAATAAATCACGTACATGCTCTATGTAATGTACCAATAATCCTTAAAAATTCAGCTGAATCTCCAAGAAATATCAATTTGAACTTAATGCTATTGAAAAACTTAAATCAACCTATAGAGTACTGGGATTTGTTATTAACAGTCTGTGACTGGGAATCCGAAAAAATAGCTGGGGTTCTTATCAAAAAATGTCAATTAAACTTTAGAACAAGGGAAAGTTAATCCATCTTTATCTACCTCATATGATTACAACAAGTCTATTAACAAGTTTAAATCTGTTCAAAAATTGAACAAATCAACATTGTATGTAATCATTAACACCCGTAAGGTATCTTGTAAGATATGCAAACAAGAACATTATACAAATATGTGTTAAGAATTAATAAAACTTCCTATTAATGTACGTCTAAATGAGATACAAAGCTATAAACTTAGTATCAATTGCTTGAGAGATAACCATGTAATGTACATGAAAATTGCAAATCAGTCCTTCTATGTAAGGAATGTAAACATAAACACCATACGTTATTGCATGGTGCTCCAGTCCTATTAAACGCTAACATAACGTTATACAAGATACTCCTACTGGTAGTGTTAGAAATTACTCTCGAATTAATAAAACTATTGAAGTTTTATTATCTACTCCATTAGTAAAGGTGCGTGGTAGCGATAAAAAATTCTATGCAATCCGAGCTTTGCTCGACATGGACTGTCAATCAAATTTTATAAATAAAATCATACGTTAGTAATTTTGCTATATCAATTTTCACGAGTCAGAGCAGTTGCGTCATAACTAATTTTGTTTCATTACCACCTTTAGAACCCGCCCATTGTGTCTGATGTATGTTGCCAATTCTGTCTGGTATTGTCAAGCATTTCTGATATTAAACATTTGATATAACATCACTTAAATTTTATTGTTAAACATAACCCCTGAAGCTGAGATTTGACAGTTGTCTAACTGTTATTTTTCACAATCTGACAACATTGGTGTCCTCTGACAGTATTAATATTAGTGACGCAACTGCTATGACTCGTGAAAATTACAATACAACTTGTTCTTGTTTAGTTTTAAATACGATAACTGCAAATCTGCCTTTGGTGACGTTTGATATTAATTTAGTGAATATTCCTCAAAACATAACAATTACCTGATCCATTGTTCAATAAGATGTCTCAAATAGACATTAATTGGGACACAATTATTTTGTGAGATTATGCTTCCAAGTCCGCTTAAAATAAATGATATGCACCTTATTTATATGAAACCAAATTAGGTTGGGTTATTAATGAAACTATTACGCACAAACAAGTTCAATGTGTAAACAATATTTCTCATTTATCGGTAAAATAGATTGATAACCATCACAGACGTTTTTGGGAAATCGATGACAGTGCAAGTCAGGATATTCTTAAACTAGATCACCTGTCATGTGAAAAGTCATTTGTTGACACTCAAACACGTGATAATTCAGTCGATTTATTGTTAAATTACCTTTCAAAATTGAAACAGCTATCTTGGGTTATTCACGTGATCAAGCTTTGAAACGTTTCTATTTCTTAGAAAGAAAATTAATAAAAATTTTACTGTTTATAATGAATATTCAAATTTCATGATGGAATCTAGAATTGGGTCACATGTCTGAAGTTGCACCTAACGATCTCAATATCGCTGAAGAAGCGAGTTTTTATTTAGCGCATCATGTAGTCCTAAAAGAATCTAGTACTACTACACGATTACGAGTGGTTTTCGATGGTTCGAGGAAAACTAGTACTGGATACACTTTTGGTAGGTCCGACAATTCAAGATGATTTAATTTCCATTTTAATACGGTTTTGAATTTTTAAATATGCATTCTCCGCTGATTTGACAAAAATGTATAGAATGGTATTAATTGCTCCTGAGGTTCGATCATTTCAAAGAATCTTTTGGAGAAACAATAAATCTGAGTCAGTCAAAACTTCCACTCTCAACACTGGCACTTATATGACAGAGCTTCCGCTACATTTTTAGCAATTCGTATTTTGTAACAATTAGCGTTCGACGAACAAAACGAATCTCCTTTAGCAAGTGATGCAATTTTAAAACATTTTTTACGTTGTTGTTTCAACAATCGCTCAATTATTTGATCCACTGGGATTATTAAATCCTGTATTTATTAATGCAAAAATTATCTTACAGAAAATTTGGTCGTTAAATTTAGATTGGGATGTTGCACGTTCCGAAGATATTACGATTAAATGGAATGAATTCTCTATTTACTAAAGGAGTTAAAAATACAAAGAAAACTAATCAATAACTATGAAGAAGATTGTATATATGAATTATATGGCTATTGTGATGCCTCTCAGGTTGTATATGGTTCATGTGTATACTTGCACACTATCCATGCTGATGGCACATCAACTTCAAGTTTAATTTCTTCTAAATAACCTATTGCTCCATTGAAATCTTTAACTATTCTGCGTCTTGAATTATGTGGTGAGGTGCTATTAGTCAAATTAATGGAAAAAATCAAAATAACTTTATGCATACAAATTCAGAGCTCTCATTATTGGACAGACTCAAGTCTAGTTCTGTCTTGGTTGAAGGTAAATCCAAACAATTGCAAAATTTTCGTACCCAGCAGAGTAGTGGAAATCCAAAGGTTAACAGGTGTTACTTGTTGGCATCATATAAATAGTAAAGATGATCCAACAGATTGATTATCTCGCGGTGTTACTCCAATAAATCTAATAAATTCAAATTTGTGGTGGTTTGGAACTGAAGTAATTGATTCTGATCTGTTGTTGCTAATCGAACCAGTGAGAAATACTATTGATTATCCGAAATATGTAGTTTCTGTCGTAACTATAACTCAACAATTACCGGTTTTTACTAAATTTTCAAAATTTGTTAAATTGCAACGAATTGCATATTGTGTACGTTTTGTCTATTATTCAAAAATACTCGTTCGAAAAATATGGATCACTTATCTGATTCTAAGTTAGCTTATGCGAATGATTTAATTTTAAAATACATACAAGATCGTGAGTTTGCTCATGATATTAACACATTGCGTAAAACGGACACCTCCAGTAATTTTTATGCGTTAAGTGATAAGATCAGCTTATTATGAGTTGGTGAAATTCACCTCTTCATTTTAATACTAAACATCCCACATTACTTCCAGCAAAACGTTTAGTACAACAAATTCATGAATCGAATACATGCAACACAGCAAACGACTTTATCATTTGTACGTCAATATTACTAGCAATTGTCAAGTCGCAGCTTAGTTCACCAAATTATACACCAGTGCTTTCAATGCTTTCGAACAAATCCACAAAAAATATATCAACCTTCTGAGTGTTAGAGTTGAAGCTTGCCGTCCATTTCTAAAAAGTGGTGTGGATTTTACGGTTCCAATTTATTTAAAATATAATAACTATCATTCAAAGACATTAACTAAAGCATACATTTTCATTTTTATTTATCTAGTTACCAAAGCTGTACATGTAGAGCTTGTAAGTGATCTAACTAGCGCTGCTTTCATAAATGCTTCAAAACATTTTATAGCAAGACCTGGTAGAGTTACTGATATACATTGTGATAATGCAACTAATTTTAAGGGCCCGCAAATTAAATTAAGAGAATTACAATCTGTCTTTTATAGTAAAGAAAATAAAAATGTATATGAGTATTCAGCCAGTTTAGGTGTTAAATGGCATTTTATACCGCCCATTATCCACACTTTGGTCATTCGCTGTCTGCAAGCAGATCAGTGAAGATCGCGTTTAACACTGTAATCGACTCTGTTAAAAGTGTTTACATGCGCTACGTTCTGCTACTTGCGTCGTTTTCACGATGACAGGTAAAGAGCCACCGTTCCGGCAGAAGCACCGGTGCGCTCTTCGGAGTTGTTACGATGAGAACGAGTTTTTCCCGCAACCAGATGACGTCATGCTGACCGACGAGCAGGTCCCGTTGGTGTCCTTGCCCTTCTACGAAGAAGACATCTATAAGAAGAGCAAGCAGAAGAAAAAGAAGCCCAAGAAATTGGAAGAAGAGATGGCTGCTACACCGCTTCCAGCAGCTCCAATTACCATTGTTGCAGAAGAAGAATCGCCATCGTCCGACGGGTTCCGGCTCCAGAAGAGGAAGCCGAAGAAATCTTCGAGAGACCGCCCGACCACGCCCACAACCGTTATCAACGCGTTCGAGGCCCTAGTTGACACCATGAACCGCTCGGACGTAGAAGAGCTTCCCGCTGCCAGGGAGAGGGTCCGCCAGTAATCCTTCGCGAGAAAGAGAACTGGGTTGCTTTCTCCCGAGAATTAGATCACCGTGGGATCGTCTTCACACGTGTGAAGGCAATCGCCGAGGGATACCAGATCCAGCCTGCCACTGCCAAAGACCGTGACAGGCTACTGCGGTATATGGATAGGCATGGTACACCGTACCATACCTATCAGGCAAAGAGGGAACGTTTGTTCAAGGTGGTTCTACGGGGAATAGCCGTAGAAATCTCCGAGGCTGACGTTACCTCTGAGCTTAAAAAGCATGACATTAACATCAGCGCTTGTTTCAGAATGAAGAAACAAGGCAGACCGATCCCGCTTCGGCTGGTCCAGGTACCAACCGAAGAAGATCCGGCTAGTGGAGTACGTGGCTCGCCTACATGTCTCCACTGAAGACTTGAGGCGGAGACCAGGCATCGGGCAGTGTCACCCGTGTCAGGGATTCCGTCACGCACAGCGTTGCTGTAGACCGGCGGCACGCTGTGTCAAGTGTGCAGGACACCACCACTCCAGTAAGTGCACCAAACCCCGTACGGACCGGGCTAGGTGTGTAAACTGTGGTGGTGAACATCCGGCCAACTTCAGGGGTTGCCCGAGGTACCCACGCCTCCTGCAGCGCCAAAAGACAGAAGCTCCACCATCACGTCTCCCGCAACGGAAGAAGACCGAAGATTCACCACAACAGCGACAGAAGAGGACACCGCCCACAGCGGAACCCTCACACATACAATACATACGTATTTACATGTATAAGAAAGACATAGATAGGGAATTACAATAAATGTGAGAGAATATGTCATGGTCAAAATTAATTGCCTTCTCTAAGATCAAAGTTTATTGACCTCTAGGTGTATCATATTACAATTCTTAGAAACCTAAAACAAAATTAGTTCATGTAAACGAGAGGGAGTAGTGTCCAAAGTTCATTGACCTCATCAAAGTAAAAATTCATGATCTTTAGGCGTGTTATATCATAATTCATAGAAATCTAAAAATAGAACCAAAAGTTTACTGCCCTTTAAAATGGGGTCAATGGTAAGAGACATGAAATCTAAAAAATAGAACCAAAGTTCATTGGACTCTTCAAGGTTATAGGTCAAAGTTCATTGGCCTGGAACAATTGTCCGAATTCAGATGTACTTTAAGGTTCCTGATGCTAATGTGATCAAAAATCTCCGACCATATCTGACTTTTATACCTTTTATCTGGTCTTAAAGTACGTAATTTGTATATCTCCTGAAGTGAGTGATTTACATATGTTAAACACTCTTCATCTTAATAAAATAAGCAGAGAATACTTCGTAATCCATATTCTGCTGATTTTTATTGACTTTATTCAAAGGTTCTTATGAATAGTATTATTTTTTTTTACATTAATCCATTACTAAGCGACTAAAAACAACCGCAGAACAAGATACAATTATAAATCCATTCATCTCCCATTGATGAAACGAAATAGTAATACTGGCGTTCTTATTAATTCCCTCAAACATATCATGTTTTGCATGTGGTAAATAATTTTTCTCCAATTTTTTTATTAAACCTTGAGCGGCTCCTCATTTTTGGTTTAATGCTTTGCCCTTGCTTGTTGTATAAGAAACGTATCTTTTAAGTGCTGATGTTACACGAAGATTTATATGAATTTTCAAAGGTTGGTTCTTGGTTAATTTTTAGACCCATGCTCTTTTCACTCTAAACGTATCGTGAACGGTTCGCTTTCACCAGAATCTATTAGTTGACCTGATTAGATAAATTATTTGTTGTATTGCTAATTTTATAGGTGTTTTCTTTTAAACACTAGGCATTGCTTGGAGTTTAATCTAAAATATAATGAGGTGGAAACGTAACGTCGATTCCGCATAAAATTTTGTCAGATTGGTGTCCCACGAAAATATCATTGGTCCAGGTAAGTGAACTTTGGTTGTCTTTTTAAATTTCTATGAATTGATCAATTTCTGGTTTGCTGGGTTCCGTAACCCTGAGGAGCACAATATTATTTGGGATTTCCAGGAACCGGTTCTATCTTTACGTTCCTATAAGTCCTTCAACTTCCGGGTTATAAGAATTTTAATGACACCTCAAGCGGTGAATAAACTTTGACCTTGAAAAACTCCATGAACTTGCAACACCCCGAAATATTACAACACCACATGACCTTGAGACACTGCAGAGTGGGCCCGAACGGAAATAGCTATAATAATAATTAGTTATACACAATGTGTACCTGCCAGTGCCTTTGATTATAACTGTCACGACTGCAGAAAACAATAAAAAGCATCTATCGTGCAGTTACTAAATTCTTCCTCTGCAAGCTTCTACAGCATCTTTGCTTATTCAACATCTAGCAGATACATCAATTCTGCTTATTTCCTATATTTAAGCTTGTGGGTCAGGTATTTTTGCTCAGGCGGACAGCGATTGAATTTAAATAAAGGAACAAATATCAGCACAGAGTTCACATGTCCTGATGGGCACAAAAGTATTCACTAGACGTCAACTAAACCTATACATCAGGGCGTGTTCTTTTGCCGCGAGGTTGACACCTTGAAAATAAGCCTATGCTAAACGCTTTGCTTTTGGCTTTCCGTCATCTTGCTTGCTTACGCCATCTTTTTTCAGAGTGCCTTTCTGATTTTCAGCCAATTTGTTTTCGCCATCTTATTTCCGTGTACCTTTTTGAATTTCAGCCGACTTGTTTAGGTAGTGAAACTTTTTGTTTCAAATCAACATCTTAGACTTTCATTATATTTTTGTCAAATACAGTGAGCGGGTTGAAACGAATTTTGGAAATGTTTTGTCGGCAGAAGCTGATAAGTTAACTAAGGTGATTAGGTTGAAATTAATGCTTGAAACTTGATTATTTTAAATCTTGTTCCTATATCTATGATCTATTGAAAGAGGGTGGTTTCAGATCATTTCTAATATTACTTAGTGAATTTAATAGTTGTGAAGTAATTAAATCTATTTATGGGTTGAAACGAATTCTTGAAACTTGTTTATAAATCAAGGCCCTTTTGACAGGACTAGTTTCAAATCATCATATAATTGATCGTATTATAAGCGTTACTTAATATGATGTGTTATTGTTTAATATTACCTCTATAAATAAAAATGTAATTAGATTAAGTAATTGTACGTTCACCTTATATAACCATAGCTCTTTATGTAAACACATTGATAGGTTTTTATAATAAAATATTTACTTTTAAATTAATGGTTACGGAAAACCCTTAAGTACTTTATATTTATAAACAAAATGTTGAAAGGTTATATACTCTTCTATCGAGTTTCCAAGGGTTTTTAAACACGATCAACAACACTGGTGAGTAATCGTTTTGGGTTTATCCGCTACTTTAGTTTTTAAACCTCTTGAAAACGTTAAGGATTTAGAGGCAGCGGTAGAATACAAATATACAATTTGGACATTATATCAACAAAGTACGACGAGAGGGTAGTGGTGGAGCCGGAGCAATTTAAAATGTGTGCTAACTGAGCGTTACCATAAGTTTTTCAAGTGAGGGCTGTCGTATACAGCAGTTTAATGAGGAATTGAAGAGTAAAGGTATTTCAATGCGTTCTTTAGGATCGTCGGGCAACAAAACCAAATTAATATTCGTTTATAAAAACAGTTTTATTATTATAAATACTATGTGGCGTCATGATGAAGTTGAGTGAATAAATAAAAACATTTTTGTTTTGTGGTAGTGTTAATTCATCAACAACACGTAGCTTAGACCCTACGGCAAGGCAACTAATTTAATACTTGTTTAAATGTTTAGTAAGGTTCAAACTGTTAACTTATTCACTCATTTGTAGATTATTTCGGCTACAACAAAGACGGGAAACCAGAAGGGGTTATAGGCAAGACAATTGAAAGAAGGTACACGGAGACACAAACAAACGGGACTCTGAAATAGGCTGATAATCAGAGTCTAGTTGTGTAACTCTAGTGTAGTGAGGAATGCTATTTACAATCTTAAGTTTTACCACCTTCCGATACCTTTAAAATGAAACCAAGACCAGACTTTATTACAGAAATCTGCAATTAACTTTTTACAGAGTACAGAACTAGGTGGCGCCATTTTCTCACCTTCCATTACTTTTAAAATAAACCGCTAGATGGAGCCACGATCAGACTCTACTACAGAAATGTATGATTAGCTTTTTACAAAATACACCACTAGATGGCGCACAAACAAACAATGGGCGCTTACAGTGGAGCTAACCCTCTGTGACAAGTTTAAGATTCCTAACACTGTCTTATGAGATAGTATGCGGGTCCCCTTATTAGAATACTATTTCAAATTCCCCACCATAACAGTTAAATCTACTACTAGGTGGTACCACGATCAACCTCTATTACAGAAAACATTCATTAGTTGCAAAAATACACCTGTAAATGGCACAACCAGGGGGCCCGACAAGGGGAAAGACCTGAGAACAAGAGCCAAAGGCCTATAGCTGTCTTATGAGATTGTATGTGGGCTCCCCTTATTAGAATACTATTTCAAATTTTTAGTTTTCTCGCATAATAAACGAAGTGGCCTGACAAGGGGCGACGACCCGACAGAGGGGCAAAAACCGGAGAACAAGTTCCGAAGGCCTATATCTGTCTTATGAGCTAGTATGCGACCCTCTTATTAGAATACTATTTCAAATTTCAAGTTTTCCGGCCATAACAATTACAAGGACCTACATTTATTTTTAAAAATGTATCGCTAGGTGGAGCCACGATCAACGTCTATTACATAAAACATTAATTCGTTTTAAAAATACACCGCTAGATGGCGCCACAAACAAAACCAACCAATCAGCACACAGTCTTAGAACTCCAACCAGAATACACAGCCTGGAGGCTGGGTGGGGTGTAAGGACCAGTCAGAATCCAGGGGGCGTGGACTGCCCTTAGGCCATTCACTCAGAACTCGCGGCCTGGGGCAGTATACGCAGGTAGAAGCGGGCGTGGCCACGTGTGGGAAGAGCCGGGGCACGTGGTGAAAGTTGGCGTGGCCTATGGCTTCACAGGTGGGGGCACAAAAAAGGGATGGGGAAAGTGACCCCATTCTACTTATAAATCTTTTTGAACAACATGTTCGTATTGACCTCACTCAATGTTACTATGAATCCAAGAGATAACATACCAAAGCATTGAAGAGGTTTTGAAAGTTACATAGACCAAGTGGTAGAAAATGAAGTGTTGCAGTTTTACAGCTAGTGAAAATTCTTTATTTTCAAGTATTACAATCGTCGTAATACCAACATTACATACTAATCCTATCAAAAATTTTGTTTTTAGGCAATATGGCACCCTTCCCACTCACATCCAATACAACAAAAGCATTAACACGTAACACATTTGTGTAATTAGTAGATATTAATCTAGCTGACTATCGCTATGCCTGTTACTCATGGGATTCATCAAAGTAGATCTACTACTATTGGGAAATTGAAAGAATCGATACCATTGAAATCATTCCACTGAATCATCTTACTAATGCAGTTTACAGCCTAAAAGAACGACCATATCTTATCTAACAGCATGAAGATGCTCATACCTAACTTTTTGTTGTTTATTACTTTTAAAATAAAATTAATTCCATTCCCTTGCGAACAAAATGTAGTTATTCTTACAGAATCTTAAAAATTAGCAAAGCAGTGATCATTTCAACTTGGAATTCACTTTTCAGTAAGCATATGAGGAATTACTGTCAAAACAAATAAAAAGAAGTATGTAATAAGAGGGATACAAAAATAGTGAAAGATAAAACCAAGAAGAATCAATAGTAAGACGAGTTGTAAACGTAAAAGAAATTATAAAATTAAAATAAGAAAACATACTTGTAGAACAAATGATATAATAGAGAACATTGAAAGTGTAGAACAAGAAAAGACAGAAGGTAATACGTATTGTGATAATATGTTTAAGATATATTTCACCAAATACCAGTAATGACTGAAAAAGCTTTATAGTTATTTATACAGGGTTGTGCATCTTAGGTCCCGTCTTCTGTTACATCTAAATGATTTATATTACAAAAAATATTAAAATGGGGCAATAAAATGCTTGCTAGACAGCACATTTAAAAATATTTTCACAAATACAGGGTGGCCCATAAATCCCTGACAACGCAAACTTATATATTTTTTAATGAAACACCCTATATATTCCAGATTTGAATTCTCTTCGCGTTGTACATTACGTCAACAAAATTTCAGCATCTTATCTGAGTGCTTTCAAAGATATGACAATTTCTTTGTCTCAATGGACATGTGTTGATCACTCTGTATCTTTCAAGAACAAACGAAATTAACTATAATTTGTAGTAGGATATTTTATATATATGGCCTATTCTATTTTTATACAGATGGCTACACGAAATAGGCAAATTCTAACGGTAAGTACAGAAATACCTTTTCTCTTTCTTACGTCAGTTGTAACGTTTTCTGTACTATAGGTTGTTTAAATTAGAGTTTCTAAAGATGAGTGTAGAAACCTCGGAGTGAACAAAATACAGGTACCTAAAATTTATCTGCTCAAGTTGTTTAACTTTCCATTTATCGTGTACACAATTTGAAGATCATTTGATAGAAATTAAACCATCAAAGTAAGTAAGTTGATTGGCGTTAGTAGAAAAACAGACAAAGAACATAAAAATGTACCTACAAAAAGTATTTAGAAATACTTACAGTCGAGCAGGTTGAATAACACTATGTTGAGGAGTACTGTCATGAATTTTCACTTGATTCGGTTTGACTTCTTCATAATTTTGCCTTCGTTCTTGATAATTAAAAATTTGTTCCATCAAAGGACTTAAAGATAAATTTGAACCACCTAGAATCTCATCAATGTTTTTATGTTTTGAAATAAACAATGGATTAGGTTTCTTTGTTTTAGAATATGCATTTTGCTCTTCCTCTTTTGGCATTTCTAATCCTTCCGGACTAGCACGATCACCTAAGGGTAAATTATTGTCATCTAAATCTGATTCAGTGTCCGACGAGTGTTGGTTTGATTTAGGTGGAGTTTGCAACCACCAAGCTTTTTCGCCAGAAGCTTGATGGCGAATTTTGTATATTGACTCATTTTGATTACATTTGTGTTGACTCACGGCTTCAGATATATTTTCACTACTGTTCAACCACCATGCTTTTTCTCCAGAGTCTATATGACGTATACGATATTTTTGGAAGTAGTCATCTCGTGTATTGTCTTGTGGTTGTGAAATATCTTGAGCAGTATCAGAATACACTTGAACACCCTCAGGGGGAGTAGCATTTTCGTCTAACCACCACGGTTTTTCACCACTATCAACTCGTCGCATAATTTTTATTTTAGGAGATTTGTCTGATGTTGTTTCTTGTTTACTTTTTCCTTTTGAACTCATAATATCACTGTCTACATCTTTATCTGTGCTGCTATTTATCCAATTAACCCGGGAATCTGAATCTTGGTGTTTAATTTTAAACACACCTGTAACAGGAGTTAAAGCTCGCACTGGAAATGATTTAGCTTCTACATCAGTTTTCTCTAGTTTTGGTCTGGGACTCATGGGTGGTTTAGGAGATTTTTCCGATCCATCTCCATGTTCGTTCAATAAAGAATTTCGTGAAGAACGCAGATGAGATTTACTAATTTTACTTTCAGACCTTGAGAAACTTGATTTACTTTTTAAGTCTTCCTCACTTCCACTGGTTGCTGTTGTTGAACTAGCATGTTCTTCTGAAGGAATACTAGGAGACCGAGTGTGCGATCTAGCACTTCGAGATTCTGTTGTTTCCCCAGTATTCCGTTTAGGCAGTTTTGAAGCAGAAGAAGGTTGTTTATGATAGGATACACAGCTAGATAGATTTTCAGATACATCAGTTGCTTCCGACAAAGGAAATTCCACTTCCGATTCTGCTGGACTGACTGAACCGTTGTGGTGTTTAATTTTATTTTCTGGGCTCATATTTAATACAGATTTACGAAAATCTTTATTTAAAAGTGCTCGTCGAGAACTTTGTGGTGAACTTTTCGCCAACTTTGATTTTGAATCAGTACTTTTACTCGTAGATTGTTTGTTTGAACTACTTGAATTTTTTGGAATTTGACTTTGACTGGAACTTGATGACATTTTTGTACTTTTCGGACTAGAAAATTTTAAATCCAAATAAGAAGACCAAGGCGTGGCTGAAATATTGCTAACTCTAGAAGATGCTGTGTTATCTGCATTTTGATCTGATCGAGTAGGTTCTGATGGAGTTTTACTTGTTGAATATGAATTAGTTGTACTTGACGTTACGTTCTCTCTTGGAGTACTATCAGATATATTCGAACATCTACTAGTTGGTCTACTACTCTTGCTACTATCAGTTTGCGCTGACAATAAATTCAAAATTTCTCTACTTTTTCTACTTGTGTCTCTTTGGCTTGATGATATTCTGGAAGAACTAGGTCTAATATAAGCTGTGTTACTTTTTTCAATGGTATTTTTAGGTAAAAATCTACTAGTAATATATTTCTTAGGCCCACTGTCTAAATCCTCTCGCGATGTGGCTTTAGTAATAGTTTTAAATTTGGTCAAATCTTCTTTTGATTGATTTCTGGAGCTTCTAGTTAATCCATACTTGTCACTTTGAGTTATTGACGATCGTCCGGTGTATTTAGGGATTGTTGAACTTGGAGCGCTAGTATCACTGCGATCGTGACTTATCGCCCTTGGATGAATAGGAGATGTGTATAATGAACTACAGCTATGAACTCCTAAGCTGGACGAACTCTCCCTTTCGGCGCTAGGGTCTCTTGAGCGCGATCCTGCAGTTGTACGTGAAATAGGGCGATATGAGACTGGGGGTGGTTGCGTTCTTTCCTTTTTATCTGATTCTTTTAGTCGAGCTGTTACTGTACCAACATACTTCTCTAAAAATTAATAAATGCGTAAATTTATACATAAGATAATGTAATAGTTACCTGAATCTCGAGTAGCTCCCCCTTCGCAATAATGACCAAATTTTTGTCCCAAGCGGGAAACAGTACTGCCAGTTTTTGTGTCATTTGTTGATCGTGAGTATACAGGTTCATACTGAAACATACGACAACAAATAGAATTGTGATTACACATATGCCTAATAAAGAGGAATTGGCAATATAATTACAGAATAAAGGTGATGATGCACAATCTATTTTAGAAGTAGAAGTAATCGTACCTTTAATCCGGTTTCGATCTTTGAACTTGAACTTCCAGAGTAAGTCGATGGATTTAGATTTCCTTTGGTCCATGTTGTCTGAAAACAAAAAATAAATCAATAAACTTAAACGTTCTGGCGTCAAGCCACTTTGAAAAGAAAATATGTCGTTATCAGGAAGTATGTTAAAAATAAACCTTTCTAAATTAAACAATCGCAGATAAACGAGTATAAATCGCAATAAGCGCTTTAATCTCTTACCCGGTACATTTATAATTTACTAAAAATAAAATAGGGCATTACTCCAGTTTCTAGGTTGTTGATACTTGGGATATGACTAACTTGTCATTATTTGGTAGTGTGTTTCGTAACTTTCGTGTTTGATTTACTTACATATCTATTTAAATATTTGTTCCAGTCCTATATTTCAACATTAAAACTATATGGAAAATTAGGTTCTTTTTAACTATTAAGTTGTTAATAAAAAATGATATAATGATATAGAGCGATAAATTGTAACAACTGTTGTGACCTAATTCTCGAACTATCTTTAAATGAGGTTTTACGCTGGGAATAACATAATCTTCAGCGTATGGACGGCAGTGTGCACTTGGTATAATTATATTTTGAAACTGTACTTTAACTCAGAAAAAGATCATCTGTAGGTAACATGTTTCAATGATAACGTTTAAGTTAATTATATTCAACATAGCGTGTTGTTTTAGTTTCATAAGTGCGAAACGATAAATACTATTGTCGTGACAAAATCGATCTTGAGTTTTAAACGGATTTTTTTTGTACTTGGTGGGCAAATAAGCGAGGTACCTGTCAATCTGACAGCAATGGTAAAATAATTTTCAATGTAAATGTGGCCATGAAAAAATGCTGGAAATTATTTTTAAATTCCGCATTTCACCGTTAGTGGGCGTAATTAACAATTAAATAATAAAATTCTAAATTTCTCCCAAAACTCCATCATTTGCTTACATCGTTAGAAAGTCTACACAATTCTAGATAATTTTTGTTTAAGGTTCATTGGCGTACTGACCATAATAAGGGCGGGGGAAGCTATTGAAAGTGTAATCACTAAAATTGCTGTAAATTCTAAACCACTTATTCAATTATAGTAAAACAAAGCTTGTTTGGAAGACAAATGAAGGTATTTTAAATTGCCGTTCCCGCTGTTACACAATAGTTCCTAATAAAAGTGCTGGAGAGCGCAATTTGTTATATCAGTTTTTTTTTTATTTTACTCCGAAAATTTAAATCACACGGTATATTTTTGGCATCGTATTCGAAAAGTAGTTTAAATTTGAAAGAGAAGCGTAAAAACCGCAAGTTGATATCTTTGCTCGTTTTAAAGTTATAGATAGCGAAATGAATATTTTTTTAACACTTTGACGAAGTTTGGTTTTGCTGAGTGGAATTGGATAAATGTTGGTCTCATATTAAAGAGATAACTGTTGTTAATCGAATTAGAGGGCGTTAAGAATACAAAAATAAGGTTTTTTGGCTTTTTGTTTAAAATTTTAATTGCATTTTCCATAAAAATGGTACAAGATTTATTTTAATATTGTTTTTAGTTTTAAAGTTATAGTGAAATTATAGTTTAATTTTAAAGTGGCTCACCCTGTAAAGTTCAAATAAAATAAAAAAATTCGATTTTAAACTCAAAATTTGAGGTTGTTAGTGCCTCAATAAACGTTCAAACTGCCTTCTGTCACATACCAAATAGTCTTTCAATCGTGATCGGGTGTATATAACTGCTGCTTCGATTTTCGCTTATTAGTCCCTTACATTTTACGCGTTTTTTTAAATAAAACGCACTCAATTAATCACTACTTCAATTAATAAATACCGCCATCGCTTTGTCTTGGAATGTTTAGTTAGTAGTAGGCCGTGGAACCAAAGAACACGATTTTCAATAACATTGCATTGAAACGTAGTTTTCATTAGACGTAGTTTAACTCTTGTCAATTTGTTTTGTGAATATTTTTTAAAATGTATTTCACAAGTGATAAAGCCGTTTATATAATTCCGGTCTATTTGAGTGCTTTGAAAATGCAGCAATAGCTGAAAGACAGTATTCGGTCCGGTATCGAGATCACAATCATTATGGAAGAATAATTTTTCCGCACTTGGTACAGCGACTAATACTGGTAGTTTTCATCGTCCTAGATTTAGGAGGCGTCGCAATGGAAAGATGGAAGAAAGTATTGTTAATGTCTTAGCTTACATAGAATTTAATCGACACGTTGCAATTAGTGCGTTTTCTTTAGATTTGGGAATAGCTCGAACTACTGTTCGAAACATATTAAAAGACCACGAGTAAATAATTATTAGCACATCCTTTCTAATAAACACACAGTTTACTATATGCGTATTACTTTTTAGTTTTGGACTACACCCTACCAGGCCCTAAACGAAGATGATTCTGATCACAGAATAAATTTTTGTCAATGGATGTTAGAAATGATTCGTAACAAGGAATTTTTTTCACAAATTCTATGGACCGACAAGTCTACTTTCAATAGCGATGGTAGGGTAAACATGTATAATATGCATTATTGATCTGCTGAAAATCCATATTGAATGCGATAAGTGCAGCACCAAGGCTGCTGGAGGCTGAACGTGTGGTGTGGCATTATAGGCTATAAACTATTGGTCCTTATTTTTATGATCGTGCGCTAAATGATAATCTCTTCTTAAAGTTTTTTATAAATGAGTTTCTAAAGATGTGACATTGGACATTAGGCGAATCACGTATCTACAATTGGACAGGTGTCCAACACATTTTTCCCTTAACACGCGACACATATTAACGAATACTTTCAAGAACGCTGGATAGGATGGGGAAGCCTATTTCCTTGGCCGCTCAGGTCACCTGATTTCACGTTTCTCAACTTCTACTTATGGGGTCGCTTGAAGGACATTGTATTGCAAACTCCACCGACATCAAGATTTAACATAGAAACCAGAATGCGAGATCAAATTCGTCATCTACCAGCTACGTAAATCGAAGCAGAAGATTTATACACCCGAACAAGATTGGAAAACTGTTTGGAGTGTGACGGAAGGCAGTTTGAACATTTATCGAGGCATTGAATACCTAATAGTTTTGAGTTTAAAGTAGGAGTTTTGATTTTATTTGGGGTGAGCCACGTTAAAATTAAACCTTCATTTCGCTATAACTCTAAAACTACCAACAATATTAAAATAAATCTTGTTTCATTTTTATGACACATTTAATTTACTTTATGATTTTGATGTAATAAGTACCTACTTCGTTACAATTAAAATTTTAAAGAAAAAGCGTAAAAACCCCCTAGCAACGGTGTATCCAATTCGGCTCAGAAAAATCAAACTTCGTCAATTAAAGTGTTAAACAAATTTTCATTTCGCTGTAACTTTAAAACGAGCAAAGATATCAACTTGCGGTTTTTATACTTTTCGTGTAAATGTAATCTACTTTTCGAATACGATATCAAAAATATACCGTGTGACTTAAATTTTCGGAGTAAAATAAAAAAAACTGATATATAACAAATTGCGCCCTCTAGCACTTATATTAGGAAGTATTGTGTAACAATGGGAACGACAAATTAAAACACCTGTACTGTGTGGTCACTTAAGTGTGCAACATATGGGAATTTTTTTATTAATCGCTCGTCCAAAATACAGGTACTGCCAAAAGTTGGTGCATATTTGATAACCATTTTAGGTGCACGTAGAATGGTTCCAAGTCAAACGGTATACACGGTAGGTCAAAAAATATAAAACTTGCTCAAGAGTAAAGTACCCTTATTTCACAAAATTCGGCAAAATGTAATAAAGAAATGTTATTTAGAATTAAAAGTTATGCCCGAATACCAAAGCATGGTCCTCTAAGTAATTTTTTATTTTTTTTTTTGAAAAAGGTTAGTAATTTGGCTATTTTTTTTGTTTTTTTCATTTTACCAAAACATGTTGATAACTTAATCAAAATGAAATCAATCTGGCACAATTTTATTACAACTCGAGCCTATTTGAAAAATTAAATTAGATTTTTAATATTTTAGGCAATCACTAACTTCATGTTTGTTGCAACGATATTAAACATAAGTTTAAAATTTCGAAAAAAAAAATCTTAACATGGTAAAAAATCAGTAATCATAATACGCATAATCAAAACTCTAATCCAAAGTGGAAAAGCTTAATTTTAAATGCTTATTATAAACACCATGTCAGGGTATTTTGAACACCCTGTATACGTATTTGGTAATTTTGTTTATAGTTTTATGCATTTAGTTAGATTCCGTATATACATTTTTTTTTTGTCAAGTTTAGTTTTATAGATGATTTGTTTTAACGTGTGTAACGACCTTTAGGGATGGAGGTGTATGGTGAGCTTTAGATTCTTAGTTTGTGAATTATTTTTTTTGTAATTTAGGTTGTTTTTCCTTATTATTCCTCGTTTATAGAAGTTTGATTAACGTTTGTTTGTAAATAGTTGTCTATAAGTTTAATTAAGGTTTATTTCGTTTGATTTCCGTAAAATATAACAGAAAATTAAGTACGTTAAACAAATAGTGTATTTATCTGTGTATGATGTCATGTTAGCGACATAAAGACGCTTAAGTATAGTTGTCCAGTTTATTATTAGGTATTTTGGTTTTGATTTATAGAGATTGCATGTGGGCTTTATTGTTCGTACTTTAAGATAAACATAGAGAGGCTGTACAGGATACTTTGGCTGACGTTTGAGTTTTTGGAAATTACCGAGTCCTTACGGACGGAAACAAATTTGTGTATCGGGGTACCTTATTTTCCCCTTCCGTTTTTTAATTGGTGGAATTAAATTAGATGAGTTTTATGAGTAGTGGGATTCAAAATTCAAATATGGAATTTGTTAATAATTTTTGGGATTCTGAAACTGATCGTGTTTTCGAGTAGTATACGTTGCCGTTTAGTGTTACGCTTTGAGGGGTGGTTTAGAACGTTGAAATTTTGGACCTTGTGGCGTTTAACGAACGTACTTGTTGTGTAGTAAGGCTAGTTTAGCTACTCCTGAAGATTACCTGTAAAAGGGATTTATTAAAATTGTTCATCACCAAAGGATTATACCTAGTGCCGATTTCGGTTTTACGTAAAGTTACCTAGAGGACATCGTCGTGTTGTATAGTGCTTCAGTGACCTCTTTGGTTTATATCGCTTCTGCGGATTTTAAAATCATCGTTCTTCCAAGTGCCTCTTATTTATCGTACAAAGCGTATTTAAAGATAAAGAAACTTTCGCAATATATTAAAAATTATATTTAATTAAATCAAGTTATAAACATTTTGGATTATTAGTGGAAATAAAACCAATTAAAAGCTAAAAGTTATCAAGTAATTGTGAACGCTCAAATTATTATTATTTTAAAAGAAGTTTTTAATTTATGCAATAACAGTTTAACGCGAATCAATCAAGAATTGTTTGTGTATCATAGAACAATAGTCAACATTTCATTCATCATTTTGCCAGACCAGGAAGAGTTCATTTCCGTCATAGCCGTAACCGACCACCTGGTTATCTTCCACTTATATTGTAACACAGAAGAGGTGTAATCTAGACCGTAAGGTAATATAATATTGTTTTTTATTGAAAGTTTTGAAGATTTTTGTGTTCCGACTTTTTTTTTGTGTGTTTCGAAGGTTTGAAAGCGGGGTCATTTTTCTGTTAAAGTAAGTTGTTGTTTGATTTTGTTTAGCGTAATTAATTATAGTTTTGACGCTCCGCCTTCACACTTTTTTTTTTTTGGTGTTAAAGGGCAATCGACCCTATTGTAGTGTGGGTATATTATCCACGAATTTTGTATTTAGGTTAAACGATTTAGACTGGCGTAAAAGCAGTATTCTGATCAGACATCCTGTCGCCTTTTAAGTGTTTGTATTTTTTTTTCGTTTATACGCATTATCGTATGTTTCATTTTTTTATATTTATCATTTTATTATTTTATTAGTTTGTTAGGTTTTATAAATGTGTTTAATTTCTATGGAAACCCTTTTGTGTTACATAAGAGTTTTTTTGCAAATTGCAAATTACCGGCGTTTTAGTTTTAACGTAACGAAGTTAGTTTTTTGCTTTATTGAGTAATAGCGTTCTTAATATTTAGTATTTTATTTGTTTTTTAGTTGAATATTAATTCAGTTTAGAGTTCATTCTATAGCTTATTTTTTTATTGTTTTGTCTTGATTATTATTTAATGCCTAATTTATTACACTGAGGTGTATTAACGTAATTCTTATTGAGTGTTTATCACGTTTTTTTATTTGACAAGCGTGTAGTGTTTTTTTGAAGCCCGATTTCAGGTAGTTTGCTGAGTTGCTGTCCAGCACACCTGGAATTGATTACGGATAGGTAAGCGTATGTTTTTGTATGTTTAGACACGCTATGTACTCGTAATTTTGGCACGACAACCCTTATTTTGACTACCAAACATTCTGGCGCCCAAAACCTCGATTTTGTCTTCAACCCCTATTGTGACTTACGTAAGATTTGCTATTCTGGATGTGCCATTTTTTTAACATCTGACCTACACCCATACGCTGGCTAGTCGGGCAAAAGGCCAATTTATCTGTAATCCCGTTCTACCACCCGTTTATATCGTTACAGGTAAAGTTGGCGACCAACGTGGGCATTTTAGGGTGGTTTTTTCGTAGATTTTTATTTTTGGTAACATCTTAGGATAGTATTTCAGTATTTTCGCTTCATGATTATTTTATTGTTGAATTGGGTTTTTATATACGTATCGAAAGATTAAATATGGGTTATAAAATTAATGTAGATAGGCTTACACCTAGTGAGGTAAGATATGAGATAGCTGTTAGAGGTGGTGATCTATCGTTAGGTAACTGCGTTACGTGCATTGTTACGGAATATTTTGAGTGAGGAAAGTAGTGGTAAAATTGCATCACGTCCAGATTATCCTTTCGATTTTGAAACAGATAAGAGTGCTATTGAGGAAACGAAATTGGAATTAGGAAAATTATTAGAGGAAGTCAAAATTAATCCGTCCACAAAAATTTTAACGACCATAGAAACCAAGCTCAAATATTTGTTAGGTAGAGTTAATAATTCAATTCCGAAAACCGATATCGATGTTAAGATTAAAGAAAGTTTGTTTGTTGAAATTGCAGTAGCTCAGTCTACGTACGAAATTTTGGATAAACGAGTAGTTTCAAAAAGTTCACCTTTGAAAATATTAAGCAGTGTTTCGAATAATGACGATCAAAATTCAAACACAGATATTTCAGTACCGATTGGTAATTTAAATTTAAATACATCACCTATTAGGAATGCAGTTGTAAAAAGTACACCGGTTTGCAAATGGAATTTATCATTTTCGGGAGATACTAAATCCTTATCGTTAAGTGCTTTTTTGGAACGGATTTCAGAATTACAGATTTCACGTAGAGTAGATGACGCGCAATTATTTTCGGAATGTTTAGATTTATTTACGGGTAACGCTTTGATTTACGTTCGTTCTGTTAGAAGGGAAGTTAGGACTTGGAGTGAATTGGTGGAATTGTTGAAAATTCAATTCCAGCCAATAGATTATGACGATAGATTATTAGATGAGATTAAGCGTGGTACTCAGGGTACGGACGAGCCTATGAATTTATATCGCTGTTATGCGGACTTTATTTTCGCGTTTAAACGAAACTTTGTCGGAGGATAAGCAATTACGTATTTTGCGAAAAATATCGCGCCTTCTTATCAGGCACAATTGGGTTTAACGGAGGTTAGCTCGATTAACGAATTTATTAAGTATGGAAGACTTATCGAAGAAAGAGTTCAAGCGATGAGTAGTTATGTACCGCCTAGTCGGAAACGCTCCGACCTAGAAGTAGATTTAGCGTACGTGGGAGAAACCCCACCGGTTGTGACGATTAAGAATAAGGAAGTACCGATACAAGAAGTAAAGATAACGCCGAGTAGAGTTGAGGGTAGATCGTGTTGGAATTGTCAAGTTGTAAAGACACCATTAAGAATCGTTATTGTTATCGTTGTGGAAAGAAGGATTTTACAGTGAAGAATTGTCCTAAGTGTTCGAATTCGGGAAACGGATTAAGGAAGGAGGCAATAAAGAGCCGCGTATTGCCTTCAAGATCTACATTAAGTCGGCAGTTTATTATAATAGTTTAAGAGCCAAGGATGAAGTTACTTTTCAAGGAATAAAGTTTTATTGGATTACGTTTTCGATTTAAAGGATTCAGATGAGAGACCATTCGTCACGGTCAAGATTTTTGGTCAAGAGTTATTGGGATTATTGGACAGTGGATCTACGAAGACCATCATTGGAAGAAAGGGATGGGAGAAATTGAGTCAATTGGGAGTGAAATTAAATAGAGAATTTACGTCAACCTGTGTCGTAGCTAACGGTCAATCAGTGAAGAGTATCGGGTCAGCCAGTGTTCCGATCGAAATTAAGGGAAGAATTATTACGATTAACGTCATTGTTGTATTGGAGATACCACATCAGTTGATATTAGGAGTCGATTTTGGAAACGAGCGAATTTTGTTCCGGACTTAAGAAAAGGAGAGTGGAAATTTGAAAATGAGAAACTATTAATGCTATGGAAGATAGAGAGCCGAAGATTTGCTCACGTTTACATCTGAATGGAGGACAATTAAGACAATTGGATGGAGTAGTGGACAGTTATTTTGCGAACATTGAAGGCAAGGAATTAAGATGTACAACTTTAGTAGAACACAAAATTAAGACATGCAGTGAACCAATTAAGCAACGATATTATCGTGTGTCACCGTTTATTCAGCAACAGATAGATCTCGAGTTGGAAAAGATGTTGAAGATGGATGTGATTGAGAAATCTAATAGCGCTTGGTCAAGTCCGATACTACTAGTAAAGAAGAAGGATGGAAGTTATAGGTTTTGCGTGGATTTTCGAAAAGTAAATAAAGTTACCGAGAGATGCATATCCGTTACCGTACGTTTCAGCAATTTTAGACCGTTTACGTGACGCAAAATACATATCGTCGTTGGACATTAAGTCAGCTTATTGGCAGATACCGATGGCTGAAGATTCAAAGCAGTATACCGCATTTACAGTATCCAATCGGGGTCTGTTTCGATTTAAGCGTTTACCGTTTGGACTCGCGAACGCACCGGCGAGTTGGCAGAGATTTATAGACCGAGTTTTAGGACCAGAATTAGAGCCATATGTTTTCGTCTATTTGGATGACACTATTATTTGCACACCTACTTTTGAGAAGCATATCGAGGTTTTACAGGAAGCTTTCCGACGATTCAGTGAAGCTGGTCTTACGTTAGGAAGAGATAAATGTACGTTTTGTCAGTCGAGCTCAGATATTTGGGTTATGTAGCTAACGAAATGGGTTATCGGTCGACCCAGAAAAGGTCAACGCCATTTTGAAGATTCCAACACCAAAGAGTCCAACGGAAGTGAAGCGATTGATCGGCATAGCGAGTTGGTATCGTCGTTTTATAAAAGATTTTTCGACCATTATTGCACCATTAACGAAATTATTGAAGAAGTTTGCTAAATTTAATTGGGATGAAAATTGTGACAAAGCGTTTGAAACTATTAAGGATTGTTTGGTTACCGCACCCATATTATCGTGTCCAGATTTTTCGCTACCGTTTATTGTGCAAACTGACGCTTCAGATTATGGTATTGGTTCAGTGTTGACGCAGACTATTGATGGAGAAGAACGAGTGATATGTTACAATAGTAGATCATTGACGAAGAATGAAAGAAAGTTTTCGACTACCGAAAAAGAGTGTTTAGCCGTACTTTGGTCAGTAGAGAAGTTACGTCCATATTTGGAGGGAGCAGAATTTACGGTTATTACCGATCACGCATCGTTAGTTTGGCTACATAATTTAAAGGAACCTACCGGTCGATTAGCGCGTTGGGCTATACGCCTTCAGCAGTATAGTTTTGAGATCATTCATCGGAAAGGAAAGGATCATGTCGTACCGGATACATTATCGCGTTCCGTACCAGTTATTGACGCACTTGAAGTGACGAGTAAACCCGATGTTGACTTACCAGACGAGACTATAGTAGAAGACGAAGAAAAGGAAGTAGAAGATGTAAAAGATGACGATAAGTGGTGTTCACGGATGAAGAAGAATGTTAAGGCAAGACCTATTGCGTACCCGCAATGGCGGATAGAAAAGGGAAAGTTATTGAAGCATGCGAAGTGTAGTTATCCGAAGTTGAGAAACGATGAGGAACAGTGGAGAGTTGTAGTGCCGAAGGGAGAACGCTCCCAGATATTATCGCAGTGTCATGATGACCCTAGAGCAGGACATGCAGGTATTTTTAAGACTTATGAGAGAATTTCACGACAGTATTATTGGCCGAAGTTAAAGGCAGACGTGGTACGTTACGTTCGACATTGTGAAATTTGTATTAGACATAAACCGGAACAGAAGAAACCGGCCGGCCTTATGGCAAAACATCCCGTTATCGACAAGCCTTGGCAAATGATTGCCACGGATATTGTAAGACCGTTACCGAGATCCTCTCGAGGTTATTTATACGTTTTAGTAGTTGCCGATTATTTTTCGAAGTTTGTACTTTTCTTCCCGTTACGTGCCGCTACCGCTGCAAGTGTAGTTAAGAATATCGAAGAGAATGTTTTTCTTATGTTTGGAGTACCGTTATAAGTTTTGTGTGACAATGGATCACAATTTAGGAGTAAAGAATTTCAGAAAATGGTTACGTCTTATAACGCCAAAATTATATTTAACGCCAATTACCATCCTCAGGCGAATCCATCAGAACGTGTGAATAGAGTTATGAAGACCATGTTAGCGTCGTATATCGAAGATAATCAACGAAATTGGGATAAGTATTTAGCGCAAGTTGCCTGTGCCATTCGCACAGCGACTCATGAAGTTACCGGCCTGACGCCTTATTTCGCGAACTTTGGGAGAGAAATGATCATAGACGGATCACAGCAGGGAGTACCGACGAACAGTACCGATCTAGATAATGTAAATTTTGCCGACAGAACACCGTTGTTAGAAAGAAGTGAAATTTTCCGCGCCGTTTATAACGATATTAAGAAACGACTTAATGCCGCGTATATTAAGAGTAAACAAAATTATGATTTACGTAGACGTTTAGCAAATTTTGAGGTAGGGGATACCGTGTGGCGGAAAAATTATGTTTTATCGGACGCATCTCGTTATTTCGCCGCGAAGTTAGCGCCTAAATTTATCGGTCCATTTTATACTAAGAGAAAGGTTTCGTATCAGACTTACGAACTGTCTGATGCTTCTGGTATGTCGAAGGGAGTGTGGAATGCTAAAGATCTTAAGCCAAATCCTAATGTCGATTAAGTCCTCTTGGACGTTTTCTCTGTGTAGGGACGGAGTAAGAATTTTCCTACAGCAGATGCCACTGCTTGTCGTAAGAGGCGACTAATCAAGTAGGCGTAGCGAGTTTGGTTGGAGGTGTTGCGATTTTGGGTCTTGCGTATGCGGTTGTGGAATAACGGAAAGCGGGGATCTCGTGAACCGTGGCCCGGCCTCTTCCGTATGCTCTCGACGCGGAGTTTCAGTGCACCAGCCAAACGCGTGTACCGTTGTTGCACCTTGTTGTGCTTTCTCGGATCCTTAGCGGATCATTTTTTGGGTTTGTCGTTTATCGTGGATTTGATCCAGTTTTTTTGTCTTCTCGACTTTGACTTATTTTACTGAACGTGACTGTGGAAGTTTTGTTTTGAAGTGTATTTAGTGTTAGTTTTGTTTTCGTTCCTGGCGTAGGTTGCTGTAGAGTAGAGTTGTTTTCGGATATATTTTCCGAAGGAAAATATTTTGTAAGGAGTGTCAGGGTATTTTGAACACCCTGTATACGTATTTGGTAATTTTGTTTATAGTTTTATGCATTTAGTTAGATTCCGTATATACATTTTTTTTTTGTCAAGTTTAGTTTTATAGATGATTTGTTTTAACGTGTGTAACGACCTTTAGGGATGGAGGTGTATGGTGAGCTTTAGATTCTTAGTTTGTGAATTATTTTTTTGTAATTTAGGTTGTTTTCCTTATTATTCCTCGTTTATAGAAGTTTGATTAACGTTTGTTTGTAAATAGTTGTCTATAAGTTTAATTAAGGTTTATTTAGTTTGATTTCCGTAAAATATAATAGAAAATTAAGTACGTTAAACAAATAGTGTATTTATCTGTGTATGATGTCATGTTAGCGACATAAAGACGCTTAAGTATAGTTGTCCAGTTTATTATTAGGTATTTTGGTTTTGATTTATAGAGATTGCATGTGGGCCTTATTGTTCGTACTTTAAGGTAAACATAGAGAGGCTGTACAGGATACTTTGGCTGACGTTTGAGTTTTCAACATTACCGAGTCCTTACGGACGGAAACAAATTTGTGTATCGGGTACTTATTTTCCCCTTCCGTTTTTTAATTGGTGGAATTAAATTAGATGAGTTTTATGAGTAGTGGGATTCAAAATTCAAATATGGAATTTGTTAATAATTTTTGGGATTCTGAAACTGATCGTGCTTTCGAGTAGTATACGTTGGCGTTTAGTGTTACGCTTTGAGGGTGGTTTAGAACGTTGAAATTTTGGACCTTGTGGTGTTTAACGAACGTACTTGTTGTGTAGTAAGGGTAGTTTAGCTACTCCTGAAGATTACCTGTGAAAGGGATTTATTAAATTGTTCATCACCAAAGGATTATACCTAGTGCCGATTTCGGTTTTACGTAAAGTTACCTAGAGGACATCGTCGTGTTGTATAGTGCTTCAGTGACCTCTTTGGTTCATATCGCTTCTGCGGATTTTAAAATCATCGTTCTTCCAAGTGCCTCTTATTTATCGTACAAAGCGTGTTTAAAGATAAAGAAACTTTCGCAATATATTAAAAATTATATTTAATTAAATCAAGTTATAAACATTTTATATTGTTAGTGGAAATAAAACCAATTAAAAGCTAAAAGTTATCAAGTAATTGTGAACGCTCAAATTATTATTATTTTAAAAGAAGTTTTGAATTTATGCAGTAACAATTTAACGCGAATCAATCCAAGAATTGTTTGTGTATCATAGAACAATAGTCAACATTTCATTCATCATTTTGCCAGACCAGGAAGAGTTCATTTCCGTCATAGCCGTAACCGACCACCTGGTTATCTTCCACTTATATTGTAACACAGAAGAGGTGTAATTCTAGACCGTAAGGTAATATAATATTGTTTTTTTATTGAAAGTTTTGAAGATTTTTGTGTGTTCCGAATTATTTTTTTGTGTGTTTCGAAGGTTTGAAAGCGGGGTCATTTTTTTTGTTAAAGTAAGTTGTTGTTTGATTTTGTTTAGCGTAATTAATTATAGTTTTGACGCTCCGCCTTCACACTTTTATTTATTTTGGTATTAAAGGGCAATCGACCCTAGTGTAGTGTGGGTATATTATCCACGAATTTTGTATTTAGGTTAAACGATTTAGACTGGCGTAAAGAAGTATTCTGATCAGACATCCTGTCGCCTTTTAAGTGTTTGTATTTTTTTTTCGTTTATACGCATTATCGTATGTTTCCATTTTTTATATTTATCATTTTATTATTTTATTATAGTTTGTTAGGTTTTATAAATGTGTTTAATTTCTATGGAAACCCTTTTGTGTTACATAAGAGTTTTTTGCAAATTGCAAATTACCGGCGTTTTAGTTTTAACGTAACGAAGTTAGTTTTTTGCTTTATTGAGTAATAGCGTTCTTAATATTTAGTATTTTATTTGTTTTTTAGTTGAATATTAATTCAGTTTAGAGTTCATTCTATAGCTTATTTTTTTGTTGTTTTGTCTTGATTATTATTTAATGCCTAATTTATTACACTGAGGTGTATTAACGTAATTCTTATTGAGTGTTTATCACGTTTTATTTGACAAGCGTGTAGTGTTTTTTTGAAGCCCGATTTCAGGTGGTTTGCTGAGTTGCTGTCCAGCACACCTGGGATTGATTACGGATAGGTAAGCGTATGTTTTTGTATGTTTAGACACGCTATGTACTCGTAATTTTGGCACGACAACCCTTATTTTGACTACCAAACATTCTGGCGCCCAAACCCTCGATTTTGTCTTCAACCCCTATGGTGACTTACGTAAGATTTACTATTCTGGATCTGCCATTTTTTTAACATCTGACCTACACCCATACGCTGGCTAGTCGGGGCAAAAGGCCAATTTATCTGTAATCCCGTTCTACCACCCGTTTATACCGTTACAACCATGCAAATTAATGGATGAGATTTGATTCTACTACATTGATAGACGATATCCATGATTATTTTAAAACAAATGATTTTAGTAAACATTTTGACATTTTAATGACATTAAGTGTTCATTATTATTTGGTTATTAAGTTTATTTGATTTCAAAATATGCCTCCGCCAAGACAGTTAACGTTAACGGAAAAAGCAGAATTAGTTTTAATATATGGAGATAACTACAAATCAGTGCGTGAAGCAGCATACATTTTCAACCAAAGGCATCCTGATAATAATCCAATCCATTATTCCACAGTAAGCAGAATTTTAATAAAATTTAAACAGACAGCGTCTTTAAATTATAATTACAAGAAACAACGCACCAAAACAGTTTGTAATGAAGAAAATCAGTTACAAGTTCTTCAGGCAGTTGTTGAGGGCCCTAGAAAATCCATTAATGAAATTTATAAATATACGGGCGTAAAAAGAACCAGTGTCAAGAATATTTAAAAAAATAACAAGTTCCATGCCTATAAGCCAATGTTTATTTGCACATTTCAAGAGCGGGACTATGACTTGCGTTTTGACTTCTCCATGTGGATTCAAGGAAAAATAGAAGAAAAACCTAACTTCCACAAACACATTCTTTTTGGGGATGAATCCACATTTACCACAAATGGCGTTGTCTCGTACCAAAATTGTAGGTGGTGGTCGGATGAGAATCCAAATTTTGTCATTGACAGTAAGAACCAATATTATCAAAAAACAAACGTGTGGTTCGGTATTATCAACGAAAAGTTAATAGGACCATTTTTTTTTCGTCAAAACCTTACGGGGGATACCTACTTACAATTTTTACAAAACGAACTAACGGACTTTTTTGATAACATGAGCTTAGAGGAACGACCTAAACTTTGGTTTGTACATGATGGATGTCCCGCGCATTTGGCTAGAATGGTTTCTGATTGGTTAAATGAAGAATTTGGTGACAAATGGTTAGAGCGAAATACCGATCCACGTTGGCCTCCTCGTTCGCCAGATCTTACCCCACTAGACTTTTTTTTATGGGGAAATTTAAAACAAAAAGTTTATAAAGATCGACCATTTAATAATCTCGAGGAGTTGGAAAACTCTATCCGATTTCATTGCGAAAATATTCCGGAAAAAGTATTGCGATCTACCCTAAATGAATTTTATGATCGGACAATTAGATGTATTGAACGACAAGGTGGGCATACGGAGACTCGTCGATAGTTGTGTTGTTGTGTACATATTATTTAATTTTTTTTCTTAATAATTTTTGTTCGTTTATTTTGATTTTGTAAATCATTTAAAATAAAGCTTTGGCACTTTGGATTAGAGTTTTTGAATATGCGTATTATGATTACTGATTTTTTTTTTCGAAATTTTAAACTTATATTTAATATCGTTGCGACAAACATGAAGTTAGTGATTGCCTAAAATATTAAAAATCTAATTTAATTTTTCATATAGGCTCGAGTTTTAATAAAATTGTGCCAGATTGATTTCATTTTGATTAAGTTATCAACATGTTTTAGTAAAATGAAAAAAACAAAAAAATATCCAAATTACTAACCTTTTTCAAAAAAAAAATAAAAAATTACTTAGAGGACCACGCTTTGGTATTCGGGCATAACTTTTAATTCTAAATAACATTTCTTTATTATATTTTGCCGAATTTTTGAAATAAGGGTACTTTACTCTTGTGCAATTTTTATATTTTTTGACCTACCGTGTATACCGTTTGACTTGGAACCATTCTACGTGCACCTAAAATGGTTATCAAACATGCACCTGTATTTTGGACGAGCGATTAATAAAAAAAATTCCCATATGTTGCACACTTAAGTGACCACACTGTATATGTCTTCCAAACAAGCTTAATTTTACTAAAATTGAATAAGTGGTTTAGAATTTATAGTAACTTTAATTGAAACCGTATTTCATTAAAAGGTTCCATTTGTGCTGTATGCTAACTTCAAAAGCAAGGTACAACCGTTTAAACGCGTATTAACTGGACCCCTGGACTACTACACTGGCTCTTGCTTTTACTTAACACAATGCTAAACATTACGCAAATCAGATTAGAACCGACTTACCTTGGTTGCAATACCAATGCTAATACTAACACCGATACCGATACCAATAACAATACCGATACCGATACCGATACCGATAGATACCTATACCGATATCGATACCGATATCGACACCGATACCGGTAGGGATACCGACACCGATACCGACACCGATACTGATACCGATACCGATACCGATACCGATACCGATATCGATACCGATACCGATACCGATACGCATATCGATACCGATACCGATACCGATACCGATACCGATACCGATATCGATACCGATACCGATACCGATACGCATATCGATACCGATACCGATACCGATACCGATATTGATACCGAAACCGATACCAATACCAATACTACTACAACAGCAAGCCAAAAATAAATTTGATAAAAATTTAGAAATACAATGTTCAACAGCAATTTCGAAAAATATGCGTAAATATAGACCTTTGTTGGGCAACTAAATCGCAAGGCCGATATGGTGCTGGTGCATATATTTCCATAACTGTACTATAATAATAATAAAATCTTTTTCTATGAACACATTGGGGAATTTGATAACAGCGGCCGGATGAATGTTTTTGTGGAATTGCGCTTGAAAATGAACGCTTATTCTGTAAAAAATCTAGAGACCGTGTGAAACAAATAACTAGAGAAGTTTATACCTTGGCGTTATTTGACAACCAAATTGTAAAACAGTGCCAACATCTAATAAGGTTCAAAAATCATGCAGAACAAAGTGAATCTACATCCGTGTATTATAAGCGTCTGATCAACCGATACTCGGTAATATCAACTAAAAATGAGTTCAACGCTATGCAAAAATGTACAATAATAAAGGATTTATCCAAATTATATGTACACGTGAATTATTTTTTAGTAATACTGTACATACTATTCATATAACACAATATGTACGATCCATTACAATTTTGTACTGCACAGATGCTGATATGTTATGCAAACCAATTTAACTCATTACATAGAAAGAGAATCCGGGAAATAGAAACAAATAAAATTCGCAGAAACCAGATTATGGTTCCGTATTTCGACTAAAATGTCCTTGAGCTACCTTCTGTACTATACAATAGCGAGCAAGCGTGCTGGTATCTCGATTACGATGGGTTCCGCTTCTAAATTAAGGTATGGTTTATATCTCGACTCAATGATTCTGATCTTAGATTAGGCAGATATCAGGTAATAAAAACAAAGACCAGGGACCGATAATAGGAACAGGTAACTCAAACAGGTAACAGAAGCAAATAACAGCAACAGGTAACAGGAACCGGTAACATGAACGGGTAACAGGAACAAGTAATAGTAAGGGGTAACAGGGGCAAGTAACAGGGACAGGTGGTGTTCTCACACGTAAGTATTTGTAACGCCGGGTAGTAAGTACACCGGATACTAGAGCAATGATTAAAGGGTATAAACATCACGGAGATGAACCTCCTAATGAGGATTGGAGTGAAACTGACTGTCAAGCGGTTTCTTTCCTTCGAGGCAAATCCATCGTTAGGATAGAATTCTCTTATACCTGAAATTTCTGAAAAATAACGGGGCAGGAGGATCTTTGCCGGGAATCTGAAAATGGGCGTATTTACAACTGGAAAAATTAAGAAAGCTCAAAGATATTCATGAACAAATTGATAACAGAACGTTGTCGTGTGATGCGGCGCGAACGGGTACTTATAGGACTGGAAAAGATGTGTGCACTTCTAATGATTTATAAACAAGACGAGAGTACGGTTGCGGAGGAAAACAACGAATAAGTTTTGATAGATAAATATTTTAATTTACAGGAATATTAATTAGGAATGATTTCTGTCATTGCAATTATTACAAGTACAACTTAAGCTAAACACTTACTTGAGTAAGACAACCTTTGATATAAAATGTTTACATTTTTCTAATACTACATCAACATTACATATTTGGTGGAATATTTTGAAATCTATAAACATGCAAACGTGTCAGGTAGTTTAATGAACCCGCAAGTTGGATAGAAGAGGAATAGAAGAATATAATTTGTTTTTTTAGTTGCTATTCCCTAGATTTAAATGTGGATTTAAAATCTTATTCTTCACAACATTGCTCTAATACTATAAAGCGATTACATTTTTTTAAATTTGTCTTTTTGGCACTAACTTTCGGTTTGTGCGTCGTCTGGAATATCATTTTCTGGAAGGTTTAATAATATGTAATTTATTTAATATTTAGTTATTATCCGTTACCATTAAATGACATAATCCGTTTATCCTATCGAAACAGGTTATTAATGTTAAAATAAAGGATATTGTTGATTTAGTAGAATTCATAGAATTTATTAAATAATTATTATTTCTTAAGATTTAATCTACCTTGCCTTGATGCTGATGACGTTACAATAGCATTGTATTCACAAAATCAGAACGTCCAAAGCACTTTGATTTTATACCAGAACAGTGCTAATTTAAGTCATAATTGTCATAAAAAAAATTCTTGACGATTGGTGTAACGTAAGAACATAATGTTTCATTTTAATGCATAATATATAGGTTGTTCCACTTGAAATAAACAAGTTAAATGATTTAAACTCTGTTTTATATTTAAAACTTTCCATATATTTGTAAAATATATGGCTTATCAAACATTTTTTCATATTCATTTAAATTTTTTGAAATTTAACAAAAATAAACGAAATATCGTTAGAGACATTGTTTAAAACTCTACATCGAAATAGGACACTTTGTAACCACTAACTCGGCCACCATTCCATTGCCGGACAATTCTCTTAGCAAGCCGATTTCAAATTATTAGTTATTGTTTTATCAATATTGTCAAAATTATGACTAGAAAAAATTTTAACAAACTAAAATTCATGTGTAAACTGTATTGATATATATATATATATATATATATATATATATATATATATATATATATATATATATATATATATATATATACATTGTGTCTCAGCGAGACCGTTCATTAGGAGTTTATAGGGTTGCTGCCAAAATATAAACATAAAATTTTAATTGAAAAATCTGGAACACTGGAACTGTGGCAGGATGTGTGTAAACAAAATACACCCAGGCACCACACAAAATTAAGAAATACCGAACGCGTTTCAATAGCTACGCTATCATCATCAGCGGTCGACCGCTGATGATGATAGCGTGGGTATTGAAACGCGTTTGGTGTTTTTTAATTTTGTGTGGTACGTGGATGTATTTTGTTTGTTATGAAATATTAGAATCAGGTATAATTGATTGCGTTCTCTTCAATTAAAATATTTTCAGACATCTAGCGCTTCCGGTTATACAAAAAATAAATTAAGAATTTCTTGATTTGTATAAACGTTATTTTCGTTATTGTTCTCCATATTTATTGTTTTTAGCAGTAATATTAAGGAACGAGATAAGTACTAAGTCACAAACATTAAGCACTTGAGATTTGAAAAATTATTTCTCGTATCCATAGCAACCATTCATATCATTCTCGAAATAATGGCCAGGGAATTAATAAAACTTTTCATGTTTTTGGAAACAACTCTAGAATAGTTTGATTTAGGAACATGTCATATCACTTGGTAGCAAATCTTATCGCCAATTCGATTACGTTACAAAAGTAGGGTATTCCATTTAAAAAAAATAGATTTTTTTACAGTTTTAACTCTGACCGAAACGTAAAAATTTAGGCATTATTCTCAGGCAAAGATTTTTATTTTAAAAAATGCATACGATAAAGGCATCTTTAAACTACAAACTTAATTGGATTTTAACTTTATATCTCAATCCAAATAGGAATTACAGTCCATTTTGTAAACGTCAACCAACTGTCAAGATTTCGGGAATAATTTTTATCTCAAAAACCGTAATGGATGGGCATGGTATAGTTTCAATAAAAATATTCAAAATTATGTTCCCATCCAAAAATGAAAAAATATATAGGGTATTTCATTGAAAATAACAAAGTAGATGGAGATTTCTGGTATAACCGGAAGCGCTAGAAGTCTGAAAATAATTTAGTTGAAGAGAATGCAATCAATTATACCTGATACTAAATTTTCAAGTTTTTATTTTGACGAGTGTATTTTAAAATCACCGACAATAGAAGAGTGGAGATTCCAGGTTCCAAAGTAAGACAAAAATTCATACGAATTCGTTTCCGAAAATGCTTCCTAACCGAGATACAGGGTGTTTAAAATTTTTGAAGACTTTTTAAGATTTCTTAAAAACAAGAAGAAAAGTTAAATTTAAATTTGGTGTACCCTAATGTCTCACTAATTGCAAGTATTCCGGAGAATTTCAGTTAGTTGACTCCATCCAGTGGCGCAGAATGTGTTGAAGTCACCACTTAAAACAAAAGAAAAACGCGTGCCTCACTATTTTTTTAGCAAAAAGATTACTAATTCAGACTCACCATTATATTTTGGAACCAAAATCATACCTGGTATTTTTTCTAATTAGCGCTTAGTTTTTGAGATATTTGCGTTGATATAAAAGCTGACACAGTACAAGAAAAAATTAATTGCTTTTTTAGGAAGAAATAACGCAATTACTTATTAAACCAAAAAACACACTAATTGTGATTACTCCGGAGAATTTCAGTTAGTTGGCTTCATCCAGTGTCGCCACTTAAAAAAAAAGAAAAGAGTATACCTCACTGCTTTTTTGCAAAAACATTACGGTTTTAAACTTACCATTTCCTTTTGAAACTAAAATCATACATGGTATTTTTTTCGAATTAGCGCTCCATTTTAAGATATTTGCATCAACACAAACGATGGCAGATTCCGTGTTTATGTTGTTGAAATAAATACTAGAGAAAAACTTTGGAATCGGATACAGATGGCATGTGATGAGATTAGAACCATGCCAGGAATCTTCCAGAGAATTAAATATAATTTACTAAAAAGAATGCAAGGTTTTATTCTCAAAAGAGGAAAACATTTTGAACATCTATAGAAAAAAAATTAGGTTTGATTATGTGTTCTTTTTTGTTTAATAAGTAATTGCGTTATTTCTTCCTAAAATAAAACAACAATTAATTTTTTCTTGAATTGTGTCGTCTTTTATATCAACGCAAATATCTCAAAAACTAAACACTAATTCGAAAAAAATACCATGTATGATTTTAGTTTCAAAATAAAATGGTGAGTCTGAAATAGTAATCTTTTTGCCAAAAAAGCAGTGAGACATACGTTTTTATTTTGTATCCCGGTTAGGAAGCATTTTCGGAAATGTATTCATATGATTTTCTGTCTTATTTTGGAACCTAGAGCCTCGGTTATTGGTGATTTTTAAATACAAGAGATAGAGATTCGGTTAAATGGGGAAAGATTTGCAGTTTTATGAATCTAAATTAACGACACTTTCAGTTGCTGGCAAAAGTTCATGGCTTACTAGATATTTCAAAAAAATTAAAATTTTGCATGCTATTTAATTCTAAATAACTGTTATTATCGATTTGAGAAAAAAAAACGTAGAGGAAAAAATGGTAGTGTTTTCTTATGCTTTATATAGTGGCATCGCCACTTTTGTTCTATCTCTTGTTATTTCAAAGTTATGATATAAACTTTTGTTTTTTTAAATGGAAGGTATAGTAAGCTGTGCCTGTATCAGATGCGCATTTTTAAGTTTTGTAACGATATCAGACGTGATGTATTTATTTTTAAAAATAACAAAGTTATAACGATTTTATTATTGATTTACAGTTAGCCATGGAAAAAATGAAAAAATAAATTAATTATTATGGTTTTTGGCAGTTTTACACACCCTTGCCATAATAAGTTTTTTTTTCATTTCAAACTTTGATAAGCGAAAACAAGTTTAGTGATTTTTCTTTTAAATGTTGTACAATAGTTATTATTAGGAATACAACAAAGTGACACGAATAAAATTTTTAGACATTTTAATGCGTAACATGTTGTACATATTAATTTCCTGCTCGCTTGAGTTAGAACAAACTTGGATTTTTTAAGTAGCAGTAATAGTTGGCTTTGACATTTTTAAAAAGAACAAATTTTTCTCTTTATAACGATACAGGACTATTGTACTATTGAGAGTAGCAAAAACAGAATGTATCATGTAAAAAAATTTTTATTCGGTTAAATTAATAACTCAGTTTATTATAACATTTCACTTAAAAATTATGGCCTCAAATAGAACAAGAACGCAAATAAACTAGGAATTATTAAGTTTAAATTTTGACTTGGAAGTAATTGCATGTCAAAAAAATTAATCTATCTCACCCAATGTTCAATATGTCCACCATTATTATTTACACACCAGCGGCATCTTTTCACAATTGAATTTACAGCTTTCCCTATTTTCCTACCATCTAAATTGCGAAAGTCATGTATCATAGCATCACGTAGTTCTTCTTTTGTCGCATAAACCTAATCTTTTAGAGAACTAAAAAAAAAAATCTTAAAGTAAAAGATCTTGCTATCTTGGTGCCCAACAGACCGACCCGTTCCTACCTATCCAAGAATTTTAAAACAGTTGGTTTAGGTACTCTCTCACTTGCAGTTGGTTGTGCGTCGGAGTATCGTCGTGTTGAAACCAGCGTAAATTACGTCTTTTTTCCAAATCTAAGATATCCAACATATCTTGAAATTCATTTTGTAGAAACTGAAGACAACGCTGGCCTGTCAAATTTTCGTCCTAAATGAAAGGTCCAAAAAATTCGCGATCCAATAATTCCGCATCAAACATTGGATCCAAACTTTCTTGAGGAACATACCGCAGTTAGTAAATTTGGTTTCATTGGTCCACAAAATTTCATTTTGAAACTCTGGATTCTGTTCAATCATATTAATGTACCAGTTACTAAACGCAATTTTTGCAGCTTGGTCTCCTGGATGCAGTATCTGTCCCACTGATATGTGATATGCGTGAAATTTGTGTTTCTACAAAACTCTCAAGACTGTAGTTTGCGACACAGCTGAAATTTGTCTGATCGAAGTAGAAAGATTCTGATTAACGTATTATTTGGATATCCTCGTTAATGACGTTTTCGTCTCTCCTTGGTTTCGAAAAGGAACCAAACTGCCTCAGATTTCTCTATAAATTCTTGAACGTCGGTAGAGATGGTTGATGCCGATTTTCATACAATTGTTGGTACCCTTCGGCAGCAAGAACACCATTTCTATTACACACTATAAAACATTCCAACATATTAAGTTTGTCGCGATTAGAAAACATGTTTAATTTAATTTACGAAGTTACAAAACTGCCAAATTTCAACTAAAACAATCAGCACCAGAACTTGGATTATTTTTTTCATGGCACTCTCAATAATACGAACATTCCTGTATCGCGTTTATCCATCAAAGTAAATGTAGCAAACCTTATATCGTTATAAAGAGAAAAATTTGTTCTTTTTAAAAATGCCAAAGCCAACTATTAATTACTGCTAATTAGAAAATCTAAGTTTGTTCTAATTCAAGCGAGTAGGAGATTAGTATGTACAACATATTACGTATTAATATGCCTAAAATTTATATATACATATATATATATATATATATATATATATATATATATATATATATATATATAACACACACACACACACACATATATATATATATATATATATATATATATATATATGAATTTACAGCTTTCTATTTTCCTACCATCTAAATTGCGAAAGTCATGTATCTAGCATCACGTAGTTCTTCTTTTGTCGCATAAACCTAATCTTTTGAGAACTAAAAAAAAAAAAATCTTAAAGTAAAGATCTTTATCTTGGTGAACAGACCGATTCCTACCTATCAAAATTTTAAAACAGTTGGTTTAGGTATCTCTCACTTGCAGTTGGTTTGCGTCGGATATCGTCGTGTTGAAACCAGCGTAAATTAGTCTTTTCAAATCTAAGATATAACATATCTTGAAATTCATTTTGTAGAAACTGAAGACAACTGGCCTGTCAAATTTTCGTCTAAATGAAAGGTCCAAAAATTCGCGATCAATAATTCCGCATCAAACATTGGATCAAACTTTCTTGAACATACCGCAGTTAGTAAATTTGGTTTCATTGGTCCAAAATTTCATTTTGAAACTCTGATTCTGTTCAATCATTATTAATGTACAGTTACTAAACGCAATTTTTAGCTTGGTCTCCTGGATGCATATCTGTCACTGATATGTGATATGCGTGAAATTTGTGTTTCTACAAAATCTCAGACTGTAGTTTGCGACACAGCTAAATTTGTCTGATCGAAGTAGAAAGATTCTGATTAACGTATTATTTGGATATCCTCGTTAATGACGTTTCGTCTCTCCTTGGTTTCGAAAGAACCAAACTGCCTCAGATTTTATAAATTCTTGAACGTCGGTAAGATGGTTGATGCCGATTTTCATACAATTGTTGTATTAGCAAGAACACCATTTCTATTACTATAAAACATTCCAACATATTAAGTTTGTCGCGATTAGAAAACATGTTTAATTTAATTTACGAAGTTACAAAACTGCCAAATTTCAACTAAAACAATCAGCACCAGAACTTGGATTATTTTTTCATGGCACTCTCAATAATACGAACATTCCTGTATCGCGTTTATCCATCAAAGTAAATGTAGAAACCTTATATCGTTATAAAGAGAAAAATTTGTTCTTTTTAAAAATGCCAAACCAACTATTAATTACTGCTAATTAGAAAATCTAAGTTTGTTCTAATTCAAGCAGTAGGAGATTAGTATGTACAACATATTACGTATTAATATGCCTAAAATTTATATATACATACATATATATATATATATATATATATATATATATATATATATAAACACACACACACACACACACATATATATATATATATATATATATATATATATATATATATATATATATATATACAGGTTGTCTAGAATCTACCCACGTTCTGTGGCTATCTTTGTTATTGTAAGCGATACAGAGTCGGTTAAACCAGCAAAGTTGGCCAGAATTATATGATAAATCAAATACCGATAAGAAAAGTCAACATTGTTGCCAACTTTCTAAGATATCTGAAAATAACTGAAAATCGTCCAAATTTTCAATCGGCTATATATTTTTTAATATTCAAAATACGAAAAAGTTATAAGAGAGACCGTTGATAGCTATTTTTACGCAAAATGGGAAAATGTGAATAAAAAAATTTTTTAGTAATTATTTTTCGAGCTATAACCCAAACATACATTTTTTTAAATAGCAACCATAGGTGGTTATGGACTCTTTCGATGGCTTATTTTTTCTGATTTCAAAAATGTATAGCTTTGTATGTTTAACATTATTAGTTAACTCACAATTTTCAAAAAAAAATTAATTATAATATTTATTAAACAAATTAAAGTGTGCCGTGAACATTTAAATAACAAAATAAGCTCATATTGTACTACTAAATTTGTGGAAACGACAAGAAATAGACAGTATCAAAATAAAAAGTTCTAAATAAATGTAACTTACAACAAAGAGTAACAGCAAAAAATATAAACAGATAACACAATCACAGAAGTGCTTCAAAATGCCCTCCATTATTTTGAACTTACATTTGACATCGTTTTAAAATTTCGTTTTGAACTTTTAATAAACTTTGGGTTCTAATTTGCTGTATAGCAACACGAATTTTATTTTTTAAATCGTCTAGATTACCAGGTTTTACTCGGCACACTTTGTCTTTAATTGCATCAACCGTTACGCTAAAAAATTGGCCAGAATTTCCAAAAATTAATGAAACGCCGTGTTACATCAGGTTTCCGTGGAAACGACCCATGTTACGATAATTCTTACTATTTATGATAATAAACTTAATGAAACACATACAAAAATGGACAAACTAGTGCATCCGCTGACTACACCTGAAAGAAATGTCTGTCTAAAATCAAATCGTCAAACGTAGAATTACTTACAGTTATATTTAAATTAAAATTACTTGATACATACAGAAACAGTATAATGAAATGATAAAGGTAATAATATCATGAATAGGTATAGGTTGGTTGGTAGGATCATGTAATTCAATCTCTTCAGGTTGAAGGTCGGCATTCCATCTGCCCCTTTCTTGTAGGTGGGCTCGAGAGGAAACAGACAGCTGCTTCTTCCTCCTACTTCTGTGATGCTAAGGCTTCTTCAAGGTTAGGAAACTCAAGACCAAGTTCCTCTTCGAGATTCAAGTCTTCAGCCTCGTCCACTTGTTGGTTAAAGGCCACGGATGCGTTGTTGCATGATGTGTGAACGCAGTTTACGCATAGATCGGTGAAACTTAGCCCCCCCCCCCTCTTCATGCAGCTGCAGTTTTGTGCACAGGTTTTGGTGCACTTGTATGTTACCAACCTAAGCAGTTCGGGAGGAGCAGGGTCTAAAAAAGTTGTAATTGGTTCGAGCCCGTCGGTGGTCCTTTTCCAACCCCAATCCTCCGCTCGTTTATCGACACCCATCCGTTGCTGTACTTGATGGTAAACTCTGTAACTGTGCTGTGTTGCTGCAGCTGCTAAGGGTGGAAGTGCAGATATTTTTGATGACGCCTTGTTGTAGTTGAGGAAGGTGGCTTAAAGAGGGTGCAGTATTTAGCGTGTTTTTAATTTTTAGGAATTCTGGCCATTATTTAGTGCGCTCTTGCGACGTAACGGTTGGTCGTAGAATTATTATATACCGTGACCGGCTAAATTATGGAATAAATTCAATAATTCTTAAATCGGCAACTTCAGAGACAAATCCCAATACCCGTCGATTTTTATTTTTAGACGCGCGGTTGTTCAGGTTATTAATTTATTTTTGAGGTTACCTATGTAAGCGTGATGACGTCATTGATGATTTTCTTTAATGGAAAGGGGAGGTGTTGCACTGGAACTTTTGAGAGATCTTTTAATTATCTAATCAGTGGTAGCAATAATTTTGAGTATTTGCGTTACGTATACAGGGTGATTCAAGATTATTGTTGTTCTATAAAAATACAAGCGAACTAAAAGAGACAACTATTCCAAATTTGGTATGCAGTCATAATAGGTCATGATCTATCTTTTAAAACTATTTTCAAACGTGCAACGTTGCCACTTCTACCAGAAAACCAAGGCAACTTTGAAAATTCAAATTGAATACCAATGTATGTTATTGCATTTTCGGATTCTGCATAAAAGTCTAAGCAACTTTTGTTAATATTTCCCTATACCCGTCTCTAAGCGTTACATAAATGACCTCTAAAATAAAACAATAATCTGACCAACCGCACACTTAAAAATAAAAATCGACTGGTTTCGGAATTTTTTTCTGATTTTATTTGGTTTGTCATAATAATAATTTTTGGAAAAAAACTGATTCACTTCATATGTCGAGCAGTTTAGTATCAAGAATACAGAAATAATTCAGTTTAAAACTGACAACAAAAAGAAAGTAGCAAAAAGAATAGATTTTTTAGATATCGAGTTGGCACGAGTCAAATTTAAGACACTTACTACTTACTTCAGTACTTAATGGTATTACATTGTAGGTATTTGTACTAAGTGAATAACTGATAATTAATTAATAATAATGGCACCATTAAGTGAAACACAACGAATTGAAGTATTAATTATGATTGGATCTGGAGATAAAACCAGAACGCAACTACAAGTATGTAAGTTGTTTAATACAAAATATCCTGATACACCTATCGGACAATCAACAGTTAGTAAAATTTAGAGAAAATTTTGGGAAACTGGTCACGTTAAACACATTGCAAATGCTGGTCGTCCAAAAATGATCGAAAATGTAAAACTTGATGTGTTGTTAAGTTTGGTAGAAAATCCTCATAGTAGCTCCAGAGCAATTGCAGCTGATGAAGGCATTTCACAAAGGTCGGTGTTACGTGTACTTAAAAAGGCGAAATACCATCCGTATAAAATCCAGAATGTGCAAGAACTCAATGAAGATGATCCGGATCGCCGAATGCAGTTTTGTGAAGTCATGCAAGACTTATGTAACCGCAATCCAGGATTCCTTCGTTAAATTCTTTTTTCGGATGAAGCTACATTTTCCTTAAATGGTACAGTGAATCGACAAAACTGTAGATATTGGAGTAAAGAGCATCCTCACTGGATGAATGAGTTACACACTCAGTATCCTCAAAAAGTGAATGTCTGGGCGGGGATAGTAGAGAACAGACTCATTGGTCCTTTTTTCTTCTATGAAACTCTTACAGGGCAACGATATCTGGACTTCTTACAATATAAACTTATACCTGCCATTGCAGTAATTTTCCCAAATGAAAATGATCCTGATTTACCAAATGATAATATATGGTTTCAGCAAGATGGTGCACCTCCTCACTATACACGCCCTGTTCGCGATTTTTAAACATAACTTATTAGTTCACAAATGATCCACAATGTTCAAGAAGCTTGTGGTCATCGGTTCAATTACTGCCAAGAAGTAGGAGGGTGGCAATTTGAACATTTAAATTGAGTTACAAACAATTCTACAATCTTAAACAATTTTTTCTCTGTTTTGTGTTAATAGTAGATACTTACTTACCTGTGCGAATTAATTTAATTTTACATTTTCGTTTATTTGTAAATGACCAGTGTTTGCAACGTGTTTAACGTAACCAGTTTCCCTATTTTTTTTTCAATTTTACTAACTGTCGATTGTCTGATAGGTTTTTTAGAATATTTTGTATTAGATAAGTTACATACTTGTAGTTGCGTTCCGGTTCTATCTTCACATCCAATCATAATTGATATTTCTTTTCGCTATCATTTTTAATGTGATTACTGTATTCTTGATACTAAACTGCTCGACATATGAAGTGAAGATTATTATGACAGAACTTTCAAACCTAATAAAATCAGAAAAAAATTCCGAAACCAGTCGATTTTTATTTTTAAGTGTGCGGCTGGTCAGATTATTATTTTATTTTAGAGGTCATTTATGTAACGCTTAGAGACGGGTATAGGAAAATATTAACAAAAGTTGCTTAGAATTTTATGCAGAATCCGAAAATGCAATAACATACAGAGTATTCAATTTGAATTTTCAAAGTTTCCTTGGGTTTCTGGTAGAAGTGGCAACGTTGTACTTTTGAAAATAGTTTTAAAAGATAGATCATGACCTATTATGTCTACATACCAAATTTGGAATAGTTGTCTTTTTTAGTTCGCTTGTATTTCTATAGAGCAACAATAATCTTGAATCACCCTGTATACGTAACGCAAATACTCAAAACTATTGCTACGACTGATTAGATAATTAAAAGATCTCTCAAAGGTTCCATTGCAACACCTCCTCTTTCCATTAAAGAAAAATCATCAATGACGTCATCACCCTTACATAGGTAACCTCAAAAATAAATTAATAACCTGAACAACCGCGCGTCTAAAAATAAAAATCGACGGATATCGGGATTTTTCTCTGAAGTTGCCGATTTAAGAATTATTGAATTTATTCCATAATTTAGCCGCTCACTGTATGAAACTTGTAGTAAATTTTATCTACTTTAATTTTGCAAAGCATTGTATTTTCAAAAAAAAGCATAATTACCGAGATTTAGCCCAAAAACCTTAAAAATTGACCAAATTTGGACGTTTTTCGCAAAAAACAAACAATGTTCCAAGCATATCTGTCAGCAAACTTCAGATTCGTCTTCAGCAACCCAAAAAACATAAAGGATAAATGTGATTAGGACTGTACCTAAACTTTCTGCTAACTTCCCTGATATACCTAGGCTAATGGCCAATATAGGACTTATAAGTAAGTGGTTACAGCCCCTAGCGTGTCTAAAAATCTTTGAGATACGTAAGTGAAATTGTTTACTTTCTTTTCAAAGCATCCTCAATGCAATCTTTTAGGTTAAAAAAATACTTGTATAAGGTCTTACGAATTTATACAATACAAGTTTCAAAAAAATTTCTAGCAGTAGTAACTCCCATTTTCGTAAAAACGTATTTATGATTTAAAGGACTTATTACTAACCATGAAAACAGGCTACCATCCCACAGGTACGTTTCCACAAAACAGTTGTATTTATTTTATTGATTGCTACACTGGGTTACACTACTTAGTAAATTTTGGTAAATAAGGTCTTTGTGTATAATGGTAATAATAAACGGCATGAAAATACCTTTAAAGATATCATATTTGTACATACACATTCATTAACTATGTTTACATGTAGACATGTATACAAATACATACAATTTTCTTATATATCGTATCAAAATTATGAAGTAATGTTTTATATTGAAATGTTGTAACTATATAGAAATTAAATGCTGTCCTAATTTTTATTACGAATAGATAATTATTATACAACAAATTAATACTATAACGAATTAAGCTAAGTAGTGAAAACATTAAGGATGACCTAAAAATAATATAAATTGGTTGTTGTAAATTAGTAGTAAGTATATCGTTACCATTTATTATTTTCATGTCAGTTTTAATTCGATGCAATTATGAACTAAAATTTATGAAACATAAACATAAAAATTAATCCTACGATTTAATACCTCTTCATGGCTTTTATATAAATTTTTATACTGTAAATAGTTTTTTCATTTATTTTATTACTATAAATTGTGATTTTTAGTGGCTCGTTTTAATGCAATTTAAAATATTAAAAGCTATATTTTGTTTAATGTCAATAGTTTTTTATTAGGTTTTCATAAATTTGTGAGTTTGTTAGGCTTACATTCGCCAGGAGTAAACTATACTTAGTGGATTATAAAAATAAATCACTTGTCCCACTTGCCTGTACATCCAACTTCGAAAATAAAGTATAACAATACAATGCCCTAAAGCTTCCATTCCACTGTTCCCTTATGAGCATATAAATAGATGTCCAAGTTATAATAATACTGATTATATGCATCCACACTCATGACACGTGATGGACACATAATTATAAAAACTTAAGCAATTGTTTGAGAAACGTAAAGAATTAATTTACTATAAATCGTTTCTGTTAATTTTAATTTCGCGTAAATCTCGGCTTTGAATAAAACACTGCATTTACTGCTTGTGCAACAATTCATCCAAATTCGTATCATAAAGAAAATGTAAAAAAATTGTAATTACAAATAGGCTTTAGAAATCGTGTATTTCAAGATAAATTATGCTAAATCTATACGTTTCCACAAAAAATACAGTATTGTCGTTAGTAGTAATATTAGATTAATTAGGTCCATGTATTTGAAAGCTTACTATAGAATATTATTGTTGTAGTAACGATGAATAGTTAGATCAGGTTAAATATTATGAAACCGCCTTGAAAACGGCACAAAAAAAATTTTAAACCAAATTTAATCACATTATAATGTAGGTCCGAAATTGCGGAAAATTTTAATTTAAAAATGGTAGAAGCATTCACGCCACACCAATTAAAGATCTAGTCGAAGTATAACAAATTAAACAATGAATTTATAATTTTTCGTTATTGCTTAAAGACTGTAACTGTTACGACACATGTGAAAACAGAATGTACACATTTAATTAAATTTTAATTTTAACTGTACCCGCTATATCATTACAATGTTATAATAATTATACATATTGCACTGGTAAAGCATTTACTCCGAGGGGTAGGAAAAACCCAGCAAAAAAATTAGACATACCAACAATTAAAATTAACACGCACCATTCTCCTTTTTTTAATTACAAGATGCTAAAACACATTTAATCGGAGATTTCCTGGTTAAGAGCTCCTCGTTGTAAAAGAACATAATAATGAGATTGCTTGATAAAATTTCCATATTATCAAGTTGAATGCCATGATTTAAATTTTTAGGTATATTTAGCAACTGCAGACTTAATCTACAGAATCTCATATGTTCTTTACGTTTAGTATCAAAGCTGCGTTTTGTGGTTCCAATGTATACTCCATAAGAACAAGACACATTATATTTAAAATTCTTAGCTCTTTAGGTTTTCAACGGTATATTTTTGAAATTAAATTTGATAATATGGAAATATTGACAAGACAAACTCATTATTATGTTCGTTAACAACGTGATGCTATTGAGATACATAAACATGCTAATAACTTCAATATGTAAAAAGATCTCCGTCTAAATAGGTTTTGGCATCTTATAATTAACAAAAGGCACAATGGTACGCCTTAATTTTAGCTTTTGGTATGTATAGGTATTTTGCTGTTTTTTCCTAGACCTTAAAGTAAATTAAACCTAAAATTAAAAATTATATGAAACGTATTACATTGTGTTTTCACTGTAAAATAACATTTACAATTATAAGCAAAGCTAGTTTTTTGTTAGATTTGACTGGATTTTTACTTGATTCCCAGTTTCTATTTGTGAATGCTTTTCTCAATTTCACAACCTTACACTTACATAATAATTTGATTAAATTTTGTTAAATTTGCTCTTTGATTATGACATTTTTCACAGTTAGAGTCTGTTAGAGGGTGTTCTGATTTGTCATCTTCAAGACAGTTTAACAATATTTAATTTATTATGGCTATAGTTATTCCTTATTAAAATTGTATTTGATAGTTGGTTTTATACGTTTATCAAACTGTTATATTTACAACAGGCTTATGTCTGCGTTTTCACTTTTTCAAATTTCATAAATTTGGGTCAACATCTTAAACAACATTAAGCAGTAACTGTTTTTTAGAGGTACGCCTAGCAGGTTTAATTACATTATTAATACCTTTAAGGGAATAATCTTTAGCTTAGTGTCACAAATTCGTTTAGCTCGAGCCCCTACACCTTTAATTACACTGATATTTTGACGTGAATGAAGATTTGATAGTTTATGAGACAAATTATTTGTTTTAGAAATTAGGTAAACGTCCATTATTTTCCATTTCCACGATACACTGAATTTTTGAGTGAACGCCATTTACAAAATTAAAAAATTCGTTTAGTGATTCTTCTCCATGTCTGAAATTGCATTGAACATAAGCCTTAAAGGACCATTACGTTTGGAAGTCTCTGGCAAACTATATATGGTGGTAGAGCTTCAGAGCTAGTTAATTTGTTTAGTTCTTCAGGAATAGAAGATATTTTAATAAGTTCTTAACTCCTCAAAAGAAGCTTATTTGTAGGATCCTTTAGTAAATGGTATGTTTGTAGTTCCAATATTGTTGAACTTTGAATTTGTAATCGTTCATTATGTTTAAAATCTAGTAGGGCTACAGATTTAATAGAACTCTTACATTATATATCAATAAGAGGAGTTACTGTTACTCCAGGACTACTGGCTAATAGTTAACTTGGCGAGAGGATAGCAGGGCGTTCATAAACTATAGTAACCATTTATGTTATTAGGTAGTGCAGCAGAATGCAAACTACCTTATAATTTCTCTCTGATAGTCTGGGCTGGGCGCTGGCTCCGGCGGCCTCGGCCACCTGGCCGTCAGTCAGAGATATAACGAAAAAACGGCTCGTCTTTATCCAAATTCTAATTTTTGAAGTGTATGACTTTTGAGGCCTCTTAGATGTCGCAATGCCCGGCATTCTGACCAAATTCGACAAACGGGAGAGGCCACTTTAGAGGATATGAAAGAACGGTTCTCCACATGCCACGTGAGCATCGCGACGCCGTTATTGACCGTCTATCAAACGAGCAGACGGATCGCGACAAAATTCGACGCCTGCGGATAGCTAACTAAACGACTCACATGAAAATAGAGTCGCGAGGCCTTCGAGGTAGTATCAAACGCCACAACGGATTCTCGCAAAACTCGGTACGCACGTAGGGAAAGTGGGTGAACCCGTAAACGCCGTTATTGTGCGCCGAACAAATAGGAGATGGGATCGCCATGGAATTAAACGCCCAGGAGTATCTTACGATGAGTCGCATGATTTTCATGAGAATGAGCTCGACCTCCCGTAATTATAACAAATTAGTCAATTATATTTTATATAAGGATGACTAAATAATTTAATTGAAATAATTCGGAACCATATTAAAACTTATAGCTTATTAATGAAGCTATACAACGTCAGTTGAGTTAAAATAAGCTATAATTCAATAACAATTATTATAATCAGCATTAGTATAATTTCTCTAATACAAGCGGACGTCTTTGCCTTCGAACGCAATTTGGTTTGGTGGCGCGCTTTTCAGGCGCGGCCAGCTTCTTGGCTGCGAAGGATCACTCCGACGACGCATTTTGCTGAGGAGAGGCGGCGATGGATATCTAATAAATGATTATTTGAAACTATCAATCGGTTTTTTGTTCACGAAGAAATTTAGTTACTTAAATTTTTGATCTCTTTGTATTCTAAATATTCATTGTAATACTGATTATTGAATACTTAACTTTACCTTACCGTATATTGTGGAACTCCATTAATAAGTTACATTATTATAATAAAAAATTATATTCTATCACTACATCTTTATATTTACATCATTATACAAAATAATTGAATAACTTATCACTATATGTAAGGTGCAGGACCATGCAGCATTGGGAGAAATCAAACATTAAAATCGGTCGATTAACACAAACATGCTTTAGTAAAATGTTAATTGTAAACATGATACAGGGGATTCAAGGTGAAATATTACCCAAAATTTGTAATCATTTGAAAACAACTGAATGTATTAAACTCAAAATTGTTAGAATATAGTTTAGAGTGCGAGAAATAAGAGTTTATCATTATTGATGGTACTTCTAAAAGGTCCGAATTGGGTGAATCCACACTTATTTTTCTACCCCTTTCATAACCCACACTTTCCTGTGAAATAATAGTCCATATTTTTAAACGAAACACGTATACTTGCTCGAGCTTAATATTTTAAGTCGTTCTCGAGATATTTGCATTTAAGCGTTCAATGCATATCATATCCGCCAGCTCGGAAACAAAAATATTTTAAAGTTGGCCGTGAGTGTTAAAAGAAAATCTCAAACAGTTATAATTGTTTACTGATGATGCCACGTTTACACGAAGAGTGTACTATTATGATTTTTCAAATACTCATAAATATAAAGAAAATCATTTTCAACATGAATTTTCAATAAACTTCTGGTGTGGTGTTATTGGCGATCATTTCAACTTTCAACAAGATAAAATGAACAATATTTACAATTTTTGGAGGATCATTTCGCTAGAAGTTCCTTTAATTTTATAATTAGAATCGCCATTTACTGAGGGCGATAACTGTAATTGTTACCGAAACGTTTAAATTTATATAAAAGATAACTAAAGAAAATACACGATTTAATTGCCGAAAAAATAAGTATTTTAATTAGATGTAGATATAATTTAGTATGAGGAAGAAAACCTTTATTTTTGGCTAATAATTTCTAGGGGTGGTCAAAAAAGGTAACATTTCTTTTTACATTATTATTTTCTAAATTGCACATACAAGAAAACCTAAAACGTAAAGTTTAAAGTTAATGAAAAGCAATTAATTATAATAAATTTATACGCTTTCAATTGAGATTGTTTATAATTAAATTATAAATAAAGTAGTGCAAGCAACTAAATATAAATAAAGCTTAAACAGTTAAACAGTAAAAAGCATGTAAAACATAATTTTGTGACACAGCTTTAAAGTTTAAAATAGTTTATGAGATTCAACAACGTAGTTAAAGAGATTTAATAAAAAATATTGTTTACGTGAAAAGTAAGTATGAAATGCGTGTGGTGAAATTCCTGTACTCCCATTGCAGTTTAAACGATCAGTAATTAATTTAATTTAATTGACCACAAAATTGTCACGTGCTCTGATTAAAATTTAGGTTACTAATTATCGAAAAAGAGTACTTGTAAATTTAGATGTTTATTTTCTTGGCATACTTATTATATATAAGTAGAACAGCATATAAGTAGGCACTACTTTCACTTTTTTACGTCACAAGCCCTGGGACACCTTCCCCACCACTTTTTAAACATGCCTACGTGGGGGTCTTGGAGTTGGCCTTGTGCATTTTTTTTATTCTAATAAGGAGCCCTAATGCTAACCTGTAAGACAGCTATAAGAACTTGTGTTGGGTCTGCGCCCTCTTGTCGTAGCCTCATTGGCTGAAAATAGTATTATAATAAGGGGGCCATAATGCTATCTCATAAGACAGCTATAAGGACCTGTGTTAGGGCCTGCGCCCTCTTGTCGTGCCCCCTTGTTCCGAAACTTGAATTTGCTTGCAGGACCATCTAGTGGTGCATGGTCTAATGACTATTTTTTTCTGTAATAAAGTTAGCGCCACCTGGAGGTATATTTTTAGGACTAATTAGGGTTTGTTTGTGGCGCCATCTAGTTGTATATGAATTAATGAAAATTTTCTGTAATAGAAGTTGATCATGCACGCCTCTCTCGTTTCTCGGCTCTTGTTTACGGAACTCTTAATTAAAACAGCTAAACTACTAAAAACGCTTTTATTTATCAGTAGAGTAAAGTAGAATGGTTGAAAAACAAGCATTATACAGTAATTTGATTATGTAGTGAAAAACTTATTTACAAAATCAAGCATTGGTAAATTATTTATTCTAAAATACGAAAACATTATCGTATAAAGTCCGCACACATCCGAATGGTAATCCTGCAGCGTTGTTTTGTTGTAAGGGAACCGTCTAGAATCCTTCTCAACGAAACGTAAATGGTAACCTAGCGCGAACCATCCACCACTTTATCGATTTTCTCATCGGTTTTACGTTTAAGATTTCTATCTGCCTCTTTATTGAAACCATTCCTTAACAGGTCGAACCTCTATGACGTCTCCAAGAATATTGGCACCCGTTCTGAGAGCTTCTTTTCCAACGACCTTTGCACCAGGCTTAAATACGATGTTATATTTCTAAATATACACCTAGCCAGGTTCCTATTCCGTGACCACGTTGATATGGTGCGCTTCTATAGATGGAGCCGATACCGTTACCGGCCTGATTCATATAATATTGTTGATAAGGATAAACCATTATTGCACTTTCTTAAAGTGTAGCTTCAGACACGACGTCCCAAACTCGAATGACATCACTGCACCCGTATCTGTTTTTACATTAATCTCAATATTTTCAAATTCCGGTGTCATCACGGGCATACAGTGTGCAGGCGAAAAAACGACATCTTTAAGACCCCCGTAAGTGTAGTTTTATGAAGTAATATTGATTATACGCATAAGCGGAGATAAAATATCACCCACAATTTGCGGTTCAACGATGTCGCAATAAACAAACATCTGCGTTGGTAATCCTATCCATACACTAACGGAGTGCGGGGGTATTGGTTCCATAGCTATGTTTTCATACGGCCGATAACCCAACTGTAAGGCTGAACGTTGTGAGAATCCGAATAGCGAGAGGGAGGTTTTTAATTTCGTAGTGACGCGCTTAGTTAGATTATGGTATTCGATTGTTAGCAATTTACTTATTAACTCGTGGTTATTTAGCTCGTTGGCAATTCCACGAGGCGAAACGTAACAGATACTATCCGTCCTCAATATAGATAGCTTTCTCGTTGTCATGTTGAAAATGTGATGCAACCTTTTTTAATATAGTCTCTAACACATTCTCTTCCCCTGCAGATGGATCAATTCTATAAAAAGTATTGTCTGTCGCACTTACAAAGATCAAGGGTACTGAATGTCCGAAATGCCTACAACCCGTGAGCCTGTCAATATTATTAGTTTTGGCAGTTGTGTAATAAAACTTGACGTCATATTGTCGGGAAAATACGTTTAGAACTATTACTCAATAAGGTAAGATGAAACTCGATTTTATATATCTCTCAGCTGCGAAGCTAACGCCCAACTATTAAATTTGTCACTGTATCCACACGCCACTTGACCAGGTATTGTTTATGTCGTCCGCGGCCCTTCTCTGCTAAAATCTTAACGACTTTGAATAGGGTGTCTTTATCAACCGTAACACCTTGCAACTCCTCCTAGTAAAAGGTACCCCAACAGGATCGTTATTAAGATCGCTTATGCGGTAAACCGGCGGCCTTTTTATCACTACTTTAATTGTAAAACGTCCTCACTCCAACTCGTTTCATATCCCTTCTCAAAAGTGTACTTAGTTCTGGCGATTCTAACATGTTCACCGTTAGTATGTAGTTGTATCTACTATTGTGTTTATTTAAAGTTCGCATATCGTAAACATCTGCTTACCACAGCTCGTAAATGTTGCCCACAATATATCTATTGCGGGGAGACTTTTTTCTGACTAGTTTATGAACCGTATAAGCGTCCTGAGCCTGCAACCAATTGTTCACCTCAGCATATTTACCCTTTACAGCATAAAATAAAGTGTTATACCCGACAACCCCGCTGGATGCGCGGGATCATAGTATACAGCATCCATGTTATGTTCGTCACGTCTCCCAATCTAGTAAAAGTCTTCTTCTTCGAGACGATCTTCTCGGTGTTTCCCTCTGCATCGTAATTCTCACCTATAGCTGTGAGGGTCGATCCAATGTTAGGTGATACAGCAGCATCACGTCTTCTAGTATTTCCGATAAACTCTCGTGATATATTTATTTCTTTAATATTATCTATTAAACTGTCGCCAACCGTGTGGGTTTGTAGCTTTTCGCTGTCTTAACGTTTCGTGAAGCAAATCGATAATGTTGGAATGAGGGATGATCTCACCCTTTATTGTGATAGTACCCGTTTCATCCCAAAATACATCAACGCCTGTATTAAGTATACTCAAGAAACCAGTGCCTTTCTTCCTGTATGAAGCAGGCAGTGTTGATACTATTTCGTCGACTGCCAGACCTTTGCGTTTCGGCAAATCTCTAGTATCATCATCACCGCTGATTGTTATACTAGCGGGTTGACGTAACTGATTGGAAAAGTGTAGATATTTTTGAAGAACCTGATTGTACCGTTGCCATTTGTCATGGTCGGTCATTCTTGCTTTTAAAACTTTATCCACGCCGTTACCCAGGTGCGTTAATATGTTGTTTTGCTTGACATCTGGCGCTTGCAGACGCTGTATAAAATTCATAGGTAGATTGAGGTCTATAGTTATTGAAACAAATTACCCAGAATAACGCCAAGTAATGGTCCTAACAGGAGTAGTAGAAATGCGCCGCCCTTCTGTATGAGAAACTGTTCCTTCTTTTTTATAGATTCTGCTCTCTGTGCCAGCTGCCTTAAAGTGTGCTTATGTTGACACGACCTTTTAAAATGTTATGTGCACACTCGCAAATGCATTCCACGTGCTTACTATTCAGACATTTCAATAAAGCTTTACGTTCACTTTTATTTAATCTGGCTAATGCGCGCAGGATATCGGTGTTTTCGATTAAAGCGTCAACCAACCATTATATATAATGTAATCTTTATGACTGTGAGGGTTAAACCTTTTTTTCGCTATATATGCTTGGCAAATACCTTGAGGCCCGAATATGTTTGTTCTATAGCGTAGCACATCCTGTGTTTCTGTTTTAAATCGAACAATAAATATCCGTGCGGGTTTGAAGTGGCATCTTGGTACGCAGCCTCTAAAAATTTCGGATTATCATGTGAAATCTGCCTTGCTAAATGCTGTATCGATGCCCTGCCACGTGGGTTCTTAACAAGATTATGTAATGAGCGTTGACAAAGATATCTCGCTCATTGTCCACGTCCTTGATGAATTATGTTTTGCGTTAAGGAAAACACGCAAAGGTTCCTATGATGACAACCCTTTGTAAAAATATTAACCACCTAACCGTTAGTCTCCCGCAATAGATCGTCAATTATTATTAAGACCGGTTTTCACCGTCAAACTGCTCCATATCATGTAATCCTGTTTGAAATTCCACTGAGAGATCTTTGAATAATGGTTGCCATTCGTCGTAAAACCAGATAATTCTTTCAAAAGCTATGTCGCAGGCAGTTTCGATATTTTTTAGAAAATCAACAATAAAATACGATTTCCCGCACCCCGATGGCCCCGCTTCCATTGCATAAAAGGGAAGTTTAAACAGACGTTCCATCTCGAAACGCTAATCGATACTAAAGAGTATTCCGTTATCATCACAACTTAAATACTAGACGAAAAAAATCTTCAATCACAGGTATATTCTACTTTTTTTATCGTGCTTATCTTTTAATATCAAAATAAAAATAATCCTATTGTTGTTGTCTTTTTAAACATTTACTAAAAGTACGTGTTTTTTAAATCGTGCATTAACAATAATAGTTTGATGTGTATCTACGGTAATATCATCGAGTTCTTAATTATTATTATTCGCTTTATTGTTTTGTAAAGTAATTTGTGTGTGTGTGTGTGTGTGTGTGTGTGTGTGTGTGTTTATATATATATATATATATATATATATATATATATATATATATATATATATATATATAAAAGATTCAGTTGAAGATCTGCTTTTTTATAAACTCAAGGTGAAATTTGTATGTATGTATATATGTTGTAAATAATAAACATGGTTTCATATAAATTCGTATATGTAAGGCCGCTCTCAGTAGTCTGCAAAAGGGGAAAGGTAAATACGAGTTGCAGTAAGTGTGATAGAGATAATTAGGTTTATATGTTTACATTACACCAATTACTTAATGATGATGGGGGAAACTCGTTTCCTATTGTTGTTGTCTTTTTAAATATGTACTAAAAGCACGTGTTTTTTAAATCGTGCATTAACAAAAATAGTTTTATGTATATCTACGGTAATATCATCGAGTTCTTAATTATTATTATTCGTTTTATGTTTTTGTAAAGTAATTTGTGTGTGTGTGTGTATATATATATATATATATATATATATATATATATATAATACAATGTAAAAGATACAGTTGAGGGCCTGCTTCTTTATAAACTCAAGGTGAAATTTGTATGTATATAAATTCGTGTATGTAACGTCGCTCTCATTAGTCTGCGAAAGGGGAAAGGTAAATACGAGTTGCAGTAAGTGTGATAGTGACAATTAGGTTTGTATATTTACATTCTACCAATTACTTAATGATGATAGGGGAAACCAATAGCCAGCTTTATATCAATTATTCATAAGTAAAAACATAAAACGGGTTTACTGAGCTGTATAAAATATTTCAATATTTTAGTGGAGTTCTCAAAGAGAGTTATTATTAGAACAGCCGGAAGAAAACACATTTGAAAGTATGCGTATTATTTTAATATATATATATATATATATATATATATATATATATATATATATATATATATATATATATGTATGTATAGACAGGTATGGAAAAATATTATCGTGGGTTTGACTTATACTAAGTAAAACAAATGTAGAACAATCAGTTTTCGTACTGAGTGAGAAAGAATACACAACAAACTAAAAGCGCTGATGCCATACATGCGTCTTTTGAGTAGGCTAGTATCGATGACACATTTAATTGCTACCGTCAACGAGAATTGAACATCTGTGTTTTTGCAAGTCCCGAATTGTATATTTTTATCTAAATTATTTAGTTAATTAATTATAGTAAAGTTAATAGAGCATATAAGCTCTTTATTATATTTTCAAAATATATACTTAAACAAGTTCATTAACTTAACTAAATGTAATTTTATCTCATAGTTTTGATATTAAGTATGTAATTGGAAAAAATAAAAACTATAATGATATTAAAATTTGTTCTGTTGAAATAAATGGATCTTTAACTGGTTTAGCTCCAATTCATGTTAATATTAAAATTAAGATTTTATTTATTGGATAAAATGAATTTCTTTGTATTTTTTTTTAGTATTGGCATAATAGATAAAATTATAATTGATATGGGAAGTGCAATTACTCCCCCGAACTGAATTTTATCGCAGATTGGGTTACTGCCTTGCGCAAGGTGGAGGTCTTTTCGAAAATCCTATAGAGTTTTGTAAAAACTGTATTCTGTTCATTTTTAAAAATAGTTGGTTTTTCAATAAGAATTATAATGCTAAAGTTAAACCTTAAAATTAAAGTTATACTATCAATGTAAATGTTAATGTTCTTGTTTGCAGCTCTCGTAAGTTTCTTCCTGGTTCTTCTTACGAGTAGTAATCGAACTATGTCATAAACTCGCAATTACAATAAACTTCGATGTTTGAGGTGTTATCGTTTAATGTTTAAGTGTAAAGTATTTACTTAATAGTTTCAAAGAACACGCGACTTTTCAACATCATCTTAATTGCTTTAGTTTCGTTAGAAATGTTGAAGTTAAATTGAAGGAGATTTAAGCAGTTCATATTTTGTACCTACATGTAAATTTGTATGTATGTAAATAAGTGGCAACATCGGTAAAGTTCGTCTCCGAGAAACCACAATACACGTAATAAAACCGAACAGCAATTGTGATACTTGCGATACCGAATTTCAAATTACGGTTTTGCAAATGGTTTGCCCAAATTTTACCTTCATCTTACTCTTTGTCAGCAATAAATTATTTTCGGGACTCTGTAATTCCTGCTCCCTTTCCAGGAATTGGAAAGGGAAACAATTTACAAAAAACAGTAATTTGACTTCGTGTGTTCGAAAAGAGATACCACATTATATTTACATATAATATATACTCTTTTAATAGTAACCGAAAAATTTCTTGGGAAGTCATTTTATTTTTAGAATACAACGTATAATTTAATTTAGTTTTCCAAGTAATCAAAGGACAATCTCTTACTTTTTAATAAATAGCTATAATCATGTTGCTGATGTTACAGATGCGAGCGTAGTTTTAAGACAGTGGTCTCCTTCAAATGTGGAGGCATACATTTCTGTTTTGTAAAAATTTTGAAAGCGCTTGCAGCATATATCACTTGTAGGTGTGGTTCATCCAATCGTCGTTTACCCGGGGAAAATGAATGAGAGCATAATAAATAACTAGAAAAATTCTTGAAAATAATTTCCAAATAGGGCTGTTTTTCTCGCGTGACTTGCGCATTGGTGGGTACAGTTGTGACTCGTGATCGGTCTGTCAGTCTTTCAGTTGACTGTATCTGTATCTGTATCTGTATATGTATCTGTATCTGTATCTGTATGTGTATCTGTATCTGTATCTGTATATGTATCTGTATCTGTATCTGTATCTGTATCTGTATCTGTATCTGTATCTGTATCTGTATCTGTATCTGTATCTGTATCTGTATCTGTATCTGTATCTGTATCTGTATCTGTATCTGTATCTGTATCTGTATCTGTATCTGTATCTGTATCTGTATCTGTATCTGTATCTGTATCTGTATCTGTATCTGTATCTGTATCTGTATCTGTATCTGTATCTGTATCTGTATCTGTATCTGTATCTGTATCTGTATCTGTATCTGTATCTGTATCTGTATCTGTATCTGTATCTGTATCTGTATCTGTATCTGTATCTGTATCTGTATCTGTATCTGTATCTGTATCTGTATCTGTATCTGTATCTTATCTTATCTGTATCTGTATCTGTTCTGTATCTGTATCTGTATCTGTATCTGTATCTGTATCTGTATCTTTCGTATCGTGTTAATATATTTATCTGTATCTGTATCTGTGTCTGTATCTGTGTCTGATCGTGTGTCTGTATCTGTGTCTGTATCTTATCCGTATCGTGCTTAACTTATGTGTATTCTGTGTCTGTATCTGTGTCCGTATCTGTGAATGTATCTGTGTCTGTATCTGTGCCTGTATCTCTGTCTGTTTTTGTGTCTGTATCTGTGTCTGTATCTGTGTCTGTTTCTGTGCCTGTATCTGTGTCTGTATCTGTGTCTGTATCTGTATCTGTGTATGTATTTGTGTCTGTATCTGTGTCTGTATCTGTAGTCTGTATCTGTGCTGATCTGTTCTGTATCTGTGTCTGGTATTCTGTTTGGTATGTATTGTAGTCTGTATCTGTCGTCTGTTTGTCATGTATGTCTTGTGCTTGTATCTTGTCTGTATTGTGTTGTGTTTGTGTTTGCGTTTGTCGTTTGTTCTTATCGTTGTTGTGTTTGGATTGTATTGTTTGTGTTGTGTATCTGTGTCTTGTCTGTTTGCTGTCGTTGTGTTTGTCGATTTGTGTTTGTTTGTGTTTGTGTTTGTTTTGTGATTTGTGTTTGTGTTTTGTTTGTGTTTGTTTGTTGTTTGTGTTTGTGTTGTGTTTGTGTTTGTTTGTGTTTGTGTTTTTGTTTGTTTGTTTGTGTTGTGTTTTGTTTTTGTTTGTGTTTGTGTTTGTGTTGTATTGTTTGTGTTGTATGTATTGTGTTTTGTGTTTGTTTGTTTTGTTGTTTGTGTTTGTTTGTTGTGTTTTGTTTGTTTGTTGTGTTTGTGTTTGTGTTTGTGTTTATTGTGTTTGTGTTTGTGTTTGTTTGTTGTTTTTTGATGTTTTATGTTGTTTGTGTTTGTGTTTGTGTTTGTGTTTTATGTTTATTGTGTTTGTGTTTGTGATTTTGTTTTTTGTGTTTATGTTTAGTGTTTATGTGTTTGTGTTTGTGTTTGTGTATTTGTGTTTGTGTTTGTTGTTTTTGTGTTATTTTGTGTTTGTGTTTTGTGTTTTGTTTGTGTTTATTGTTGTTTGTTTTTGTGTTTTGTGTTTTGTGTTTGTGTTTGTGTTTTGTGTTTTGTTTGTGTTTGTGTTTATTGTTTTGTGTTTGTGTTTTATGTTTGTGTTTATGTTATGTGTTTGTGTTTTATTTTTGTGTTTTGTGTTTGTTGTTGTGTTTTGTTGTTTGTGTTTGTGTTTGTGTTTGTGTTTGTGTTTGTTTTGTTTGTTGTTTGTGTTTGTGTTTGTGTTTGTGTTTTGTTTGTGTTTGTGTTTGTTTGTTTGTGTTTTGTGTTTGTGTTTTGTTTGTGTTTGATGTTTGTGTTTGATGTTTGTGTTTGTTGTTTGATGTTTTGTGTTTGTGTTTGTTTGTGTTTGTGTTTGTGTTTGTGTTTGTGTTTGTTGTTTGTGTTTTGTGCTTGTGTTTGTGTTTTTGTGTTTTTGTGTTTGTGTTTGTTTTGTGTTTGTGTTTGTGTTTGTGTTTGTGTTTGTGTTTGTGTTTGTGTTTGTGTTTGTGTTTGTGTTTGTGTTTGTGTTTGTATTCGTGTTCGTCGTCGTGTTCTTGTTCGTGTTCGTGTTGGTGTTCGTGTTCGTGCTCGTTTTCGTGTTCGTGGTCGTGTTCATGCTCTTGTCCGTGTTTGTGTTTGTATTTGTGTTTGTTTTGTAATACCAACTTTTATAGGAGCCAATTTAGAATTCCTGGATTGTGTTAGAGTGTTGCCATATTTGGATAATTGTAAAACTTCGTTTTTTTTAAACATCCTATATATTATCCGGTATTCAAATAGAGAATTAAGAAACAGATTCAACTATGTACAACAATAAGGTTGGCAGAAACTGATTTCAAATCAAGATCCTGGACTTGCATTTTGTTTTTGCTTTTGTATCAAATTGAATAGGTTTGGCAGAAGCTGCTTTCAAATCAACATCCTACTCTTGCACATTGTTTTTGTGTTAAATCGAATAAGGTTGCGAGAAGTTGATTTCAAATCAACATCCTAGACTTGCACGTTGCTTTTGTTTTTGTCTTAAATCGAATAAGCTTGGCAGATGCTGATTTTAAATCAACATCCTAGACTTGCACATTGTTTTTGTTTTTTGTGTTAAATCAAATAAGGTTGGCAGAAGAAATTGTCAAAATTGGAAATGAAAGTCGACTTGTCTGTCTTTTACGCAATTTCAAGTAATTAGCTAATTACGGTGTTTTATCAAGAACGGTAGAGGTCGTTGAATAGTGAAAGAATGTTATTACTGATACATAACTAGGGAAAGCCATAAAATAATTATTTTATATTAATGATTGGGGAAAACCGTTACGTAGATTATCTTGAATTTATTTCTATATTACTTTAGGACTTAAAATTGAGTCTTCATTAATAATAGGTTCGCATGATCAATCAGATAGCCCTCCAGGGCTGGATTACAGAAAAAGACCTTAATACTGCCAAATGTGACCTAATTACGGGTGCGGGTCATTTCCAGCATGGGGATCTCGCTTATTATAAAAGATACAGATTTGGTTAAATTAGATGAATTACACCTAAGGATTAGTGAAATTATAGGACACTCTCATCAAAAACCATCCAATAAGGATCTTTATTCTATGGATTATTTAGCAATCATCTATTTTTTAAATTAAATGTTTGTCAAGATTGTTTCTTTTGATAAATTTAATTTTATGAGTAGCAAATGTAAACATAAAAAATTAATAAAGGGAAATATTTTTTCGGGGGCTTTCTACAGCACGCGCATTACCTTACTCTTGAAAAGGAAATGTAACATTAAACTTTTGATAAATTATGAAATATTTGTCACATGTGGAAAGAATATAAATTCGATATAATTCGCTTTATAG